>CM060966.1:100963196-101293196 GCA_030765045.1 Tenodera sinensis | reverse complement strand
CTCTCAGACAGAATAATGAAATGTAACGCATACATGTATGTTGGAACAATTATACATTCCTTGACCGAATTTACTGAAGTTTCGTCTTAACCTAATGTGTCACTGTGGTAATGAAATTTACCTCTCAGATGTATGTTGAACCTAAATGTGACTTTTCTAAATGTTAGAATTTCTGTAGCAAATTAGTCTTCTTTATAAGCAGACGTTTGGAAACTAGTTTATTTTACACCATTTTTTTGTTTTTCTCTCCAAGTACTTGTAACTTTATATACGTATTTATAATTTTATTATAGTTCTCAAAGTAAGATTTATTCATACACCGAAACGCTTTACAATGCTATTCTACATTAGTGACTTCTCCGTGTACCTGCATGAAATACACAGAAAAATGAAAGGTATAAACAGAAATATTCAGACTAGTGTTGATATGATTCAAGGGTTTATTAATAAGTTAAATTTGTGGATAAAGGAAACTGAAAATACATGAAGGAAATTGTTCCTGATTGTTTGACCCCTTGATGACACTAATAAGGTGTTGATGAACTTAGTTAAGTAACGTAATTAAATATTGTTGCAAGAATATAAAAAATATATATTTTGTAGAGAAAAAGTTTGGTTTCTGATCCTTTCATGTTTCAAAACATCTTCAAATAATTTAGGCTATCAAGATTTGAAAGCAGACAGAATATTCAGTTAAACTTTCCCAAAGTGCTTTTGGAACATTTCGTTATCAATGAGCAGTGATGGCTGTCAATGTGTTACTGCGATTTTCAATTACATATTTGTGAGAACTGGACTGTTCGACGTTGGCAGAAATTAAAACATCAAAGAAGAAGAGGCTTGTTTTATCAACGATGCCGCCATGAAGGAGCCGTTTGTGTGCGGTCAGGAAGTTTAAAAAACCACATTGCAGATATAGATAGTTATTTTTACTTTCTCTACTACCTACTCTAAGTAGGAGAAACAGTATTTCCCCCAAAAATTTGATGTCCAGATTTTGCCGGAAATATGCATTTTGCGACTCCCTGAATCAAAAAAAAAGAAAATGGAAAAAGGTCCCTGTGCGCGCGCGCGCGCGCGCGCGCGCGTGTGTGTGTGTGTATGTGTGTGTGTGTGTGGGTGGGTGTGTGGGTGGGTGTGTGTGTGGGTGTGTGGGTTGTGTGGGTGTTTGTGTTTACAGCATTACTCAAAGACGAATATTGCGTTAAAAACCAAAGTTAGTATTTAAGTTTAATATATTTTAGGGATGAGACAGGAGGGTTTTGAAGAAAATTCATCAGCCTTAAGCTACCCTTTTCAAGGAAAAGCTTCCGAAAATTTTCATTTTCTCAAAAATGGCTCTAAAGATTTTAATTAAAATGCCGTATGTTTAAGATATTTTATGGCAAATTAAATTATGTTTTGAACGTTCACACACGCAGTCTTGTTTACTCTTGATGATCTTTGCATAAGTGTTAAACCGTTAGCGACAGACCAGATCCTACTATTAGAAATTGCAGATCTAGTTACAATGTAATTTATGTCCAAATGATTTTTTTTTTTTCGAGCGAACCATTTCGAAGATATGTCTTGCTATTTGTGTGAGTTTAGCAATACCTATACATTCCACAAACGGAAGATCGTTATCCGGTTTTTAATATCTTAGCTGGGCAAAGAGAAGGAATTTCAAAGCTTTAAAACACATGAGTATTTCTCAAAGCCTACTGCATTCCCATGTTCCCCTTGCAACTATAAGAAAAGATAAGACAATTTCTGCAAATGTTTATCCCGACTAACATGAAGAAGATAAAGGAATTTAAGAATAGTTAGTACAAGAGCAGAGAAAGTTATTTGAATGCAACACATCAGATTTTTAGTTTAAAATACCAATACCTTGCACCTTTGCAGAAGGGCGTGAAAGTTCCTCAACCATTCCATGTAGCAGAGTAATCATTAGCCATGGTTAAGTCAAAGCCAGGCACCCTCTCTTAGCTACTTTTTTCAATTTTTCCCCCTTCCTTTATCTTTCCCTCTGGCTTTCTTCTTCTGTGGTAGCTTCCTAGCATCCATTCATTCTTTCATGCACAGAAATCATCCCTTTTATTCTTCTTCTTCTCGTCGCAAGTATAATGTGAATGGGGATGCTTTCTCTCTTTCTTACTATCAAGTGTGTGTATGGGGAGGGGGGGGGGGGGTAGCAGGGGCTAGTGAGTAAGAAGGTTGAGCCTGCTATCCTTTCTTCTTTCCTCTGTAATAGCGGACGAGTCACAAATTGCATTTGCTTGTTTCCCTCTCGGCAGCTGGTGTTTCGACGATGCCAGATGGAAAAGGGAAAGTAGAGATGAGACGTATCTTTGCAGAATAGAACCGGACCAAAATGACGAAAAGAAATGAAAAGGAAATGGAATAATACCAAATAAAAAAAGAACAACGAAAAAAGTGAATGAAAATATAAACGGGCGTTTTATATCTTCTCCGAATCCTTGTCAGTGAATCTGTGTAGGAACGAGTTCAAACTGTGTTTCCAAAAGAATACTTCTATTGCAGATAAGAGCATCAGCTGCGCAGCTCGCTTTTTCGCCTGAAACGAAGATTACTCAAAGTGCCTCTGCCTTGTCGCGAAATGAGAACCATTTTCGTGAACAAATAAAAAAACAAAAGTAAAGCCTCGACATCAACGTTGCTTCGTTAGGACAACTTTGGAAGAAGAAATTGCTTATTCATTACATGCAGCATTTATCACCGGCAGCATAATCGTGATGTTCACATTGCCAAAGGAATAGTGTAGTCCTAAATGTAAACAACATGCAAAACTCTCGTGTTGTTTTCATACTTCGTGAGGTGTCGGTAGACGAATGACGTGCTTTGTGATCATACATTTTTGATTGGTTGAAATTTGGCTAATGAGAGAAGAAAACTTACAATTCATTCTGTGGTCACAAAACTTGTTTACTGCGGCTGCAATAGAATATTTAGCATTTATAATTTTATGATTCTTCTGTTTTTCCTTGTTCTATTAGAACTTATATCCTAAGAGAGAAAAATATAGTTACCTTAAAATAACCTCCTTCACAAACTACCGCCTATTTTTATTGTAAAATATTGTAAAATATAAAATGTTATCAATATAGTTTATTTTCTTGTGTTAATTGTGACCCCAGCCGATTCTCTTGCTAAAAGGGTATAGTCATATTCCCTTTCAATTTTGTGTTCTTCAAATAAAGTGTACCTAATCTCATTCCTCCATGGCTAACCGTACAATTTTTCATCACACTTTACATAGAGTTCAAACTCTCCAGGAAATTAACTGAAATAACAATTAACCCTTGGTGTGTTTAAAAATAATTTTATTAATGAATTAATTATGTATATTAATCAGTCAAAATCCTCTAAACAAAGACACTGGAAGGTAAGACATGACATTTCAATATTGCGATAGATTGATCAGTCCGTTATCTAATTATTCCATTTTGTTTTCCCAATCGTTTATTTTTTGCATATGTCTTTGCAGGATTGGCTGGGTGGATAGCAAAAGAGTTTATTTTAATTTTATATATATTTGTATTTGGGATAGAACATGTAAAAATCTTATGTGTTGCACTTAAATGTCTTTCTCTACTCTTGTACTAACCATTCCTACAAACTCTTATCCCTGTATCTTTTACGTGTTAGTTGAGATGAACATTTGCAGAAATTATCTTATTTGCTTATTTCCTTGTAGGTGGAAGGAGAATATGGGAATCAATTGGCTTTGTATCTGAGTTTAATGTCTTCTAAGGATGCGACACTAACTACCTTTACATGTAAAATTTTCGAAAATTTTGATTTTCTTGAAAATGGCTAACAATTTTTATTAAAATTGCATATGTTTGAGATATTTTTATGACAAATGAAATGTATATCTTAAATTTTCTGGCTATAGCCCTGTAGTCGTATTTACTCTGGGCGACTTTTGCATAACTGGTAAACCGTTAGAGATAGACTAAATCATACTATATAAAAATGTTGTTGTTGTTGTTTTCTAGTGCCTTGCATCTGGCAATGAAGCCATTAGCATTCGTGCTTTCCAATACTTTTGAACTGTAGTTTCTTCTGATCTTAATGCTTCACAGGTCTTCAAGTATTCATTCATTTCTGCTGGATCGTTACACAGGACACATATTGGTGAGGCTGAGATACCAATTCTGTAGAGATGACTTGCTAAGCAGTCATGATTTGTCAATAGTCGGAAGGCTGCAACAGCTGTTTTCCTTGGTCTCTGGGGGATTATATCTGGATTGGAAAGTAGTGTAATCCATTTTTTATCTTTGGCATTTGTTTCTATTTCTTGTAGATATGAATGACAAAAATTTTTAATGATCAAGCGTTTTATTGAGGAATATGAGAAATTGAATTTAGACTTTTGTTTCATTGTTGTGCCTTTCTTTGCAAGTGAGTCTGCAGCTTCGTTCCCCATGACTCCACAGTGTGCTGGAATCCATTGGAGATGAACAGTCTTATTAACTTTTTGGAGTTGTGTTAACATTTTGTAGCATTCTCTAATTTTTGTTGACTTCTTTGTAGTATTTGAACATATTCCCTGCTATATAAAAATGTAGATCTTGCTAAAATACACAATTTATGTCTGAATAAATTTTCTTGTAGAGTGAACCGTTTCGGAGATATTCCTTGCTTTGTGTGGGAGTTTTGGAAAACTTAAAAAGGATTTGACTATCGCTCAAAGCCTACTGTATTCTAATGTTCCCCTTGCACCTACAAGGAAATAAGCAATAAGATAATTTGTACAAATGTTTATCTTAACTAACACGAAGAAGATATAGGAATAAGAGTTTGTAAGAATGGTTAGTACAAGAGTAGAGAAAGTCATGTCAGTGCAACACATCAGATCTTTTTTTTTTTTTTATTTTTTTATACTGTTTTAACATAGGGAGGGTGCCCTTAAATATTTGACATCGATAAAGATATCTACTGTATAAAAATTTCCAAAACGTTTGATACCGTTTTTGGTAGCAGTGTAAACTTAACATTACAAAACGACACTTCATTGGCAATTGTTTCTATTACTTGATGCTACTCCTTTACCCAAATCTCTCTTAGAAATTAAACTTTGCAATGACATTTTAACACTAAATTGTGACTAAATTCATTCAAATTAAGGTATAAATGCGTTATAGCATTGTTTTCATAATGTCAGCGCGACAGTTAGTGACACAATAAACCATTTATATCCATTCAAGAAGCTAGATGGCTCCAAATAGGTATTTGACACGAACTATTGTTTTTCGTCGAAATTGTTCTTTTTTGACAATAATTGTGTTGGACACGTTTGTTATTCTCATGTAGAATTGTGAACGAAGAAGCATCTTGTACTCTGTATGGATTTGGGTGATCTATTACATGCTGATATTACACTGTGGAATATTAGATACTTCTGTATTCCAATCCTTTTACTTCACTAATATGTAAAACTTCACAAAATGGTCTGCTTCATCCAAACATGAAACTTTATGGTTACTGCTAAAACACATCTAACAATCTTGAGTAAGCTTCAAGTCGACACGCAACATCATACAATTTTGTCTTTTATTTCCTTTTAAAACCTACAGAAAGCAAAAGGAAAGAGAGGGTAAGGAAAAAAAAATGTATCCATGTTCGCTACATTTCTGACAGGCCGACAAATCTATTCGCTGACTCTTTCTCATATCACAGTGTGCTACGCTAGCTAAAGTTTCAGATCACGACTTGGTCCTGTGTACACCACAGTACAAGTTTCAAAACACGAGAGTACGAGCTACCGGCTTTTACAGCTGCATGGTGGTTTGTGTTACCACTGACACGTATTTATGTACACTGCAACACTGTTATACGCCACTAAGGGGATTTTCTGTAAAATAGTAGCCTGGTAAACATAGTCTCGTCAACTCTCCTCGTTGTTATCGCCCTATTATTTACTGGTATTTCAAGTTAAATGTAATACACCGTAAAATATAACAATAAGACAAAGCCAAAATGATAGAAAGGTCAGTCAAATACAGTGGAATCCCAATAACTCGACACACCGCGTGACACGACTAGCTTGTTTACTTTCCCTACTAGTAAGTAGGGGAAGTATTGTATTCCACCCTAAACTCAATGTCGAGATTTCACATGAAATGTGTTTTAAGCCCCCTGAATATTTAAAAAAAAAAAAAAAAAAAAAGCATTTTCAGAAAACGGTCCCTGTGTGTGTGTGTGTGTGTGTGTGTGTGTGTGTGTGTGTGTGTGTTTTTTTTTTTTTTATTTATTGCCAATACACAGCATGCCCCATTACTTAGTAATATTACATGCTTTTTATACATTTGAATAGTTTTAGATTTTACAATATGTTAATTAACAAAGTTACAATTGGTGTGTGTGTGTGTGTGTGTGTGTGTGTGTGTGTGTGCGTGCGTGCGTGCGTGCGTGCGTGCGTGCGTGCGTGTGTGTGTGTGTGTCAGTCTGTGGACAGCATAACGCAAAAACGAAAAGTCGGTACTTAAGTTTAATGCCTTTCAAGGATGCGACACGACGATTTTGAAGAAAATTGCGCCACCCCAAAGTATCCTTTATATGGAAAATTTTTCGAAAATGTTGATGCTCTTGAAAATGGCTCTAACCACTTGATTAAAATAGTATATATTTGAGATATTTTTATGACAAATGAGTATATCTTGAATTTTCTGGCTATAGCCCATGTAGTCCCATTTACTCTGGATGACTTTTGCATAACTGGTAAACCATAAGATATAGACCAAATCTTACTGTACAAAAAATGTAGATCTTGCTAAAACACACAGTTTATCTGCAAATATATTTTTTATGGAATGAACCATTTCGGAGATATTTCCTGTTATTTGTGTCAGTTTCGTCAAATGATACATCGTTGGTTTTTAATATGTTAACCACGCAAAGAGAACGGAATCTCAAAGCTTTTAAAGATATAACTATCACTCAAAGCCTACTGTATTTCCATATTCTCCTTGGACCTGCAAGGAAATAAGTAATAAGATGATTTCTGGAAATGTTTATCTCAGCTACCACGAAGAAGATATAGGAATAAGAGTTTCTAAGAATGGTTAGTACAAGAGTAAAGAAAGTCATGTGAGTGCAACACAACAGATTTTTATTTTATACCTTTATCGCTAAACTTGTATGTAATGGTCAGAACTTTGTCGCTAATAGTGCAAACAATTGTTTGGATGGCTTGAAGATTTATCGCTAAATCAAGCACAGAGGTACTGTTTAGACGTAATGAATTGCGCAATTGTTTACGATCGAGTTTACTTTTAACACCTTAGAGGTGTCAGGTTAACTTTCCTACTTCCGGTAGTATATCAACATTGCGGATCCTGCGTGATTAAGTGCAGGACCCACTCGCACTATCAGCAGTCTCATACAATATCTTTGTATGTGTAAGTCTAGCCTTCAGTTACATAGGGCAGCGTCTAAGATTTCAGGCTTACTGTTAGTGTTGTGTTGAGTTGTGTGTGCCAGCGAAAATGCTGAACGAGAAGAAAATGCAAGTTAACGTGACAATGGAAATTAAATTGGATACGTTAAAGAGACTGCACAAAGGGGAATTTATTAATAAAATTGCAATGGATTTAGGAGTTGGACGAAGTACGACAATAGGCTGGAAAAAAGAAATTCAAAATTGAATCTTGGTGTCTGAAAAGATCGTGTATTGATAGTTTAAAGGAAATGAGGAGTATAAAAGCTGATGAATATGAGAAAGTGATTAAGGTCTTTTATTCGTAGTTTAAGCAGCAAAGGGATTAGCTGCCTAAACCACAAATGGACTAGCAAGTTCTTCTCTGTTTTATGTAAATATAGACATATTTTTAAATTTACTTTTATTACAGTAATAATTTTAGGACACGTTATACTTTTCTGTCTTATTCTCTGTTTTATGTAAATATAGACATATTTTTAAATTTACTTTTATTACAGTAATAATTTTAGGATACGTTATACTTTTCTGTCTCCTATATTGTGCTAAAACATGCAGTATTATGTTATCAGCTGGGAATAACAGACCCCTTGTTCCGTAAAACGAGACATTTGGATAACACAATAACCTCGAAGTCCACGTGGTTTTGGCCAAGAGGGCTGTTCCGGCCTCATTCAATCTCTGCTCGGTCGTTCCAGATCACGTCTCCTCTAGGTTTATATGTTAGAATTATTATTTTTGTCAATCTCCTATCATCCATTCTATTCAGAGTTCCTTCCATTTATAGTACTTGTATGTCTTTTTTTGTCGTTTATTGCATATATATTCAATCTGTTTCCAATTCCTTGATTTTTATTCTGTCCCGTTTTGTATATGCTAACACTGATATAAGAAATCTCATTTCTGACGCCTTAATACGATTCTAATATTTTTATTTAAAATCTTGTACCCAATTAAGAACCCCATCCAAAATTTGGAGAGAAAAAAAAAAGCATTCCAATAATAATGGATAAAAAACCTTCCATCCCCATCTCTCCTCACCCCTAACGCCTTCTGTTTATGAGACGCATAAATCAGTCTACGGGCGGAAACGTTTGAATAGCGCTATTTACATTTCAAACCAGGGTCTCTTAATTAATATTACATTTTTCGAGCATTATCTCAAATATGCGTTGATACATAGCTCCAGGCTATGAATTCTAAGAATTAAAATAGTATTTGTCGGCTCAAACATGTTGATAAGCAGGATGAGAAGGAGGGTACTAAAATATGCTAATACTATCAGCAATTCTATTTGAAGTAAATAATACGAAGAACACGTCTTGAAAAGAAAATTTCTCTAGTCTAACTTCCTTTTTTTTTTTTTTTTTTTTTTTTTTTTTTTTTTTTTTTTTTTTTTTTTTTTGTGGCCCTTAATGAAAGCTTTTAATGTAATACATATCTGAAGGAAATCCGCGATCATACCAAGCCTTTTGGAACGCTTATCAATGAAAAGTTTTCTGCACTATTTATTTCTTCGTGCTCAGTGACTTATTGGATTGGAATGTGGTGCTCTGGTTTGTAGTTGTAGAATGCACATAAGTTCCAACCACGGATGAGTTTTTACGCCCATACAGGGTAGAAATTCAGATAGTTTTATAAATTGTACCTTAACCTTCATTCTCTTCGGTATACTATATAGTCACTTTTTCTCTTCGTACAGCCGTTATCCCGCAAAATAATAGGAGTAGTTTACTATATACCTGGTGCTTTTTGCGTGATTGTAACTGCGCTGTGCAATGAACAACACCTGTCAATATAGATATTGTTTTGTTTCCACATGCTCGTACCTCAAATCATAGCTTGCCTTAGTGTGAGATCATTGACCTTGCAGAAGGAATTCGAACTCAGTTCCGATACAGATTTTGCTACAAATATGCCTGCCCACCCTGCTTTATGCTTTCCACGTAAGGCTTGTATGCCACGCCTACTTACTTGGATGTACTAACCAACTTTAAAATACACTACAGTAGGCCTCTGTCAAGAAAATTTCCGCGTAGCGTTCTGCTCTTTGAAGCGAAAGGGGATGACGGAACCTAATGGCAGCTCACAGTCATAAATGGATCTGCTGGCTACATTAAATGCAGTTAGATCCCAGCATTGCTAGCACAAGAGCGTATGCTTCTTAAAGGACCTAAAGCTAGTTTATATGTTGAAAGTCTAGCCGCAATCTATCTCAGACAACGCTGGAGTTGTTAACATCAACATATTCCGTGCAGCCACAATCTCGTGAGAACAGTGCTCTTAATAAGTAAACTTACAAGTCCCAAATGAAGTAAATATTGATGTAATTTTGTTCATTACATTATTCTCAATTGCCAACACAAGTATTTGCATTTACATGCAGCCACCACTGGGATGCATTTGAGGAGCTATCACAGAAAGCGGTTCGTACATCTTGGAAAATAACATTCCGGTTGGAAGAAGATTGTTGTTGACCATATCGTCCATCTGAATGGGCTGGATGATCATCTACCTCTGCAGCGCGTATGTACGAGTGAGGTGGGCAATCAGATTGGTAGACCAAAGTCCACGAGGTCTGCAATACCATGGGTTTAACTGCCAACTCTTTGCTATGTACCTAAGTGTAAGACAGGGCTTGTCGCCAACACCCTTCAATATTTATAGTGACGCAGCAGTTGCCCAGTGGCAAGCGCAGTTGGAAGTAGAATTTACGTTAGTTCGAATGATCCTAAACACAGCCATGTTTGCAGATGATCAGGTCAATATAGCAGATACTAAAGACAGACTACAAGTAGTTTTGTACCAATTCGACAATACAATATCAAAGTACAATTTGAGTAGCAGAGAAACAGGGAGTGATTGCCATCATTGGTAAATACGCAACGCGATCAAAACTACCCATCAAAAACTGCTGTTTAGGATGTGATATTTCTTATGAATATGATAGAAGTTTAAAACAAAAGGTACATAAACTTCTAAGCACATATATACTATAAAACCTTGAATAGAACTGATAAAAGAATAACTGAAATGGCTGAAATCAAATTTTTGAGGTGCGTAGCTGGCTGTAGTCTTGACGATCATATTAAAAGTGAAAAAATAAGAGAAAAACTAAAAATATTTAATTTAAAGGACAAAATCAGGGAGTACAAAATGAAATGGCAGTCATATATCTTCAATGCCAGAAGAAAGACTTCCCAAACAGGCCTTGCAGTAGAAACCAGTTGGTAGTAGAGAAGTTGGTAGACTAAGGAGATGCTGGGAAGATCCCTCCTGAATCGAAATAGACCTATCTAGTCTATCTTGCAGGTTAATGATTATGATTATGATGATAATGATGGGGAAGTGGGTCAAGAGGATTAGGAACAGATCTGTTAAGAACAAAATGGATAACGTTATTATTCAAAACTGAATGTAAATCCTCCGTGAACAAAGTTTTGTACTCCATAAACGCTTTTCTCTGAATGTAATACTTTTGAGAACGAGAATATCCCATTTAGGATTTTATTTATCCTGGAATAATTTTTATTTCCTTATTAAGAGTGTGGTATAGATTTATTTTCCCGTCTACGTTACAGTTCTCCAATTTCGTATTGCTCACCTGTTTTCCATATTAAATTCAAAGCAGCAAATTAGCATTTCTCTTTCAATGCTTGTCAAAGCAGTAATTCCAGAAGCTAACGCAAGAGTACCTGAGACCGGTTTCGTTAAAGCTATAGCAGCATAGTAACAGCTAAATGACTCTCTGAATAGTGTTTTGAGCATTTAGTGAACGTTTAAAGGCATTTGCTAGCAATAAACGCATATCCTGAAAGCAAATTTTCCACTTGAATAGTTTTAGATGCAGCAGCATAAAACGCAAATTCCAGCTTAATAGAGAGAATATTCATTTACTAAGAGTATTAAGAGCTTAATTGGGTAAACAGGAGGGAAACCAAAGGATTAAAATATTCTACAGGCAGGTCCTTCAAAGATATTAAATGAAGGAAAAACTACGCAATATGAAAGGAATATTCATTTAACAACAGTACAGCGAAAGGCAGTACTTTCCACAGGAAACAATTTTAATGCATTTGAAATATGCTATGCCAAACAAAATGTTTGTACAACAACCATTTTCGAATCATCTTTGTTGAGACATGTACTTCGGAGTTTCCCATAAATTTTCGATCGTTATTTGCACCATTCCTCACACATTCTATGCACAGGATTTCGAGCAAAATTCGACAACATTGTTGTTGATATTGGTGCAAAACTAATGGGAGAAAAGTGTAAATTTTGTATTTTCTACAGCATTTTAGTTATAAGCTTCATTTCTGGATTGGATTATTAAATATTTTTATTAATAATATGCGCTTTTTCAAAACCTAACTCCTCCTATAAATCTTAATCAAGATAATATCACGAAATCCTGCAGTCATTTATTTTTCCTGACTATAAAACTAAATTTTTTAATATTTACTTCTGAAATAAATGACAAATAATGAATGTACTGAACATTAAAGTTGCAAACCTTTTCAGGACTACATCAGATATTCTAATTAATGTTTTAAGTACCACACAACATGTTCTATTCTGCAGAACATCCAAGTTCATTGTATACCATTTTAGGAAGACAAACTTTAAATGTACCAGTCTGCTTCAAAAATGAATAAAAAAACACTGGTCGTCAACCAAAAATCATTAGAAATGACATAGTTGGACATGATATTATTTGTAACGCTGATTTCAAATCCACTTTCAGTTTTGCTCTGGTTTCTGTAATGAGTTCATTGTTATATTTAAATGTGTTATTTATTTGTGGCAACGTTACGTTTGTTTACCTTTGTTTTCCTCAGTTAGGCCACTCGAATCCTTAATGCCTGACTACCAGCTAGTTCATCATGCCGGAATTGCCCGAAAAATTCTGTTACGGTGTGGTTCATTTACTGTGGCATACCAAAAGCGTTCTGTAACACCGGATTCAGAGAAAACGTACCAGGTACATTTTGGTTGCCCACTGGGAGATCACATTGCGTTCTTCCTGTTCAAATGCATTGCATGATTGGCTGAATGGAAGAAAACCATTCATGCCATTTGGGGTTCCAATGATATGGAGAGAGCCAACAAACCATGTTACGGACAACTACTTTTGCATTGTGGGTTTTTATCAAAGAACAAACCCAAGATTTACATCCCACTGGTGTTTCCTCTGCCATAAGAGCGACTGGTCATAGCGATAATATACCAGTTGCTGGTCCTATAGTATCGGGTCTGTTACAAGATGAACAAGAGTACGAAGAATCTGCTACATCCTATGCAGATCCAGGACACTAATGACACAATTATATTCCTGAGGAGTCTAGTGCTGAACATTCAACCAAGATGAACTGAATGATCTGGTTATGGATTTCTCTCTTTCCAAACAAAAGGTTGATCTCCTGGCTTCCCATCTAAAAGAAAATAATTTGCTTCATTCAGACATCTGAGTGGCGGCACATTGCTGACCCAAAATTTAATGGCGGATAGCAGGTAGAGTTGGTCAAAACAAAATCCAAGGAGAGGTTCGCCAGGCCTTGCTAAGTTACAAGTGATTTCGCGCTGTACAGCCGGCGATATAAATATTGTGACGAAGGACTGACGGGAACAAGCTACTTCACACCACATGTCGCGGCCAGCGAGCGGACAAAGACGTTCAGGACCAGACTGCCTCGCGCGACTGCTCTGTTAACATGACTGTCAACAATCGAGGCGGCAGAAACATAGTCATTACATCGTCATAATTGGTGCACGAGGGATAGATAAAGTCAAATAAGACGCTAAAAGAACTGAACAAAGTTATGAGAAGTAAAAATTGTGAGTTGTGATAGTCCGAAATACCGTAGAAAGCTTAACGACGAGAAATTTTGGTAAATTTTGGAAGACAATAAAGTGAAAGAAAAGCAACCGGAACGGATTTTGTGGTTTTGTCACAATATCATTTGCGCCCACAAAATTGTGGTATCGGCCGCTGTGTAACTTTGTGTCTTCCATTGTATCTGTGGTGGAACCAATATCTTATTGGTTTAAATATTAACATTTCTGGGAAATATGAAAAGGTAATTGAGACAGTGGGAATGGACTTCCTAAGAAGAGCATGTTGGATCTCTAAATTACAACGTGTGCCAAATGCAGAAATTCGAAGATGAACCGAAAGAATCCTTACAAATGCTGAGAGAGTAGGCATTTATTATAATATGGTCATGTGAAAAGGATGGAAGAGGAAATATGACCAAGAGGAGCCCTGAGCTATAATGTAAAGGGCAGACAGAGAAGACCGACAAGGCAATGGAGAGAAGGAATTAGGACGGCTATGCTCGAAGGGCTGCAGATGAAGGGAGTGAGTGATACAGACGTGGTCATCGAAATGCGGAAGTCAGCTAAGACCTTAGGTACCCCGCAAAAAAGTAAATAAATAAAAAATAAATCAATAAATAAACCTACTATATCAAGCCTTAAATGTATTAAATGCACTTGTAATTATCTGCAACTTGACCAGGGGGATTTCAGTATATTATTTTAAATTTATGGCCACCAATGGAGGCATTTTAAAACAGCTAACATGAATGAGTATGCCCCCGGAAATGCTAAATGTCAGATTTGAACGGGAAAGCGTAACATATCGCCATAAATTAGATCCATTAAAACATACCGTCGTTGTGGTGTCTCATATGCACTATCTGTGTGCATAAATTATCAAAAATGTAAATTGTACGCCAAATTGACAGAAAATGTCTTTTTGCATTACTTGAATGGTGAGGGAACAAGTCTGAGAGCCAAATACTTTTGCTAAGGAAATACTTATGGATGTAGTATGCTTAAAGCCGATATAAATTTACGGTATGTTAATATAGAACTCTACTCAAATTGTACGATTTTAGGAACGTTTTCTAAAATGTTTGCTAAATAATAGTGAACTCAATGCAAAATAACACGAACGAACCTGAAATATAACGCTATGTGCTGCTTTAGAATATTGTCACACCTTTGTTTTCTTTTTCCAGTTGAAGTCATGTGGTATGTATAAATCATCTTATGCAATTCTTCTTTTTCCCGCATGTGTACATTAAAACCAAAGTTGGCTTATGATATGCAAGCATCTTATTTTCCCTATTACGCAAGTTCTTGTTGCTTAATTTGAGATTGTCTCAAATTAATCACAGTGAATAAGGCAACCTGAAAATAAATTCTATTTTTGGATATTCAGATACACTGCGTTAGCTTAAAATAAACGTTTATGATTTCAAAACTGCATACAAATGGGTTATGATTGGTATTATTTGAAAGAGGGAGTTAGGTAATCTTAAACCATCGGTGTTGGTAAGTTTAAAACAGTCACGCATCATAATAGGTGTGAGTGGCTCAGTTTATTGTCGCTGGGCTGCTCATCCCAAGGTCAGGGTTCAAATCCGACCTAGACCGATGGTTTTTAACTGTGCTTAAAAACGACAGCTCCATGTCAGTACATTTACTGGCATGTAAAAGAACTCCTACGGGACAAATTTCCGGCACACCGGTGACGCTGATGTGACCCTGGCAATTGACAGCGTCATTCAACTACAAAAAAAAAAAAAAAAAAAAAAAAAAAAAAAAAAAAAAAAAAAAAAAGAAAAAGTCATGCATCACGCGTACATGCGCAGACCATGGCATAGAAAATACATGTAATATCGTTTATCAGTCAACATGTGGACAATTTGCAGTAAAGTGGGTCCACCACACTTTGCCAACGTAGTACGGACAGATGCAGGTCCCTAGAAGATGGTAAGGAAGAGGATCACGTGGGTCACATGGTCCACCAGATCACCAGGTCTGATACCACTTGATTTTCTCCTGTAGGAATTTGCTAAGGGCACCAGTAGGTAATTTGGCAACTTAACGACAAAGAATTTATGCTGTTATTGACATCACAGATGTCATCATCATAACATATGGTGAAGGTTGAATACTGGTTGGTCACTTCTCGCGCCGTTAATAACAACCATGTTGAGTTTAGGTTTATAAACCATAAAGTTAAAAAAAGAAAAAATGCTGGTTTCATCTTCAGATTCGTATCAGCTATTTCTTTTGTTTTACTTATAAGTGGAGCACCTGTAGGTATATAAAGCAATTGGATAAAGATGTGAGGGGCGAAAAAAGTCCTGCAGGTCTGGTGTTTTACCTTCACGTGACTCTCTGTTCACCCTTCTGCAGACTATTCTTACTAAAACTTACCAAACTGTAGTGATAGAGTTTCTAAAAGCGGATCCCTATGTGATGACTTTCAAATGTCATGCAAGTTGTATGATCACCAGAAAAAAATGAACAGCAAACTTCTCACTAGAAAATAATTTTTCAAAATTCAAACTAAAGACAAAGAATATTGCGGAAATGATTAATATCACAACAAATTTCCTTTGGCATATACATACTGTTCATTTATGATATCACCATTTTTTATGTAATAAACAGTTTCCTACGTCGCTTAGTCTAGCAATAATTGGACAGAAGTAATTTAGAAAAAGGTGCCCTCCAGGGCTACTTGCACAAAATTCAAGATATATGCATTATTTGTTGTGAAAACGTTTCAACCAAAATATTAGAGCCCTTTTTGAGAAAATGAAAAAAATAACTCATTTCTTTGTCCTTTCTCCACTTGGAATTGGATATTTTCGAAGAAAAGTGCTGAATGTAACTACAAATTTTAATATTTAACCACTTTTTGCTTTCGAGTTACACTCTACTGATGTTACTCGGTCTACGGTCTTTCTTGATGTTGCAACTTACAACTGTTTACTTCTCGTAAAATTTAGTCAGTCCTTTCGCTGCCTTTCTTCACTTCCTCTCTCTCATACACTAACTGTCGATACAACAAGTCAACGCTCACTAAAACTTCTTCAGTTCGACGCGACGTAATACAAACACACACAGCTGTCTCGCGCTCGCTGATACACTGACCGAATCATAAAAATTGCCTGCTTCCACGTTCTCCGCAAGCTTTAATACCGGCGATGACGTAGCCAGGTCTTTCTCAAAAGCCTACTAACAACCCGGCTGCCGAACACTCCTCGAATGCTCTGGAAACCCTTTGTAGTGCCACTTGCTTGTTATTGGCCAGTGTTTGCTGCGAGAGTGGTGTGGGGAAGCTTGACCTTGAACACCTCGTTAGCATCGCACAAATGGGGTGGGGCAACCTGGCTCCGACCGTCGTTTCTTGTGTTGCCGCTGCCACAGGCCGGCGTCACAATATAGACACACACAGGATCCGTTTAAAAAAGTGCTTGCAAAATAAGCATTTTCAGAAAACATTTATTTACATATATTTACGACATGGAATTTTTCAGTGGATTAAAATAAACCCCTACACTTACTAAGTAGGGGATAAAGGAAAGGCTCTGGAAAATCTGTGGTTACCAACACAGAGAAGAAAGATAAACATTTTCATTATACCTATAGTGCTGATGAAAGTAAGTGTAAGCAAGATCTTTGGTTTATGGCACTCAAATGGAATTACTAAGAGCTTCTGAAGACAGAATGCTCTGCTGAATACCGCTCATTTACACAGCTCTACAAAATCGTTGCACGAGAGGCAAAACCGAAGTAATTTGGATCCTGTTTTCCTTTAACAGGAGCACTAATCGCTCTGTCAAAGCCAAATGTATGGCAACGGAGTAAACGCTTTCCGTGTAACGATTGCTTATTTACTAATGCAAGAAACAGCCTTCAGAGAGTACGGTATGTGTTTAGAATTAATTGATACAAACTCGATCTACTTATGCCTGTATTTCCATAGGAGTGGGGAACGTTTCTCGGCTTTTGAATGATTCGTTTGCCTTCCAAATACTATGTTAATGACTACAATCTACATCAATGCTACCAGAAAACCATTCATTTGTACATTACGGTTTCCAGCATCATGCTTTGATGGTGAAAAATGGATAAATTTGTATCTTGACAACATCCAAGACGTAACATGTAATTGTATTGTTACGACAAAGATTACAAGGTTAAATTACTTATTCTGTCACATTGTTTTTCTTCTAAAACCGGAGCACCAAACACAGAATTGTCCATGTCATGTATGTGCGCATGTATGTAAGTATGTATGCGTTCTAGACATGAATCATGTTATTGTCCACGTGGGTAAATCTGTGGTATTTACCACAAAATTAACCTAAATAAGCTGAACCCAGAGTTTTTTCCGGACTTCAGATCAGGAAATTAATGTGTGATATCTATTTTTAGAATATAATGAGCCAAAAAGAAAAGCAATCCTAGCATAGCTTCCTAGAAATAGAAGGGATCATTGTTGTGAACACCATGTTGGAAATTTGAGGTTATACTTCCCACATGCTCACATCTACTATCTTCCGGATTGTTGTCTTGAGTTTTACAGCGCGGAACAGGTGAACGTTTTCACCAAGAAGATACCGTAGTGGTTGGGAAGTTAAAATGAATGCAGACTACTTACTGTTGGAACCTGAAAAGGTGAAGTACTTCTAATGCTTATGTAAGACGTGCAATAATAATATTAGTTATATAAATTGATGGCAGTTCTTGTGAATCATGTTTACAATATATAATTACATAATTATAACATACGTCACGCACATCAGCATGCGAATGATTTTGTAGAACGGTTAAATATATATCATAATGGATTAATATGAAAATTTTGCAATATGCTGAAGAAACCTAATAACCTGTTTGGAATCAGAACCCTAAGATATTATACTTCGTCGAATAATTGGCTAGTGGTCTATTGATTAATGAAGTCCAGTATATGACTGATTTTACAAAAGTAATATTTCTATATCTCTCATTTCTCCATATTTTCTTACAATATTTTTGCTTTTTTCTTGACTGATATTTTTCATGGACTTCTCTTTTCACAAATCAAGTCACTAAATCGAAAACCGAAAATCCATTATGTGTAATTGGATAATATAAATGGAGATCCATAGATGAAAACCATATACTAATCAACTTGAAGCATATAATTAAATTGAAGCACGACGTTTGAGAAAGAAAACATCTCAAGTTATAGAAAAATCCCTCAAGCCTTTGTCCAGCTTGTGTATCGCAGAGCTACTGAAAGACCGCAGGAAGAAAGATTAGAAGAGCTACAACCGCAAAGATAGGACTTTAAGGCAACTCTGCGGAGATGAAAGTTAAGAAAGAAGCGTGGGGATAATGAATTACATTTCTCGCATTCATTGTAATCGCCTGCTTGTGGTGGTGTGAGAAGCAGTAAAGGCGGTACCACATGTTTTCAAAGTTAGGTAAAATATTGTTGTCTGCATTCTCAAGATAGGATTTTAAAGAGATATCTGCTGCTTCACAGCTGGAGTGTGAAACTTTTACATCTTGAGATTTCTTCCTTTGCAGATAGTTACTTACAAAACTTAATCACATTAGCGGAACGCTTCAAAATTTCTTTTCAAAGCCCTCCGTATTGAGCATGAGTTGTCTTCAGAAGATCGACAAAGCAGTATACATTATAGTGTTTTCTTGAATAGAGTATATAAATAGTATATGCTTATACTATACAGCATATACAGGCTGGATCATCTAAGCTGAGGCTGTGCAAAGCATATACAGGCTGGATCATCTAAGCTGAGGCTGCGCAATATTTCCAAAACTGAGCTTTGTAGAAATAAATAGCTGGAATAAAAGTAGCTTGATATTACGAGGGAAAGTAAGTGTCATTAGTACCGAGCGGAATGACTCAGGCGGTAACATCTGTGGCCCGGCAGGTCGTTGATTTGATTCCCGTGACCGATCTTCCTCACCTTGATTTTTAAGGGATTTTGCCAGATCACTCAGGCAAATGTTGGGAAGGATATTGACTTGCATCCCCCGTTTCACTTCCTTTCATTTCATACTCTCTTTCCGGTCTTTCCAGGTTGTAAGAGTCAGCGGATTCATCGTCATGCTGCGCTGCAGTTGTGCTCGCACACTGAAAATAAGGTGCTCGGCTGAAGGGAGGCACTGTGATTGGCCGACCGCCATTCCAGGGGACATTGTTCAGCCGGAATTGACTAGTGACGGGCTGAAGACTTTCCTACACCTGTTAGGGAGCCAATATAGCTGCAGTTTCACCTGTGATGTGTCCTGGCCGCCTGTAGGGTACTTTCATGTCATCCTTACTCCCTGGGTCAGACGCACAATAAGGCATCGGTTGACCTGCTGGAATCCCTATCGTCGGAGAAACAGACAGACAAATACCATTAATCTCTTTTATTTACAGGACAAACATTTTTTACAAATGGGAACCTAGTTTTTCTATATTGTTTTGTCACTCCTCATAAAAAACTAAATCAAATTTGTACAAAGCACCTTGTAATTGTTCTTATACCAACGTAAATAACAACGAAAATTCTGAACGACTATGCACGAGGAGCACAATGAATAATGGAGCCATTCAACACAGTGCAGCATAGTGATAGATGGAGAGGAGGCAATGAGACATTACTTCTGTTATTTGTTTACTTTTCACAGCAGCAAAGCTTCCCTGTATCGGTCACAGCGTAAGGGATTTTAGTACCTGCCTCTTTAGTTTAGCGCACACGCACCGTAGCCCACGAAATTAAGAGCAGCGACAACTTAACAAAGCTGCATATTATATGCACTCAATCAAACGAGGTAGAGTCATATACAAAGTAAATATGTACCTGTAGATGGTCAACTAATTGGAAATTATATGCAGGGTCACAGTAAGATTGAGGATCGATACGCCGAACGGCTGCGTATGTACGTGACCGTAATAATGGCAGTAAGACACAAAGGGAAGGTCCGAGACTACAGGGCAACTAGTGACTGTATGTATGTGATCGAGCAGCACAACACCTTAGTGTCCAGGAGCTTCCAGTTAATTCCGCTGAGTCATCGTTGCACGCGGCTGAGGTCACAATATATATGTACGTATTTCGTGCTTCACTTTTCTACATGCTCACAAGTTGAATGCTCTCAAGTGAAAAATTGAAATTTAAAATATGTAGTAATATTTTCCACATCAAGCGCTCAACATATTCCTTACTTATTTTCTTAAGATCCACAGAAAATTTTCCCATTTATATTAAGTCCTTTCTTGATTGCCTGGGAACAGCTAATGTTATTAATAGCAGCAATAATTTAATGGCGGATGGATGAGCCTTGCCACGCCCTGCGGTGTTGTACAAGTGAAATAATCCTATAAGTCGATGAATAAATATTATTTGCAATTGTGCAATAGGAAAGATAATAATCTGATCATAAAATGGTCAGCTATCAGCCACCATTAAGTTTTGTGTCAGTCATGCTTATTTTAACTATTTCGTTTTCATAACTTAGCACAAAGGCACTATTTAAATTAAGCACTTTAACATAATAAGCTGCTTAAAATCCCTTGAAGAGAAGTTGAAGACGTGTTTGTAGCTTTTAGTCGAGAAAGGAACAAAACGAATTTCTACTTGCGAAGGAATTTCTATAGATATCGTTTAACATTTACAAAGGGAAAAATCCTGCAACCAAATTCCCAACTTTGTGATGTTAGTCCATCGAGATCTGAACCCGTAGCTGATTTAGCAAGTAGACATGCTCCCTCTGAGCCAGACAAGTAGTCAAAGGCCTACGTACTTCTGCCAAAGCTTTCAGTATGAAACTTAATTAGAATAGCTTCAGGGTTTCCGAAAACGCGAGCAGGATCGGTTGCAGAGACGCTTTTTTTTTTTTTTTTTTTTTTTTTTCTTTTTTTGAAGCTTCTATTGGAAAAGCGTGTAAAAAGATACCAAGTTCCCCACTGTATCACAAAGTGAAAGTATGCCCGTGTAGATCTTTGATGTATGGAGGGGAGACAGGACTCCATTGAGTGGTCCAGCCGGCTCCCATAAAGGTAAGGGGATACGACGCTCTCCCGGAAACCTTTCTCAGATATAATATAATCCCAGGACGAAATGAGTTCTAAATTTATCGTAGGACTAACAGGTGAACGGAGGAGGAAGGGAGAAGGCGCTGTTATTCTTACGTGGAAATTTGTGCTCCGAGGAAGGGCGGAATGTTGAAATACCATCTCCATCATCTACGTACGAGCCTGGTAGCCGTCTGTCTTCCATGAACGGCTTCTGGGGCTCTAATCCCTTTCCCTCTACGTACAAAGACTTACTAATCCATCAAAATGCCGCGCTGAGGCTTGGCCATTCATACCTTACTTTGCGGTCGAATCTAAAGTCAGGCAAGAGGAAATGGGATATGCAGAGATCTCCGTTCTCTTTGTTGCTTTTAGGATAATTAGCAGTAATCAGGGCCAATCTTAACCGGAAATCTGCCCAAGTTCTCAAAGTCAGCTTTGGGAAATGCCCGTTTCTTAGAGTATCCAAACAACCTAGTTTCCTTCTTGTGAATGTTTCACGAAGGAAATTCTAACGTTTCCATACGAATTGTTATGGCTCAAGGACACTCGGTAGAGACAGAGTAGCTAGAAATGTCCATGCTGAACTTGCTTATTTATATATTTACTTATCTATTTATCTATTTATTCGCGTCTTTCTATGATAGTGGCAGACGGCAACGGCCGAGGATGTGGACAGACAAAACATCGTGCAGCCGGTTCGGAACTTTTTTATTCTCTCAGAATATTAAGGTTTCTTGAAAACTAACATAGTGAAAATTTTGCCCTTATAAAACAACTTCTGTTTCAGAAACCATAATCAAATCATGACACATGTTTAATAATTTCTAACTTCTTGATATTGGAATAGATATCATTTGCAAAGTTTTACAATATTTTCTTCCTTAGGAACGTTTTTCTCCTAAACAATTAAAGTGAGATAATTCAGAGGTTTTAGTCACTTTACAAGCATATTATTTGACATAACTGATGAAAGATTGTCACTTTAACAAAAGATAGTAATTAAAAAAAAAAATATATATATATATATATAACAAAGTTTTAAACAATTTTTAAGGTATTTATCATTTTTAGGTTATACAAAGATTACCATGCTGTTTAGAGCAATATATTTTGCATATGCATAAAAATCACAGCTCTATCTATTATAATTTTTGAGAAAATTGCACCTAAAGTTTAAAAACAGAACATTTCAGTGCATGGAAAAAAAGATATCAGAGGATGCTGAAAGCAATATTTAAATATCGATTAAAATCCCCATTTAAATGTCCTTAAATGCCTCAAAGGCACATAATCCTTATGTGGTCATAGTCAAAAAACTACGTAGATCCGTATTATGAAAGCAAAAATCACTGTTTGAACCATATGGTTTCACCAAGTGTCCTAAAACCGACCATTGTACCATTATTTTTGAAATCACAACACTCTACGAGAACATAAGAATTATTAAAAGAAGCACTATTAGAAAAAAGTAATAATTAAGGCAGACTGCCCACCAAGTGTGCACTCCAGACGACCAGGCGACACCCGGAAACGTTAAAAAAAAAAAAAAAAAAAAAAAAAAAAAAAAAAAAAAAAAAACCAGACGCGGCACCCATCGAGGATGCCAAACACTGACACGGCTCCCAATGTGGACGCCAAGCACAGACGAGTCTCCCGCTAGGGACGCCTAACATAGAATAAGTAAAACCACTATAAAGTTTGTTATCAATGTCACCTCCAACTCCCCAGGCTGTAGCCAGGACTTGATCATGACTGCAGCCCGGGATTTCATCGTTGACGCGCTCGCATGCACTGCATGCCAGCATGAAACTTTACGTCACTGACCGGGGTGCAAATGCGGGACCCGACTATCATACCAACAATCACTCATCAAATTCTCCCCTGCAAGACGGCATTTCTTCTGTAATTACCAGCTGTTACTGCCCTCGGCAGGCAGCTCTCATCCATCACCATTCAACGCGCAGAAGCCCTAATACAGCTCTGCAATGAAATGTCTTCCGGTGGGGTTTTTTAGTGAGTAGGCTGCCCGGGTTCAAACCCAGGGTAGGAGTCTTACACTCGCATGCACGCATGCGGTTAGGGCGTAAGTAGCCTTTTTCCCCACCACCACAAAAAAAAAAAAAAAAAAAAAAAAAAAAAAAAAAAAAAAAAAAAAAAATTGAAGGTTTAGAGAACTGTATAAAAAAATGGATAGGAGACAAAAATATCTCCCTACCATTTCAGAGAGAATGAAATTAGGAATACATTCAACGAAAAACCGTGCAACAGTAGTCGTTGAACTTGGAAGGTTAAAGACTTATTATTATTCCATATTGTTATTATAGATTCCAAATGATACAAGATCCAAACTGCTCGTGCAATAGAGGAGTACAAACCATAGACCACACATTTGATCTAACGATTATGTTTAAAATGTTATGCGTTTGAGATATTTTTATGGCAAATTAAATTTATATCTTGAACGTTCTGACTATAATCCATGTAGTCCTATTTACTCTTGATGACTTTTTCATAACTGGTAAACCATAAGAGACAGACCAAATCTTACAATACAAAAAAATGTAGATCTTGATAAAGCACACAATTTATATCCTAATAAATCTTGTAGAGTAAAGCATTCCAGAGAAATTCCTTATTATCTGTGTGAGTTTTGGAAAACTTAAAACTTTCGTCAAATGGAACATCGTTATTCATTTTTATATGTTAACGGTAGAAACAGACGGAATTTGAAATCTTCAAAAGATTTTATTATCACTCAAAGCCTATTGTATTCCCATATTCTCCGTGTACCTACAAGAAGATAAACAATACGATAATTTCTGCAAATGTTTATCTCAACTAACACCAAGAAGATATAGGAATAAGAGCTTGCAAGAATGGTTAGTACAAGAGTAGAGAAAGTATTGTGAGTGCCACACATCAGACTTTTCTATTAATAATTTCAGTATGAAAACTGGGTCGGTACACGATCTGCCGTTTCGAAAATAATTTTGTTCCTCTATAAGATTATCTTCTACGTATTTGTTTAGTCCAGTTTTACTAAGGATGAGTATATTTTATAGTTCGTGTCCAATAAGCTTATCTCCGATAGTTTTGGTCTTTTTATTCCCTTTTTATAGTGGTACAACTAATGAAATTTTTGCATTTCTCCAAACA
Organism: Tenodera sinensis; assembly: GCA_030765045.1. Taxonomy (NCBI): domain Eukaryota; kingdom Metazoa; phylum Arthropoda; class Insecta; order Mantodea; family Mantidae; genus Tenodera; species Tenodera sinensis. The sequence goes on along the minus strand of CM060966.1, from coordinate 101,268,705 downwards.
TTGTTTAAAATATCTAAGAATCATTGCTGGAATTAGTTATGTAATTAATAACATTTAAAGATTCAAATATCCTATTAAGATCAATAGAATAGAAAATCAAACCAAACTATGTAAGGGAACATGTGAATCAATTAGCGGATTAAAACCCTTCTCCCCACTCACACACCTTGTTTCATTTACACACTGAATAATATTGGGTTGTAAAACAGGAATGCTAAAGATATTCTTTTATAGAACACATAAGCATAATTCAAACGAGTTCAGCAGCTATATATTTTAAATGTAGAGAAAGGACGGACAGTTCAGGACCCCGGGAGTATCGGCCCCTGTCTAATGGAGTAAGCCCCTAAGGGGTCACTTTTTGTCCGTTAAAATCAGCACGAAACACTGAAACTCGCTATTATTCTATAAACTATACGTAAAGACTCAGCGGAGTCTATATTCTTTACCTGGATTGGAAATAATAGCACAGGCCGTATTCTTCTGAGAGATAAACTGGGATAGCTTAGCAAATCTTCCAAAAGCGCATCCTGATTCTCTAACAATTATTACAGGCAGATGCTTTGCAACACAGCTTGCAAGTAAAATACCTGTTTAGTTTTGTGAAGGCATTTTAAGCGTATCGTTTCCTGGCCACCCAGCAACCATTCTAGTGTTTGTTACTAGTAACAAAAGCGCAACCTGAATCCCTTACTGGCGGTAAAGCGGCAAAACACCGGCAGGTGTGACTTAGGAAATGTTTTGAAGGCAAAATCTATGGCACTGTGGCAGCTATGGACACCGCAAGCGATACAAAAATAATTGGTTTCCAGCCCCTCATTCATCTTTTGTACAGTTTGGTTTCACATCATTAGGCCCAGCTCTAAAAGTGTCAATTGACTGATTGTGTACAAACCTTCGCTGTAGGAAAGAGCACCTTTGCCCATCCTGGGGGGTTTCCTTGAATGTTGCTAGTATTATTTGACACACGGGGAAGGTAACGTCTTTGTACATTTTCCGCCTTCTGCTGCCCACCCTTAGTGTAAGAGGTATACAGTAACTTCAAGGTGTTTGAGAGTAAGCTGTTACTAGGATGGATTTTAATTGCTTTCCGTCGCAGTTCTACTTTTCTGGTATAAGGATTTCCAGTGACATTTGAAATAAATCTTGTTTTATTAGAACAGACATTTTCTCATATCATCTTTTAAATATTCAATTTGTCAGCAAGCGTGTGCAACACGTGCCCAATGTACAGTTATGGATAGATTAGGAGCTAATCTCAAAAACAAAGTAGCGTACTGGCGTATGCGCGCGCGCGCGTGTGTGCGTGTGTCTGTCTGTCTGTGACCAGCTTAACTCAAAAACGAAAAGTCGGTTAAAACCTAAATTGGTATTTAACTTTAATGTCTTTCAAGGATGCGACACGAAGATTTTGAAGAACATTTCTCCACCCTAAACTACCTAGATCGTGGAAAACTTTGATTTTCTATAACGACTCTTAAGATTTTGATTGAAATGGCATGTGTTTAAGATATTTTTATGACAAATGAAAGATATAATTTGAGTTTTCTAGTATAGCCCACGTAGTCCCGTTTACTCTTGATGACTTATACATAACCGGAAACCGTGAGAGATAAACCAAATTTTACTATGCAAAACATTTAAATCCCGTTAAAACACACAATTTATATCCGAATAAATTTTTTGTGGAGCGAACCATAAATATTTATCGTTATTCTTGTGAGTTTTACAGTACTTAAATTTTTCTCAAAGGAAGATCGTTATTCAGTTTTTTTTATCTGTTGCCTTTGCAAAGAGAACGGAATTTTAAAGATTTGACTATCGCTCAAAGCCCACTTACTGTATTTGCACATTCCCCTTGCGCCTTCAAGAAAATTACCAATAAGCTAATTTGTACAAATGTTTATCTTTATTAACACGAAGTAGAGAGAGGAATAAGTATTTGTAAGAATAGTTTATACAAGATTAGAGAAAGTCGTGGGGGTGAATGACATCATGTTTTTACTAGAAAAGGGTCCAATACTTGCATGATAAGTTTGCATATCTACTTACATCTTCCTTTATATTGTTAATCTCTTAGTGTAGGAGTTTCCTTTAACACATTTTCCGTCTTTGGTGCTGACTTAGCACTCTTGTGCACGATGTCAGTTAAATTAAAGTAAGGGAAGGAATTGCATTGCTGAGACTAGATGTATGGGGGTCTGAAGGAGCTAGAAAGAAGGTACACCAGAGAATGTGCCCAAATTGTAATAAGGAAGAAGACTCAAATTATATGTAATTCAGTTGTATAAGTACAGAGTTATGAAGAAATAGTTCTCTCAAAGCAAAATGGCTGAAAATGAACAGAGAAATAGCGAGTAGGCAAATGTTTGATGATAGAACACAAATTCAGTCTTTAGGAGGATATTAAAACTGAAAAATAAATGTTGAAGGTCATTAGATAAGTATATATGCAATAGTTCTGCATGTATTTTGTATATTATTAGAATTGTATGCTATGGCTTGGTGAGGAACAAGTGTTAATCCTAAGCTATAACTATCTTAGTCCTGAAATAAAGGTTCATATTCATATTTATACTTTATAGGGATTCTAGGGACACTTCAAATTAGTCTTGTTTATTACAATAATAAACATTTTCGCAATCATATTTTAAGAAAACTTGGAATTTAGGGGTACTTGTTAAAATGCAAGTATCTGGGTGACCGAGTTTCGCTCGGCGTTTTTCGCCTCTGTTTTTATGAAATCTTGTTTTTTTCTGGGAGAAGATACTTATTTAGATAAACTGAAAGTCAAAACGTTAACTAAATAACAATTTTAGTCGCAATTGTGAACAGTCATTTCCGAGATACAAATATTTCATAAACACCGTCCTTTCAGCTGCAAGACATCTGCTGCTGAATGCAGACCTCCCCCATAGATATCCACCCAGTTTGACGTTTTCGTTGAGCATTTGTTCCATTATGGAGTTCAGTTCCTTGCTGCTGGGATTGACTCCAGGGCGTTAACACATTTGCCAAGGTCCTTCGTCTTTCCGTCGAGTTCTCCCATGGCTTCTTTTACCCTGGCCAGTCGCTCATTAGTATTCTCCGATAGATATGTCTTCATATTAGACATTTCGGTCTTCATCTTTTCTGTTTTGGAGTTTACACTTTCAATTTGCCTTCCATTTTTGTTTCCATTTTGTCCATTTTTGTTCCTATATTTTCTATTCCGTTGTCTCATATTTGTTTCCTCTGCCACATTCCGGAATTCATTTCATTTCCCATTATGTAAATCTTGGCTAACATTTGTTTCATCAACTGTTCCATATCGTGCTTTTCGGCGCACTCCTGACATCAATTGTGATTACTTTACTTTTTTTAAACTATTTCTTTATTATTTATTTAAACACCGGAGCAACACTAAGCAAAACCACTGTTGAACAATAACAAATACTACAGGAAGAAAAGCTGGTTGATAAAGCCATGTGAATGTACTATGCATTCCTGTTTCAATCATATAGAAAATTGTATGAATTGTTCGTCGAAGCGGGAGTAGCGAAAGAAATGTGATTGTGTTTCGTAAAACAAAAATGAGTAGAAAAGCGTGTGGATGTTATACGTTGCACTTATATTTCAAGTGTATGGAAAAATGTATGGATTGTTTGTAGAAGAGGGAGTAGTATGTTAGGTAAAAGAAAAGGGAGTAGAGAAAAACATGTGAACGTAATACGTTGGGTGGTAAAATGGATTGCATAAAAACCTTCGCCATGAAAACAATTAGATATGTCACTTTTCATGGCGATCGGTCAACTTGTTTTGGAATTTACCCACTCTTCAACACACGATATGTATAGGCGTTGGTATGTATGAAGTTGATAAAAGATAGGGAATAACATGTGAATTGTTACGTAAAACAAAAGTGAGTAGAGAAAATAGTATGAATGTAATACATCGTATTTTTTTCAAACATATCAAGTTGTATGAATTATATGTTGAGGGGCGAATAGCGAAAGAAGACTGATGGTGCCTCGTAAAGGAAGAATTAGTAGAGGAAGTCGTGTGAATGTAATACGTTGCATTTGTATTTCAATCATAGAATATTATATTAATTGTATGTTAAAGGGCAAACAGAGGATAAATGAATATGCTACGTAAAAGAAATGCTAGTAGAAAATCATTTGAAAGTAATATATTGTGTAGTAAAATTGTTGCCATAAAAATTTCCACATAAAAAATACATATACATGCCGAATTTCGCGGTGATCGGTTAAGCGGTTTTCGAGCTTAACAGTTGGATATATATACACACAACCAAGTTGTATAGATGATATGAATTGTTTGTAGAAGAGTGAGTGGAGAAAGAGATGTGAATGTGTTACCTAAAAGTAAGTATACTAAACAGTGTGAATGTAATATGCAGCATTTCTATTTCAAACATGCACAAAAATGTATGACTTATTTCTAGAAGAGTGAGTAGAGAAACAATTATGAATGTGTTTCCCAAAAGCAAGTAAAGAAAACAGTGTGCATGTAGTACGTAGCATTTCTATTTCAAACATGCACGAAATTGTATGACTTATTTGTAGAAGAGTGAGTAGAGAGATGTGAATGTCTTACCTAAAAGTGAGTAGAGAAAACAGTATGAATATAATAGAGAAAGAGATGAGAATGTGATAGCTAAAAGTAAGTAGAGAAACCACTGTGAATGTAATATGTAGTATCTCTATTTCAAACATACAGAAAATTGTGTATTTATTTGTAGAAGAGTGAGTAGAGAAAGAGATGTGAATGTGTTACCTAAAAGTGAGAGGAAAACACAGTGTAAATGTAATAGCATTTCTATTTCAAACATACAGAAGATGGTTTATAGAAGGGTGAGTAGAGAAAGAAATGTGAATGTGTTACCTAAAAGTAAGTAGAAATAACACTATGAATGTAATATGCAGCATCTCTGTTTTAAACATACAGAAAATGGTGTATTTATTTGCAGAAGAGTGAGTAGAGAAAGAGATATGAATGTGTTACCTAAAAGTGAGAGGAGAAAACAGTGTGAATGTAATAGCATTTATATTTCAAACATATATAACATGGTATGACTTATTTTAAAAGTGCGAATAAAAATGTTTCTTGGTGCAAAATCTTGTTTTTATGGAAAATTGTTTATAGAAGAGTGAGTAGAGAAAGAGATGTGAATGTGTTACCTAAAAGTGAGTAGAGAAAACACTGTGAAGGTAATATGCATGTATACAAAAATTTAATCAAATCTTTAGTCGTTTCTGAAATACCGGGAATGTATATACAAGAATTGCGCAGTAGAAGCGGGAATAAAAAATGTTATTTTTTATGCAAAATCGCGTTTTTTCGGGAATTACACCTATATAGTTGAACTTAAAAAGCAAAACCCTATCTGAATACAAAATTTGATCGAAATCGTTAGAGCCGTTTCCAAGTTGCCCGGAATATATATACAAGAATTGCTCATTTAAATATATAAGATTTTCGTCATAAATATTTACGTTGGCGAATGTTGGGTGCCTGCATAAATAACGTGAATTCATCGATACTGCTATCATGTCATAATATTTCTCGTTAAACTCCTAGCAACACGCAAATAAGCTTTAAACCAGATTCGAGAAAAGGTTAGTAGTGATATCATGATCTCAAAGCAATATTAATACACTCGCATATTACTTAATATTGTGTATTTGCTAAAATATTTCACATCAGTTTTCGGGTACTCTTAGCATTATACTGAACCGATTTATTGCATAAGTATTAAGAATACACATTTTTAAACAATAACTGACACGGTATAATGCTAGTTATACATATGTGTCTGTAAAATGCACTTAATGAAGGCAAATGCAGACATTTAAAATATCTCATATTTACTAAAATAAATTCTTGTCACAATTAAGCATTGTATTCAACTTAAAAATGCATAACAGAATATTAATGGAAGTGTATGTATTTTGTAATTAAAAATATAAATTCCAGGTCCGCGCATGCTCGCATGCCAAGCCAAAAATATCTTTTTGGGATACACGTGCTTGAAAAAAGGTAAAACATTACCAAAACTTATTGTTCTTAAAGATACGTAACTTCATCGTAAATTCGATATACGTTTAATAACTGCACAAAGGTTTGCGTCATGCAATTTTTATATCTGTATAAAGGTTTACGTCACGTAACATACCAATTTAAATGTGTATGTAAGCTTAAGTACTCGTAAAAGTGGTACCTGTAAAAGCGATAAGTTCTGCAAACCTTCAAATAAACAAAACATTTCAGACAGGCTTCAGGCATATTTTAAATAGTAAACTATTTACAGAGTAGCACAACAAAAGTAGGAGGCTCTTAATACGCACAAAACTCTCTTTAAACTGATAACGTCAGAAAAAGATTTATTATTTATTATTTTGAAATACATCTGCGTTATGTACCTTTTGGTGTAAAAATGTTAATAACAAGATAAAACAATGATGAGATGATTTTTAACATGCTCGGTTGTGTCTTTATTAAACAGCAATATTCATATTGATTGATTTTAAGCAAGAAGCTGAATTATATTTAGTATCTGGGCAATTAAGCAATCATTTGCGCAATTTGTTTAGATGCCACTAAAGTGTTTAATTATTAAGTAATGACTTTTCAAAATTTAATTGCATTTCATAGAGCACCTTTTCAAAACAGCAAACAAAATCATTAAAAAATCGTATCCCTCAAACCAAGATATCTTGTCTACATATTACATATGTTGTTGTAGTGTTTTAACGCCCGCTTTTACTACTACGGCACCGCAGGCGGTGACACTGATGATACATGGAATGAAGATGGAGCACCGGTGGAATGAGATGGCGGGGGAAACCGGAGCACCCGGAGAAAACCCGCCCTGACGCCGCTTCGTCCACCACGAATACCACATGCGGGTCCCTGGGATCGAACCCGGGCCGCCTAGGTGATAGGCGAGCGCGCTAACCGCTCGGCCACGGCGCCGCCACATATTACATATTAAACTCTATTCTTGCATTGAGATTTCAAATGAATCTTCCTGAAATTATGAACATTTTTGAATTTCACAGATAGCTATTCTTAACCACAGAACTAAATAATACTAACAGGATAATAATCAAACAATAATAGTAGTAGCAGCAGCAGCAATAATATTAATAATAATAATAATAATAATAATAATAATAATAATAATAATAATAATAATAATAATAATAATAATAACAATAATAATAATAATAATAATAATAATAATAATAATAATAATAATAATAATAATAACAATAATAATAATAATAACAATAATAACAATAATAGTAACAATAACAGTAACAATAACAATAACAATAACAATAACAATAACAATAACAATAACAATAACAATAACAACAACAACAACAACAATAATAATAATAATAATAATAATAATAATAATAATAATAATAATAATAATAATAATAATAATAATAATAATAATAATAATAATAATAATAATAACAATAATAATAACAACAATAACAATAATAATAACAACAATAACAATAATAACAACAATAACAATAATAACAACAATAATAATAACAATAATAACAACAATAATAACAACAATAATTACAACAATAATAACAACAATAATAACAACAACAACAACAGCAACAACAGCAACAACAACAACAACAACAACAACAACAACAACAATAATAATAATAATAATAATAATAATAATAATAATAATAATAATAATAATAATAATAATAACAGCAACAACAATATGATTACCGGACAGATCTGATTTGATGATACATATATAAAATGACTGCTCAGAACTGGAGTACTTTAATAGCAATAGAAACAGTCAATATTTAAAACGTATTTGACAAAGCAGTGTGCTTTAACTAGATCTACATTTCTTGTGCAGGTTACGGTGAATTTTTTGTGCTAAAAATGATTAAAGAGAACTGTGTTTTGTGGTTCAATTAGAACGAAAATAATATTACTGAAAAACAACTGTGGGTTTTTAATTTGTCATCATTGCTGTGCACGAGTTCTATTTCATTGCACAAGATTACTAGAGAAGCAATTTTAAGTCAGGAATGCCGTGTGCGAGAAAGGTAACGCCCAGTGTCTGCAAAGTATTTAAACGATTTCATTGTGTTCACATTTAACACAACAGCAGCATGACGTTATACCATGAACCGTAACAAAAATGTTTTTGGCCTCCTGCATGATGGAGTTGTTTCACAAGTTGATTTAAAAAGAGATGTAAATGGGTGGAGTCATGAGGAAATTTAATTTAATAAAGAGCTACGTTGATGAATATTTGCCAGCAATGAAAACAGTCTGCTCCATCAGGAAAATTTGTATCGATACTCGAAGTTGATTAATGTTGTAAAAGGTTTATTCCAGCGTATAAGCGAACTCGATTCTAATCACGTGCTTACGTTGTAGTATAGGCCAGAAGTGAAATACAACCTAAGGGATTTTGTTTCTGTGATCACTATTCACCGGAATGTTTCCTTTCTAACAATGCACTACACACAGCTTGTGTGTAACGAAACTTAATTACCATGGATTGACTAATAGCTTGTTAAACTATGACGCCCGGGACTTGAAGTACCCAAAATTAATTAGAGACCTCCTTATGGTTTACTGGAAAAAAATCGCGTCAACTAGGGAATTTAATGTCGTACCGGAATGTTGACATTTGGTATCCTAGAGCTATCGTAGGGAAACCGAAAGTTCCCTGGTTCATATTCCGGCTATAACATTGACTTTTTATTCAACTCTATTACTTTTGCTTGTATTAACTATAATGGAATTTGTAATTTATAAATAACACAAAACACTGAAATGTATGCTTGAAAGAACTGAAGTAAGCTTTTGGTTGTACTATTTGAAGAAGCCAGTTAAGTTCACCAAACATTTTCACATTATTTTATGCTATACAAAAGCTGCCTTCATTACTATGCACTATGCACGAGTCTCCAAGAGGAGCTAATCAGAAAATACCCAGAAATAAAAATACCCAGAAAAGCTATTTAGACTGTATATTTCGTTTCAAAGTGCAATTATTGAAAAATGGAGAACCAAAACAAAACAAAACGAAACGTACACATGTTGCAAAATACCTGAGGAGAGAAATACTTTATACTCGTGTGTAAGGCCCACCCTGGGCTATTGTGTCCAAGAAGAAAGGTTCCTTTATCCTTCCGAATAAGAAATGTCCATAAGCTCATAAGGCCAAGGCCATAAATATGTGCAATTTTATATCACAGTCAGTTATGTATGTGCATACCTTATCAACTCATGTGTTTAACACACTGCGCAATTTATATAAGATTTTGGAAAAGCTTTGTTCTTAAAGCTTCCATGAGTGGTGCTGTAACCTTTGTAGTTTCCTTTTGGAAAAATAAAACATGAACTATTTTGAACTTTAAAGAGAAACGTAAAAAGTTCATTACTGCTTAAATTAAGAAGCTATCGAACCTTTCCTCTTAGTAGTTTGTGTTTTATCAAAATCTCCCATTTTTAGTTTTGATACTGACAAAAAGGTGAAACATAAAAACTTATAATAAGACAGAAAGGAGGTTTTACTTTGGAGGATTATACTATATGAAATTCCAAATTGTGAATTTGATAATCCAAAGTTTAATTCCTGTAAATCCAAAAATAAGAAAAATACTGTGTAAAGACATCAATTTAATGTATGATTATTACCATTATCGTCATCATCATTATTATTCATTAGCCTAAAAGTTATTTTATTTGGATCTGTTGTGTTTGGAAACGAGATCCTTATTTAGAATATACAACTCCAAGGCCTAAAAAGAAAACAAGTTAACAAGTATATTTACTCGTTTTAAACCTCGACCTTACACGGATGCACTTATTTATTTACTGCCTTCTTTGTTCTACCACTAAATTGTCGGTTCGTCCTATCAAATTAAGAAGAGCCGATGAAACCATTATTTTCTTCCTCAAAACCCGGTCTCTCTGTAAAGCAGGTGGAAAGCTCCAATACCGCTCACTTAGGAAGATGTATGTATCCCATAAAACGCTTTTACCCCTAGTATTTTCCAATTATTCCGGGCATCTGGGTAAAGTATTTGAGTTGGTGTTCTGTACCTGCCAATGTGATACCCATCGGTATGCCGGCTGATCGCAGCAGCAGCTTCCTTCGGGCTGCCCAGATTATGTGGCGATAGCTGGACCCTTCCTTTTTTTCACTTTTATTCATTGTTTCTTACTAGTCGCCTCACCCTTGGTATTTCGTGCTCCTGGTGCTGACGTTCTCTAACTTGTGGGAACGTTTTCGTTAACGAACGAGTTTAATGACCAGAACGGCTGCGGTCCATCGCTACGGCTTAAATGACCCATTCGGCACATCCGTATTCGAACCCGGTTGAGACATGCGGGTTGAGTGAGAAGTGGAGACGAATCTAACATTCTCATGAGAAGAACAGGACTGTAGTAATTTCAAAGAACAAATCTCACTGATATCCGTATACAGGTGTTACAAAATTCAACCAACAAACTTTGAAGGATTACAGAGGTACGATATAGAAATACCTTGATATATGATATCTATGTGACAACAAACTTAAAACTTAGTAAAAATTATTTAAAATTTAAGAAGCTTTTTAAGTCGCAATATGAGGTTATGCTTTTTTTTTTTCCCTTCTCCTTCAATTGCTTGGATTACAATTAACTTCTATGGACATTTCGAGGTTTTTGGCTAGAAATTCGACTTGACCCTAGACATTTAATGTTCTTTAATCACTTCTACTATTAAACATTCATTTATTCCTGCATGCATACTTCTAGCGTTACAGAGGCTAAGAAACGCTCTAATTAAGCAAAATTTCCCCCGGCCTGATTGATAAATGAATGCAGGACATCTAAATTGAGAGTTCACGTTTTTCTTTTCTTTTGCATTTTCAATGAATTTTCGTATATTTTTTGTCATTTTAAAATATTAATAGTTTCCTCATTCTAAAAAAATTAAAACAAAAATATGATTTGTAATGACTGTAAATATCTAAGTATATTATGACGAACATAACAATTTAATGGCGGCTGATAGATGACTGCTTCTGATCAGACTATTAGTTTTCCTTGTTGCGCAAACAAATTTTGTGGGCGCAAATAATATCGGTATCACCGGATTTACAATGTGATTTCACAGTGTATGTAACTACACATTGCAAGACGAGGAAAGCCTCTGATGGGATAATCTCCTCCCGCCATTAAATTTTGTGTCTGCTGCTCTATACTTCACTCTATAGTAGTCAAGTAATGTTGCAAAATACGATGGAACCAAGGTTCATTTATGTATTCAAATAAAAATTAAACTTAAATCCGAGTTTAACATCGGAGATAACATTTTGGAGTCCTCCAGTGTGATCTTATAAATTCGGTCAGGATTCATTATACCGTCAATATTGTAACTATATTCACTTTTCATTTATTTCCTTTAATTTACAACCAACTATTGCCTCAGTCAACTCAAATTATCAGAAGATTCACACTAAAACTTTTTGTACATTAACTTTCACGAACTAGCCTTCAAAGTGGCAAAGTTATTCTCTGCCTCCTTGGCAACGTGACGTCATGCCAAGGAGCATTCAATTTTGTATGCTTCCCAGACGAAAGCTCGAAGCAATGTTACAGTATACTCATACTATTACGTCTCTTATTAAATCAACGCGTACTCCTAGATTTTACGAAACATTACACGGTTTGTTGCTCATTGGAGCGAAAACTTTCTATCTACTGACAGCAGGTATGTAGAGATATTATAGGTTCTTCTTATCTTCCATTTGAGAATAAACTTTTGTAGCTGCCCGAACTCCAGGAAATAATGGACGTTGGAATCGGAATGACAGAATAATATGTAGTAGAGATCATTGACTTACAATGTCATTTTGGACTGCTTTATTCATTTGGGACAACTGTGATTATTCTTGACATCCACATCTGTACAATATAGTCACAAACAATATCCGGATAAAACATTGCAATTTTCAACTTGGTATGCATAAACGTAATTCGTCTTTACACAAATACTACTCTGGAAGTAACTATTATATTCGGAACACTGTTGCCTCATTTCGTCTGTTGATTGCCAAAGGCCTGGTGCCATTGAGAATGTGCGTGCGTTCTATGTCTATATATGTAGACGTGTGCCCAATAGCTAAACGCTTGAGATACCTCAGAACTCTCGTGTTTGAATCAGCTGTCCCATATTATCACGCATTTAATAATACGTTATCACGTAACATTTCCAAAGTCAGTTTCTGTCATGCAAACCAACTTCCCAGAAATATGAATTTTGTTCCTTTTTTGTGCCCAAAGAACCTCAGGCTGTATCGTTTACATATTCACGACATGATTGTACAGGTGGATGTAGGGTTCAAGCTCTGCTTAACCCTCAAGGCAGGTTTCCTTATTTCACAATAGCAATTTTTGCGTAGAGCATACAATATGAATACGATAAAAAACTGCAAGGAGATGGAAAAAATGTATTTCATCCATGGCATTTAACACAAACACTCTTTTTCTTCCTGCCGTGACTAAAAACATTACCTGATGTAGTCCGCAGATGTAACAGCAGTGAACTTGTAGCTGTGCTCCATGAAGCCTTCGTTAATTCACATCCGCTTCGTGTTGTTTGAATACAAAACACAAAAGGTGCTTATCCAGAACACAAGAACCGCTGGATGTGCTTTCTCCCGGCTCACAGTTTTTTCTTTCTGTTTTTCCTCTTCCTTTTGATTCCCTCCGGAATTTTGGTCTGAGCACAGCAGAGCTCTCTTTGTTTATTCTGATCCTATTTACTTTGCGTTGTGACCAATCGTTTACATCCGCCTGTATAAACATTATCCATACTGTTGTGATACACATCTTGTTTTGTCTTAGCACCTCCGTATTTTAGCACATTATTTTCTCGGTCATCTACTTATTTTAGGGAAGAGAAAGTATATTACTTCACCCATGTCGAGAATTCACCGGAAATATATTGTGACAAAACCACAAAATTCAGTCCGGTTACTTTCCTATTGCTTTATTATCTTCTAAAATGTTATCACAAATAACACTTTTCTTCTCGTGGTTAATACAGTCTACAGTCTTTTGGATTATCAAACCTCAGTCTTTTTATTTCTCATAACCTTGCTCAATGCTTTTTCTGTCTTTCTTTCTCTTCCTCTGTCTCTTATGCACTAATTATGACGACGTAATCACTCGCGACGCTCGTTGAATCTTCTTACGACGTACCAACCCGACACACACGCACAGCTGTCTTTCATACAGTGACCGACTCGTGTCTGTAACTATAGCTATAAAAACTCACTTTTCTGGCCTCCTTGTATATTGGGGACGACGTCACACGACTTTTGTTGATTTGCGCACACACACGCACCGGAAATGATGCATGTAGAACGAGCGGCAAAAAAATGCATTGTTCACCGTCGGGCTTGAAACCGCAAACACGAAAACTGGCTGACAGGTTACCGTAGGCTGGAAGACATGAGCAACAATTAGAGTAACATTGCTAAACGCTTATTTGAATAATAAAAAATTAATAAAACTTATTGTTAGGGAAAACAACTCGTGCAATTACAGAATACTGAAATGTTCAGGCAAACTAAGGGAAAAACTAGTTAGATTGATTATGAAAAAAGTCGAAGAAATATTAACAGTTCGGCAAGGGTATTGCCTATGTAGACTAAAATCTAAGGCGTGGAGATGCATATGTAGTGTTGAAAATGTCACAGAGGCTGTAGACAACAGAATAAGGGGATGTAGAAATTAGAAAATTAAACTTAAGGAACTGAACCAATGCATTGTTCAATTTTGATGTATATTTTGACAGTCAACAAGAAAATATTTGATATTTGTTTTCCTTAAGAAAGCTTAACTCAATGCTTAAACCAAATTTGGGACTTAATGTTTGCATTTCACAATAAAAGCTATCTTACTGAAGAAACACTTTGCTGCGAGTGTAAATATTTGCCTAAATGCTTGGACTCAATTTTTTATCATATAACTAACGCATGCAAAACGTTTAATAACTACAGCAAGTTCACCTTTGAATGCATGCCTGCGGACAATGACCGACCAAGTTTCTCCACTCAATAGCTACAGAATCAGAATAGTTTGATGAATGAAAATGCAAGAGAAAACTATTTTTGCCGAAGGCACTTCTGTTTTGCTAATGTTTGTTTTTATCATGGTTGGCTAGATTGTAATTTCCTAAATTGATCTATTTGAACTTAGACCTCTTCAACCTCTTAGAGAATGGAACTTGCGAATCCCGTTAGATGCAATTATAGGTTAAGATCAATCCCGTGAGAGAGGTCCTGCAAGTGCAAACAAAGGGCTCACATCACACCCTGCTATTACTTCAGAGGTGGAGCAGTGGTCACTCTCAGGTATAACTAATCTAACTACTTAAGTTTTAGTTCAGCGAACTATGACGGAAATGAAGGTACCGGTGTTTTGCATAATCGCGATCATCACTATCATGTAATCCAAAGTACGCCGCTAGGAAAACCTACCTATGCTAGTCATTTTTTCTAGTAATTCCTTGGGCTTCTTACGTCTTTATGTATTGGTACTCCCGTTCTCTTGTTTATCCAACTTAATGATGTCAAGGTGCTCTGTTTTTCAATATTCCAAGAGCAGCAAAACATAAAATTCATAAACGACAAACCTTCCAAAACTGCAGCTAAAACACTAATCTCTAATTTGACAATATTCTGCATTTCAGGCTATTCCATCTCTGAATGTATAGACAAAATTCATGTAGCATTGCTTTTAACCACATAATTTTAATTTTATTACACAAACTTTGATACATTTGTTGTTCGTACATAACCTTTCATGGTTCGGAGAATGCTTCCTCAAAGATGCTGAATACTTTCAACACAGATCTTCTTAAATTGCAACTCATTCTTCAATGGCAACCTATTACTTTCTCGATACATATCTATATTGATAGGAAAAGTGCATTCCATCTAAAGTCGATATTGAGGTTTATCGGAAATATTTCTTGTAGAACATATTATAGAGCAATCTTGTGTTTAGGCTCAACAATTTTCAAGGATGCAACACAAATATTTTAAAGAACACTCCTTCCCAAAATTACGCTTTTTTATGTTCACAAATGCAGCTTCAAAGAACCTTATATTTTAAAAACATCCCCGGCTAATAAAATAAATATCTTGATGATCTGTAACCAACAAGATTTCTCCGTTATGAATTAATTTAATTTAATTTTGTGTGACTGATGAATCATAAGGGATATAAAGAAACTTGTTGCTCAAAAATATTAGCTCGTTAAAAGCACAGTTTGTCAAATAAATTTTCTGTGACATTAAGCATTTCTGAGATTATGGTTTTTATTGATTTCAATTTTAAAATTGCTTTACACTCCATATTGATAATCTTAGAGGTATTAGATTATAATGGAGATAAAATATATATGAAATAAATATATTTATCCCACGAAACTTTGAGAATGTGTGCGTAGGAAGTAATTTTATAGCCCTGTGACGTATCTATAGCAATTTTAAGCGAGGTGTTACGGATTTTACAATTCATTTTTTAGGAAACCATTGGTTTCTGTTTCTTTTTCTTTCTTTTTTTTTGGGGGGGGGGGCAGGGTCTGTAGTGAAGAAAGCTCTATTTTATGTGACGGAGGTTGAAATCGACATGTTTTGAAGATAATTTATGGGACATATTTACCGATTACGCATTAGCCAACACCATTCTTTTCTAGGTTGCAGTTAATGATGCTATCATGACTCTAAAGTTCATAATACTGTGTTCTCAAACACTGAACAAAATTACTTTTTACGTTCTCTACTGCCTACGTATAAATTGTATACAGAAGAGAAGTACTGAATTCCAACCAAAAACTTAAAACTGAGATTTCACTGAAAATGCATGTATTGACTCCCCTGGAGTACAAATAGAAACATTCTAGGAAAAGGTATGCGCGCGCATGTGTGTATGTCTGTGTGTGTATGTGCGAAGAAAACTAAACAAATGCAGATCTCGTTACAGCACACAATTTACGTGTGTGGTGTTAACGATTTCCAAAATAGTTTTGTTATTTTGAATTTTCAAATACTTCATGGCGAGTTTAATGCAGGGATAGATGAAAATTAAAGCTCCATTACATTTGACAAAACTAGGGCTACTATCCTAATCCTATTTACAGCTGTACCAAGCTTATTGTGCTTTGAAGTCTGAATTAGCTTTTGAAGATACCTGTATCTAGGATTTTTTTTCTCCTCAAAGAAAACACATTTCAAAATGTTGCTGCAAACAATTCTTTATTTTTTTGAGTACTTTAGACGCAAAAGGTGGCATCTGGAAAGGAATAAAAGGGAGAAATAAGGACAATTACGGGAGACTATTACAGAAATTCTTCTTACCACTGTTTTTGCCTCAGGCAATGGCGGTTCTAGCAGAAGCAGTAGTCTCTTGGAGGTAAACAGTTTTTCAATACTCGACTTGGCACAGCACATGCTTCCTAGCAGGGTTCGTGAGAAATATTTTAATGAGTTAAAATACAATAAACAGGGTCCATGTTCCTTTTGTTGTTATGTCAGACATGCTACAGCTTTCGTTGTTATGTGTATGAAGCAGCACAATGGCTATAGTACCAAGAAGAGGCTACAAAAAGACAAAGGAAGAGAGAAAGCAAGACAACTGCCAACCATAAAATCTATTAAAACACAAGTACTGCAAGCTCTTGGAGAAGTTAAGGTTAATTCTTTAGTTCTTATAAAGTTTGCTTGTTAAATGTTCTAAAGCTATTATACACATTATACAATTATGTTACTGGAGTTGTGATTATATAAGTGTGCAGAGATTTTCCGATTTTGGCTTTCGGAACCATTTTAGTAAAAAGTGCCTAGCTAAAATTTGCTTGAATTTAAAAAAAAAAAAAAAAAAAAAAACGCCATTGATGTACCTACTTTGATCAGATAAAGATTAACAGAAATTATTTTTTCTTCCTGCCAGAGATTGATGGTGTTTTTTGGACAGTTGGAGTTCATAAAATAATGAAATGGTGATATTTTAGTTTTTGATGTGTGTGGAGTACATTGAATATTGATGTATTTTCGTATTGTGAACAATTTTAATAATTCAGTGCCTCAAAATTTTAAAACAGATTGTGCTGGACCTCTGTGTGGTAGTTTATAACATAAACACCTTAAGTGTGAGAAGAATTGATTTATTTCATATCTATAAAAATATAGAACATTAAAATTTCAGGACCAGAGTAACTTGGTTACTAAGGGCCTGTGAGACCCCTACGTTTATTTAAACGTTCTAGCTTTCGAATCACCGCGTCTACACAACCGCCTACTAAGGTATATAATATTACACCTTATTTGACTTTTTGATGGAGCAACAACCCTATCTGTTAATTTCTTTAGCTCCTAGAAGGGCTAATCAGCAGTTAGGTGTCGCAGAGGTGAACCCAACTCCGGGCGCCTACTCCCTTTACATAGTGCTGATATGTGTTTTCTTCGTTAGTTGTGCAATATTCCTTTGTCATTGTAGTGTGTTACTACTCCTCAAAAACAAGAATAGATCAGCAAAATCCTACAAATTTGGAAGAAGTTCATCCTCAACCTTGTGAAGATGCCTTACACGCGAATGACAAGTTGTGTGAATCAGAAAACTAATGAACTGAAAATGAGATCCTTAGATTCAGAAACAGATCATAAAGAAGAGGATGAAGGCAACCAATGGGATAAATGTATTTTGTAGGTAACATCATATGTTTCTTAAAGTTATCATCACTGCCGCTGCTGCCGCCGCTGCCGCCGCTGCCGCCGCTGCCGCCGCTGCCGCCGCTGCCGCCGCTGCCGCCGCTGCCGCCGCTGCCGCCGCTGCCGCCGCTGCCGCCGCTGCCGCCGCTGCCGCCGCTGCCGCCGCCGCCGCCGCCGCCGCCGCCGCTGCCGCTGCCGCTGCCGCTGCCGCCGCCGCCGCTGCCGCCGCCGCCGCCGCCGCCGCCGCCGCTGCCGCCGCCGCTGCCGCCGCCGCCGCTGCCGCTGCCGCTGCTGCTGCTGCTGCTGCTGCTGCTGCTGCTGCTACTGCTACTGCTACTACTAGGGGGCCTTGCATTGTGCTATACATTGGCTTGTGTTATATGCTCCGAATTTCTTTCAAAATAGACTCAATTTGTGTGTATTTGCGTATTTATAGTGCTATTAATCAATTATGTTATGTGTTTAATCAACGGAAGTGATGGTAGTTTGTGTTATTTGAGAGTTATCGCTATTTGACCATCTTAAAAAGGAAGTACGTTTTTGTTGGTTAAACACGACATATTTGAACTTCTTGCGCGTATATTACGCTAATATCGTTATATTTCTGTGCATAATCTTTTCAATCTGCAAAGGAATTACTAGAATTGTAAGTGGAAGTGAGATATTACCCCTGTTGGGTGTTGAAGACCCAAAAATAATATCTTTTACGACGCATTTAGCTCTAACAAGGCTAATGAAATGGATGATGATATTCTACACCCATTAGTTGCGATGGAAAATTACGAAAAAACAGACTTACAGAAGAAGGATTCTATGCCGAGTGCAGCAATTAAAACATCAAGTGAAACTGAAGCTAAAACCAAAGGAGAAAGTACTACAAATTATGATAAAGATAGTACTAACCTATATGATACATCCTTGAAAAACACAGATGAAAAAACAAATGAGTATCAAACATATATGGATGAATTAAGAGCATTAGCTGGACAAATGTTTAAATACTGTAAAGATCTGTCAGAATTGGTGAGAAAGACTCCAAATACCAAAGCAGACATTAAACATGGTATAAGAAGTGTTGAGCAAATGGCTGCAACAATATTGGAAAGGTGGAAGGAAGCTGATAGTAAGAAAAATAGTGTCCCACTAGCTAGTTCGAAAGTGAATGATACTCCCATTCGGTCACAATCCATTGGAGTGCAAACGGCTCCTGAATTACTACTAGCGGATCTATGTAATTTGAATGCAATGTACCGCTCGGAGATAGAACAGCAGATTGCCTCTGGCATTAGAACGTCCTTTTCCACCGTAGACAGTCCAGAATCTCTGAAAGGATTGATGGATCGATTCTGGCCCCCTTGCACATTCAAGAATGTGGAAATTGTGGAAGGGAATCCTCTTTTGGCAGGTACAGAAGAGGACTTAGCCATTATCTCAGATGACCCTTCCATGAGCCAAGGCATCAATCGACTCTTTAAGGAACGTTATCCAGAAATAATGGATCTAGTGAGCGTAGATGAGGATTACGCCAATGCGGCTTACTTCTCCTCCATTTCTAAAGTACCGGTGGAGGGAGACTTCCGGAGTACGGAACGCTACATATTTAAGCTTTCTGTGGCTACATCGCTTGAGAAAGGAGATACTCTCCTACTGTTAAAAGAGCGCTTTGAATGTTTGTGTGCCTTGGCATACAAACATGGGAGACGAAAGATCCGTCTTCCTCTACCGATTGGGTGTGATGTCCAAGTGACTAGGAAGTTATTGGAATATGCCTTTGCAGACACCGATATCTCAGTCTACTTACACGTCCCTCGACCTCGGAAAATGATAAATGCCGATGGGAAAGGAAGACCCCATTCTGAATCAACCCCGACAGCCTCACGGCCAGACATAGGAGCGATTATTATAAATCCTGGAAACAGAACATATGCTGAACTTCTGAAGGACGTTAAAAATAATGTCAAATTGGAGGATGTTGGTGTAGAGGTGCAGCGAATTCGCAAGACCCGTGGTGGAGAATTACTTCTTACTGTTAATGGGGGAGCTGACAAGGCTGAACCACTGAGGAAGGCCATTGCACAATCCCTTAAAGACACGACAGTGCGCTGCTCCCGACGAACGGACCAAATACTCCACATCCATGACATTGATGCTATTACCACTACAGCAGAGGTTCAGACATATATTTCTCAGGCTTTGGGAATAAATGCCGCAGACGTGAAGGTAACTTCTCTTAGACCAACCATGACAGAAGGACAGATAGCTACGGTTGTCTTACCTTTGGAATTGGGACGCCGCCTCACTCAGTTAGGATCTGTGCGCATTGGTTGGTGTCAATGCAAGGTCCAGGAACGGGTTTTTATTCCACGGTGTTTTCACTGTCAAGGATTTGGACATCGTGCACATACCTGCAACGGCCCTGATAGAAGAAATGCCTGTCTCAACTGTGGAAAAGATGGCCACTTAGCCGTGAACTGTACCTTCGACCCCTATTGTCTAATGTGTGATATTCCGGGACACAGAGTAGGCACACAACGTTGTCCCAAATATCGCAAGTTGGTGAATGCTGCTCGAGTCCAACGTCTCCGTACGTCACCATGACATCTTCCCAACTGATGCCTGACTCACAGAATGTGGCCCCCAACACGGTCAAGTTTCATACTGCTGCTAAACCGCCAAATATTATCCGAGTATTACAAACTAATATCGATCGTGGTCGCGAGGCCATGGACTTACTTTGTCATGTAGCATCAGAAACTAATAGTGACATCATTATCATGGCAGAGCCTAACCGACTCAAAACCGAACCCACTCTATGGCTTACTGACAATGATGCTGATATTGCTATACGCCTGTGTAATAATTCTTTATCTATAGTGAACAGGGGTGCAGGACCAGGATTTGTCTGGCTAGAACTACCCTCATTCCTCATTTATGGTTGTTACATATCACCCAACATCGATCTAGCTCAGTTCAATCGTTTTCTTTATAAATTACGCACAGACATGCGTCGCCATTCTAAAGAAATTATCGTGGGTGGCGATTTTAATGCCAAATCACCCATATGGGGTTCACCAGTTGAAGACGCCAGAGGCCGTGTATTGGCTGAATGGCTTGCTGAAGAGGATTTAGTTGTGCACAATCGAGGAACAGCTCCCACCTTTATCCGACGCGACAGTGCATCCTTTATTGATCTTACTTTTAGCACCCATACCCTCTCGCAAAAGATTCTACACTGGGAAGTTCTGGAAATGGAAACTCTAAGCTACCATCAATACATCATATTCGATGTTACCGTAGCTAGTCCTCCTCTTTCGAGAAACTCCACGCATATCGGATGGCGGATTTCGCCGCATAAGATTGTCACACTGGTTGAAGAAGTCGGCCGCCTACTAATTCCTTATGAAACAGGAACTCTTACAGCTCAGCAGTTCTCCCGGATTATACAACAAGCCTGTGACATCACATCTCCTCGAAAGTCGACCAGACCATTTCGCAAACCTGCATATTGGTGGTCAAATGATATTGCTGATAAACGTCGACAAACTCTACAGATGAGAAGAGCGATGGTTAGAGCGAATAGGAGAGGTGATGAAGACCGCAAACATCTATGCTTGGAGCAGTACCGTGCCAGCCGAACACTTCTCAAGGAGGCCATAAAGGAAGCCAAACACAATGCTTGGCAGGCCATAATTAACGAAATTGACAATGACTTATGGGGTTTCGGCTATAAGCTTGTTACCAGGAAACTCCGAGCATCGTCACAGATACAGTTAACCGATGACCGTCAACTAGAGATAGCCAGAACTCTCTTTCCTACGCATGCTTTTATCTCCTGGGCTAAGTACCCTGTGACCCCAGACGAGATACCCCCGTTTACCATTATGGAACTGACAGAAGCTTTGACCAAAATTAAAGATAATAGAGCGCCAGGACCGGACGGTGTGATCCCTTCAGTAATAAAGGCGATCATCCGGAAATACCCTAATAGATGTTTGGAAGTATTTAACAACCTCCTGAAGACTGGCACTTTCCCGTCTGAATGGAAGATGGCACGCCTTTTATTGCTAGAAAAACCCCATCGTGAGCATGAACCTTCTAAATATCGGCCGATTTGTTTGCTCAATGTTATAGGCAAAGTATTTGAACGACTTATATTGGGACGACTCCTCCCTGAAATTGAGCGAACAGGTGGATTTGCTGATGCACAACACGGCTTTCGAGCAGGACGTTCCACTCTCTCCGCCCTGGACACAGTCAAGAAACTCGCGGAGCAAGTCCATTCTCAGCCCCGCTACCAAAGGTCAAAATGTGCTCTAATCACTCTGGACGTCCGAAATGCCTTCAACTCTGCACCGTGGGGAGGAATTTTATCGGAGCTTAGTTCTAGGCAAATAGCTCCATACTTGTACAACATATTGGCAAACTACCTAGATGATCGGCTTCTACTAGTGGGCAATTATAGTAAGATATACATGACATGTGGTGTCCCTCAGGGCTCGGTCTTAAGCCCTACCTTGTGGAACGTTTATTTTGATAAAATCCTACGATTACCCATGCCTCCAGAAATAACTCTTACAGCATATGCTGACGACCTGGCATTGACCGTTATAGCCAAGGATGGGGCCTCATTGGAATTAGCAGCTAATGTCGCTCTAGCTACCCTAGATCGTTCCCTGACATCCAAGAAACTGGAATTGGCGCCAAATAAAACTGAAGCAGTAATTCTGGTAGGTGGTTGCAAGCTTCAAACAATCCACCTTCAGCTTGGCACTTTGCAGATCCAGAGTCAAAATTCCCTGAAATATTTAGGAATCCATCTGGACCGGAACATGTATATGGGTATTCACGTGCGCTCCACCGTCGCAAAGGCAAACAAGGCTGTAGCTCATTTGAGCAGAATTATGCCAAATATTGGAGGCCCTAAAGAAAGCAGTCGTAGGCTGCTCTTCTCTGTTGTCACATCCATCTTGCTTTATGGAGTGGGGATCTGGCGCAAGGCACTGGAGAGACAGATTTACATCACACGGCTCCTCAGCGTGCAACGAAAGGTTGCAATTAGAATAACCAGCGCATATCGCACCACCTCTACTAAAGCATTATTGGTCTTGGCCAGAACGCCTCCAATAAATTTGCTGGCTACAGAACGCCTCCTAAGAGAGCAGAACGACATCAGAAGAGATGAGGCCAGACAACAACTATTAGATCAATGGCAGGAAGCATGGGACTCGGATGACGGAACCGCCCACTGGACTAAGCGCTTAATTCCAGACATCAAACCCTGGTATTCACGTCGGAGAGGATACGTGAACTTCTACCTGACACAGTTCCTCACAGGTCATGGATGCTTCCAAGCTTATCTGTATCGCTTTGGAATAAGTGCCACCGAAGAATGCATTTACTGTGGCAAAGTTGACACAGTGGAACACACATTCTTTGAATGTGTCAGATGGCAACATCTACGTATACCTGTAGAATTCAAGCTGGGAACGTTCACGCCTTCTCAAGTAGTTACTCACATGTTAACATCTCATGAGAATTGGAAGGTGGTTAGCAAATTGGCCCAAGAGATTTTATCCCGCAAGCGCCGGGAAATGGGTGATATGTAAGACTTACTCATACCACTGAGACTTTGGTTACCATCTTGAATCTCCTCTTCTTGAAGTAATGCCGCCTGGGCAGTTCCAAGAAGAAGTACTCAATTTGATTCACACAGGGGTTTTTTAGTTGGTTAGAGTCCAACTCGTTAGAATAACGTCCATGAGGGATTTTTCCCCTAGGGGAAAAAAAACTACGACTACGACGACGACTACTACGACTACGACGACTACGACGACTACGACGACTACGACGACTACGACGACTACGACGACTACGACGACTACGACGACTACGACGACGACGACGACGACGACGACGACGACGACGACGACGACGACGACGACGACGACGACGACGACGACGACGACGACGACGACGACGACGACGACGACGACGACGACGACGACGACGACGACGACGACGACGACGACGACGACGACGACGACGACGACGACGACGACGACGACGACGACGACGACGACGACGACGACGACGACGACGACGACGACGACGACGACGACTACTACTACTACTACTACTACTACTACTACTACTACTACTACTACTACTACTACTACTACTACTACTACTACTACTACTACTACTACTACTACTACTACTACTACTACTACTACTACTACTACTACTACTACTACTACTACTACTACTACTACTACTACTACTACTACTACTACTACTACTACTACTACTACTACTACTACTACTACTACTACTACTACTACTACTACTACTACTACTACTACTACTACTACTACTACTACTACTACTACTACTACTACTACTACTACTACTACTACTACTACTACTACTACTACTACTACTACTACTACTACTACTACTACTACTACTACTACTACTACTACTACTACTACTACTACTACTACTACTACTACTACTACTACTACTACTACTACTACTACTACTACTACTACTACTACTACTACTACTACTACTACTACTACTACTACTACTACTACTACTACTACTACTACTACTACTACTACTACTACTACTACTACTACTACTACTACTACTACTACTACTACTACTACTACTACTACTACTACTACTACTACTACTACTACTACTACTACTACTACTACTACTACTACTACTACTACTACTACTACTACTACTACTACTACTACTACTACTACTACTACTACTACTACTACTACTACTACTACTACTACTACTACTACTACTACTACTACTACTACTACTACTACTACTACTACTACTACTACTACTACTACTACTACTACTACTACTACTACTACTACTACTACTACTACTACTACTACTACTACTACTACTACTACTACTACTACTACTACTACTACTACTACTACTACTACTACTACTACTACTACTACTACTACTACTACTACTACTACTACTACTACTACTACTACTACTACTACTACTACTACTACTACTACTACTACTACTACTACTACTACTACTACTACTACTACTACTACTACTACTACTACTACTACTACTACTACTACTACTACTACTACTACTACTACTACTACTACTACTACTACTACTACTACTACTACTACTACTACTACTACTACTACTACTACTACTACTACTACTACTACTACTACTACTACTACTACTACTACTACTACTACTACTACTACTACTACTACTACTACTACTACTACTACTACTACTACTACTACTACTACTACTACTACTACTACTACTACTACTACTACTACTACTACTACTACTACTACTACTACTACTACTACTACTACTACTACTACTACTACTACTACTACTACTACTACTACTACTACTACTACTACTACTACTACTACTACTACTACTACTACTACTACTACTACTACTACTACTACTACTACTACTACTACTACTACTACTACTACTACTACTACTACTACTACTACTACTACTACTACTACTACTACTACTACTACTACTACTACTACTACTACTACTACTACTACTACTACTACTACTACTACTACTACTACTACTACTACTACTACTACTACTACTACTACTACTACTACTACTACTACTACTACTACTACTACTACTACTACTACTACTACTACTACTACTACTACTACTACTACTACTACTACTACTACTACTACTACTACTACTACTACTACTACTACTACTACTACTACTACTACTACTACTACTACTACTACTACTACTACTACTACTACTACTACTACTACTACTACTACTACTACTACTACTACTACTACTACTACTACTACTACTACTACTACTACTACTACTACTACTACTACTACTACTACTACTACTACTACTACTACTACTACTACTACTACTACTACTACTACTACTACTACTACTACTACTACTACTACTACTACTACTACTACTACTACTACTACTACTACTACTACTACTACTACTACTACTACTACTACTACTACTACTACTACTACTACTACTACTACTACTACTACTACTACTACTACTACTACTACTACTACTACTACTACTACTACTACTACTACTACTACTACTACTACTACTACTACTACTACTACTACTACTACTACTACTACTACTACTACTACTACTACTACTACTACTACTACTACTACTACTACTACTACTACTACTACTACTACTACTACTACTACTACTACTACTACTACTACTACTACTACTACTACTACTACTACTACTACTACTACTACTACTACTACTACTACTACTACTACTACTACTACTACTACTACTACTACTACTACTACTACTACTACTACTACTACTACTACTACTACTACTACTACTACTACTACTACTACTACTACTACTACTACTACTACTACTACTACTACTACTACTACTACTACTACTACTACTACTACTACTACTACTACTATTATTATTATTATTATTATTGACACTACATTTAAAATTACAATTTATACCTCAACATCGTAATTTATTATCCTTTCAGGTAGTCTATAGTATACTCAAACTAAGTTTTATTTATTTTTCATCAATCTGGTGAGATAATGCCAGTTAAAACCACGTATATTTTAGCTAAATGAAGCTAAACAGTGGAATGAAGGAAAAACAAAACAAATGTAAGCATACAAACGCAAAAATATAGCGAGGGCCCGCGTGACTAGTGTTCTACCCGGGTGCGCGCCTATCGGAGGGTTAGGCATTCTTGGACATTCCATGAAATGCAATGTTTATGCGTATATAAATATAGAAGACATGATTCATTAAAATAGGGCTTGTATGTAATACCACTGAAGTTATCGAAAAACAAGACATTCCAGAAAGATTGTGAACATGAAGCAGCAGAAGTGAATTTGAAACATGATGCAATCTATTCTCGAATTAACACATCCATAATAGAAGGTAGAGTTGGCGGGCTGATATTAATGATGGGTAAGCGTGAAAGTGATGATGATTGATGGAAGGACCAACATCTCACGTGACGTGCATGTCGCCTAGCAGTCAGCTTCTGTAAAACATTGGAAAGCCATGGCATAGAACCTTGTGCGCAGGTATCGCTGAGATCATCTCCATGATAAAATAGACCTCATATTCTTTATTGATGATTCCCTCCATATAGTAGATCGGTTCATAATGTTCTATTTCTATATCACTTTCTAGTTCAGCAAGGTGCATATTTTACATTACTTACTAAACATTTCTATTGGCAATACTAATCTATAATAAATATTGAAATATTTCTATTAGAGCGTCAAACTTTGGACAGCGTGTTTTATACCCAGCAGTGTTTTGCCCATTTTCCGAAAATAATGAGTGTGAGGTGATTTTTGAAAAAATATCTACAGTTGCTAATCTCTAATTTCAGATGTTCGTTACCGAAACTTGTGCTCCAAAATGTGATTCTTCCTTCTAATTGGTAATATCTTGAACCAATGCCAAATCCTTAGCGCTGAAACACCTCAACCTTTCAAAAGTCAAGTGACACACAATTTTACCACCAATTTTTGCTTTCTCTGCTACATATGGAGGGAAAGTACTGTATTCGACACAAAATTTCGATGTCGAAATTTCACCGGAAATACATGCTTTGAGGCCTCTGAATCCCAAAAAGGCATTTTTAGAAAAATGTTAATGTGCATATCTGTGAACAGCATAACTCAAAAACGAAAAGTAGGTTATAAACCAAAGTTGGTATTTAAGTTTAATATCTTTCAAGCATGCAACACATTCAGAACATTCCTCCACCCTAAGCTACACTTCCCATGAAAAAATGTTCAAACACTTTCTCAAAAATAGCTGTAACGACTTTGATTAAAATGCCACACGTTTGATATATTGTTATGGCTCATTAAATGTATTCTTTGAACTTTCTGGCTATAGCCTATGTAGTCATGTTTACTACAGACGAGTTTTACACAACTGCTAAACCGAAGAGATAGATCAAGTCTAGCTATACGAAAAGGTAGATCTGTTTAAAACACACATGTTAAGTCCAAATACATTTTTTGTGGTAGTTAACCATTTCGGGGATATTCCTTGTTATTTGTGTGAGTTTTGATATACTCAAAGCTTTTCTCAAATGAAAAACCGTTATTCACTTTTTTATCCTTTGGCCGTGCAAAGAGTACGGAATTTCAAAGATTTAAAAGTATTGACTATTGCTCAAAGCGTACTGTATTTTTCTTGTACCTACAAAGAGACAATTTCTGCAAATATTTATCTCGAATAACATCAGAATGGTTGGTACAAGAGTGAGTAGAGAAAGTCATGTTGTGCAACTCAAGAGGTTTTTACTTTAGCACAAGACAATTTAATAATTTAAATTCTAGGAAAAATGCACCTGTATTTTTTATTTAAGAGATGAATATCAAATTTCAAATTGGGCAGTGATTGGTCTATCTTTTTGGTTCTCGTGGACTGATTACTAGGTTTGCAGTTGATCTGTTCCGAAGCAGCTTAGAAGACACTGGTTTACAAATTATCAGTGACTTTTGCATCAGATATGCAAACTTTTTTATACTTCACTAAATTAAATAAATAAACAATTATAAAATATTTAACTGTCCTACTTCCAAATTTTATTATAATGTGACAAAGACAACAAACTCAGTTCGGTTACTTTTCTAACACTTCTAAAATTTCATCACAAGTACAGTTTTCTTCTGCAGTTTTTGGTACTATCACAGTTCACAATTTTTACCTCTCGCAACCTTGTCAGTCCTTTCAGTGCCCTTCACTTTTCTCTGTCTCTCCTACACTAATCACTCCATGGCTGTTGAATCTTCTTTACGACGCACGCAATGTATCACACGCACAGCTGTTCGCACTCACTGACACACTGACTAACTCATATCTGTAATTGTCACTCTGTTGCTTTCTCCACTCCTTATATGGAAGGGATGGCATCACCCGGACCTTTCTCGTCTTCCACACACTTTCGGTAATCATATGGCCAGACCTATCTCGAAGGCTCTGGGCAAACCCCTTTTGTATGGCCGATTCAATTGTTGTTAGTCACGTATGCACAAAGAGCTGCGCGAGGCAGCCTTGGTGTGGGGTAACGTAATTTAATATTTCTTTCATTCAAGTCCGGTAAACAAATAAAAAATATTGAAATTAAAGCGCAATGGAGTGTTATTATTTCAAAATCACTCTAGTACTATGCCCATGAAATGAGGAGGCCGAGGCGAAAAACAAATAACACAGAACGTTCATGGACAAAAACCAAACCCAGCTTTACTTACCGATGGGAAATGTGGATTGATACCATTTCTATAAACGTTTATTTAAAGTAACATGAAGTAGACAGAAAAATAAGTACTTAAGAGAATGGTTTGTAGAACTGGTACAAACATAAACGACAGGCTAATGAAATTCGTGTAAATATAACATCGGATGCGTTTTTAATTCCATATGCATAGTTATTACTTTCCTAGCTGGTACTGACATGTAATCTTCACGAAATCATTTTTCCCTCTTTTCTATTTAACTGTAAGGCCATATCCGCAGCTTTTAAGTTTGGAATACTCGGGCTTTTTATTTTCTTGGTTTTTCACCCATCATTAACACATTCATATTTCTAGACTCTGGAGAAGATAGGGAGTAATTTTGGCTGAAGAAAAGTTTCCACTCCTACCGGATATCGAACCGGGGACCCCTTGGACCTCCAGCAAATGTTCTACCGAGAGTTAACGGTAACAATAACCAGAACGCGAAAGTTAAAATACAAGTATTCAATGGGAGTGTTCACAAGCGACGGGAAGCTTTTCTGGGTCCCGGAAACGCGAAAGAAGACTTGAAACACTGTTAGTGCACGGAGCCTAGTAGGCCCTCGCTATATTTCTGTGCCTATATGCTTGTACTTATTTTTTTTTTAAGTTCCATTTTTACTTCTTTCACATGTTTAGCTTCACTTCGCTTAAATAAATGTGGTTTTTATTAGCATTATCTTACTAGATAAGAGATAGATAGAATTTAGTATGAATACAGCGTACACTATAATTTGTACTATACTATACGAAAACATAATACATTGCGATGTTTAGGAATACAATTTGTAACTGCAAATGCACTATCAATAACAGTAGCAGTAATAATAATGATAACAATAAGAATAATAATATATCTGATAAGCATATGAGTTGCCTATAAAATACATGCTATTATAATATAGTTTGTTTTCATCCTCTTATTCATAATCAATTTCTGAACCTAAAGATCTAGTTTTCAGTTCATCTTCAGAATTGAAATCATCTGATTTATAGAAGTTGTCATACACGAGTAAAATATCATCACAAGGTAGATTCGGATTTGTAGATCATACTCCTGTTTGTGAGAAGTAGTAATACTTGCTTGCAATGGCAAAACAATATTGCACAATTAACATGGAAAAACAAATGTCATTAGTATGTAACAAGAGTAGCCGCGCAGGATTTGGTTGGCCTGTGCAACACGTAACTGCCGATTAGGCATTCTTGCAGCTAAAGAAATAAACAGGTAAGGTTGCTGCTCCAGCAAATAATCGAGTTGATGTTCCTAGTCAGGCAATTGCATAGGTGCGTACGTTCGAAAACTAAGGTCAGTTCCTTAGCGACCAACGGAAGATTATGAGACCAACTAATCATTTTTAATTTACTGTTTACATGCCAAACCTTTAGAGACAGAAAATAGACGTGCTAACGTATTACTTCGAGAGCCCAAGAATGGCAAATCTGGATTGATTTCGAGGAGCAGCGAATACTTAATGTTGGTATACAAAAACATAAACCTACGACTTTAAAGTAGAAAAATGCTGTGAAGAAAATCAACGGTCTGAAAAACTAGCCGAAATGTTTCTGTACTTTATTCTTGGGTGTCAAGAATACTAGACAGTGAAGGAAGATTTATAAGAGGCACAGTGTATGAGGGGCGATGATCCATGTGTCAGAACTTCGTGGTGGATAATCACATCAACGCTGGCAGTATACGACGAGTTGGAGCCAAGTCTCATCACCACGTTTGTCTCCGATTCCATCTCAAGATGACGAACGCTGGCAGTTAGGAAAACAAGCCGCAGTAAAAAGAGAAAGAAGAGTCTGAAGTAAGTGAGTTGCTTGCGCAGACAAATGGTCGCGCGTTGTGACGAATATCAATCCGTCTGTGACAACCGGACCCGCCATGTGCAATGATAGAGCTACCTGATGACCGCCCGTGGAGGCCGAGCAGTTTTCTGTGGTACAGCATAAGCCTATGTTGCCACTAATTTATCAGATAACCTCGGAGAACGTCTTCATATATAATAGCTCCTGGGAACATGCGCTCCTTTCCCTCAACATATGCGCTCTGTGGTCATGTTTCTTTTCTGTCCTTCTTCCACATTCCTTTCAGCTTTATTATTGCGGTCGCTCACCTTGCTCTGTAGACTATTTTTTTTCTCTAGCCCTTCAGCGTAGTAATAAAATGCTAACATTTAGAGTTTGTGCTCTCTAAAACCACATTGCTGCTTACTGGACATGATTCGTTACTGTTTGTCACAAGGGTGCGTTTATTCTGTAATAAAAAAACACAATAATTCTCTTACTAGAGAATTAAGGTTATAGAACCTTATTCAAAAGTTGATCGACAAGGGGCTCTTCACGTTTGAAGATAATTTGTGAAAATTATGATTTTAAAATTTCTAAACTAAAAGCAAACATTGTGGCTTTCTGGGGTAAACATGAAGTTTAATCGAAAATCCAATAATTAAATAATTATCCGCTAGAAGAGGTTTCAAGTTTCAAACACTTAGGTGCTGAAATAAGCCCACAAAAGGAAAGAGATGCATCTACACTTAGAATTGACAAAATGTCAATAAATGTGGGGAAGAATTCCAGAATCCTGAAAACTAAAATAAAAAGACAAACAAGAATTAAGTAATCAAAGCTTCGCGGCTGATCAGCTAGCAATTAATAACGTTTGCCGTGAAAGCTTCAAATGTTACAGAAGAACTAAGTTTTACAAAACGATAGCGATACCAGCTTTATTGTATAGGTGTGAAAGATAGGTAACTAGAATAAAGATGGAGAGCAAAGCACAAGGATGTGAAACGAAATTCCTGAGAAACACTAAATGTTGCACAAAACTAGATTAAATAAATAATATCATAAGAACCCAGCTTAGTGTAAATTCTAAAAATTAAACACTCAGAGGCCTCTTTATCAGACTTGAGATTCCTTTAAGGGCGGCGCCGTAGCCGGACAGTAGAGCCTGCGCCTAGCACCTAGGCGACCCGGGTTCCATCCCAGGAACCCACATATGGTTCGCTGTGGACGAAGCGGCATCAGGGCAGGTTTTCTCTGGGCTCTCCGGTTTCCCCCGCCACTCATTCCACCAATTCCTCCATTATCACTTATCCAATCTTCGATTTCGCCTGTATTTCATATTTCCTCAGTATCATAACTGGTGCTTGCCTGACTATCCACGTCCAGGTCTTCACTCTGTCCAGTCCAGAGGTTCCTGTGCTCCCCGACAGGCGTCTGACCCCAGGCACTGGCTTGTAGGTCCTACACAAGGGGAGGGTAATCAGGTAAAGAAGGAGAAAGATTTCCTTGTACATGCTGTAAATCTACGACACATGACCATCGCCTTTACTTCCTTTCCGAAGAGAGCCATGCTAAAGGTTTTTACGCCCGAAAAAGTCCAACGCTCTCCGCCGGTTTTTAACCCGCGATCTTGGCATCCAGAGGCTAGCAAGTTACCCATAGACAGAGGACGACAGAATGAACAACCAGAAACTTCCAGTTACCATTAAATTATAAACCTTTACGAAAACGAAATTTATGCAGGCTGAAGCAGAGATAGAAAGACTTGCTATGAACGCGAAAGAGACTGATGTGTAAACCATGGAGTGAAGAAGAAGGTTTACAATGGAGAATTAAATCTTAAGTAGTTCTACTTAAACATATTTAGGCTACTTCCCCAGTAGGAGGTTAAAAGTGGAAAAACCACAGGGGACTAAAGGCTGCAAACAGACAGGACACAAGACGCGCAGAAGTTCCTAACACTCCTACCAACCGCTAGAATTGCCTAGAGTGGGATGAGCAACCCTATAACCAAGCAGCCCTTTAGTGTCCACGAGGATGCAATTCCTTTCAGCAAGCATCCGCGCCATCTATCTACGAAACCCAGAAGTACACCTACAAGTTTAGAAGGAAACGGAATGAAAGAGAAATAATGGAGAAAAAAGATTGTTATAAATGAGAAACCACCCCACGTACCGACCACAGAAAACCACGAAAAATTCAAGACCAGAGTGGGCGGTTGAAGGAAATCGAATTTGTTACCCCCAGTATGCGAGCCTCACAGGTTCGCATGAAGAGAATTTGTATACTGCTCCCTTTTCCAAGTGTAATTCTTCCCAATTAGGTGAACGAAAAATAGTATTATTTTAATATTCATTAAAACTGACTGGAGGTCATTTCGGTGATAATACATTCATAAATGTAAGTCTATAAGTAAAAAAGTGTAACAAATTAGGATAATACTATATTTCACCCCTTCATTATTTCATTCCAAGTAGAGCGAAGAGATTACCATTTGATTATTGGTTTGTTCCTGAAAATCGACACAAAGCTGTAGATCTTATGTTTATTTTATAAAGGATGTTGATCAACATTGCCTCTAAAAGTATTATATGATAAGTACTGCCCTTTGCTATGCGCAAATATGATTTACTCATAGATTATTCAATTAAAAGGCTATGCCACCTTTACTGAGGTCCTTCAAAGAAAAATACCATTCAGAGGACAAAGAAATACCCTCGCCTGTGGACCTGGGTAAATCTAGTTATCGATGATATCAAAACACTCCAGCAAATTGTATTTCAATGCCTTCCTTTTGGTCAATAGGAAGAAACTACATAAGTAACGTCAGAAATGTTTGGTCTTACTATTTTTAATATATCCATCATATGCATTATTCTTGTACAGAAATATAAAACACTCTAATTTTAACACAGAAAACGTATTCAGTGAGCTATTACAATACACAAAACATTGCTTAAACTTGTGTAATGAGTACCCGCATTATTTTGTTAGTTTGTTACTGGCCAAAGATGTCAATAAAGGCTGAAAAAGACCTTCAAGGACACTTTAATAACAGTGGAGTACTCTTTTCTTTATTTAAGTTTCGCAATAGGCACAGGATAATTAATTCTTGTGCGAATGTATTGTACCATCTCCTTCAAAACTGAATACAACACACCAATTAGGAAAAGGAAATAAAATATAACTCGAACTTAACCATGAGGCTGTATGCATCACATTAAGAAGGTATCATCTCAGTCGCTGTTAAGATAATTATGATGATGGTGATGACGATGACGATGATGGTAGTAATAGTCCTTTTAGTACCACATGCATAATGCTGAGCTAACTACCTCTAAAGTCTACGGATATTAGCATACATGCAAGCGAACTTCTAAAGCCAAGAACATCCGTTCAGCGGAAGAGCCACTAAGCACTGGTTTCCTGGATTAACTGGAAAATGCATGGAGAATAGTTAAGCTTCTCAGATTTCGAGAACGAGAACGAGAGGGTTTATGTGTATATGTTGCTGTAATCCATAACACTGCAAGTGAAATGTTTTCCTTTCTTAGCATTGCAAACGTTCCATATTTTAAGTAGGTATTTCATTCACCATTTTGTATATTCAATCACAAGAAACTTTACAGTGGAAGTTTACGGACTGAAAACAATAAATTCTGCTTCACTGAATAGGATTGCAATATACATTATTATATAGAAACCCTTCATTTCATCACTTACCCTGATGTGAAAAGAAAGTCTGGTGTTTCGCAGACAAATTCAACATCGAAATTTCGACAAGGAACTTGCGAGGTCACCTGAAACCCCCCCCCCCCCAAAAAAAAATCTGTCTTGCACTTACATGACTTTCTCTGCTCTTGCACTAACCATTCTTACAAACTATTATTCCTATATCTTTTTCGTATTAGTTGAGATAAGTATTTGTACAAATTATCTTATTGCTTATTTCATTGTAGGTATAAGAGGAATATGAGAAAACAGTAGGCTTTGAGCGATACTGAAATATTTTAAAGCTTTGAGATCCCGTTCTCTTTGCACGATTAACACATAAAGAATAAACGACTTCCATATCACGAAGTTCTGCTTTCCAAAACTCACACAAATAACAAGGAATATCTACGAAATGGTTGACTCTAGAAAAAAAAATATTCAGACTTAGCGAGATATACCTTTCTTGTACAGTAAGATTTGCTCTATCTCTTACTGTTTACCAGTTACGCAAAAGTTATCCAAAGTAAATAGGATTTCATGGACTATAGCCAGAAAATTCAAGATATCCATTTCATTTGTCATCAAAATACGTCAAAGATAGCATTTTAATCAAAATCGTGAAAGCTATTCGATGTAAAGGGTAGTTTAAGGTCGAGGAATTTTCTTCAAAATCTTCGTGTCCCACCCTTGAAAGACATTAAACTTAAATATCAACTTTGGTTTTTAACCGACTTTTCGTTTTTGAGTTATGCTGACAGACTAACAGCGCGCGCGCACTTTTCCCTAAAAATGCTTTTTCTTGGATATCGGGGGTCTCAAAAAATGCATTTCCGGTGAAATCTCGACGTCGAATGTTTGGTGTACTTCCTCTACTTACTATATGTATACTAGAGAAAGTAAAAAGTGGCTTTAAAGTGAAATGTTTGCAAAAATCTCTCAAATCAAAACAATAATTTAAATAGAAATGTCAATTTTATTTAAATGGGATACTACAAGGGATACAAAAGATGTACTGCAGGAAAAAAACACAAGGCTCATTAAGTTACTCGTAGGTCTAGAACTTACAACACTTTCTTCGTGACATAAGATGTTACTAAAACAGTTCTGAATATCGTGTTATACTGCAATATGTGTTACATGTATTAAATGTCTTGCATTACGCTGCTCTGCATAAAAAATAATGCTTTTGAATGGATGTATTCTCCCAAACAGATTTTTTGTGCTGAGTTCAACGCTGTAACCCCTTCTTCTGTCACATCTGGTTTTTGATAAATTCAGAAATTTGTGTTTCATAAAATTGAGTATGAGTGCCAGATTGTATGTATACCCAGTGTTTTAAGTGCATATGTAATGACATTAAATAAGCTGAAATCAGGTGTTTAGCTGGACCTCATATCAGGAAATTAATGCATGGCATCAATTTTGAGAATACAATGAGCCAAACAGGAAAGTATAAAGATGTAAAACTGTTTCTAGGGAACAAGAGGAATCGGGATTAAAACTCACTGTGATTACCATGTTGGGAAACTTGAGAAAACTTAGCTATAACTTGAGTTTGAAGTTAGACTTCCTGTTTCTTTAAAGCTTTAGGTTTCACTTTGCTTTTCAATGACACATAGTTTTATTTATCGTTTCAGAAGTTCTTGTCATCATATATTTTCTGAACCTTTTTTTATTGATAACGCAACATTAAATCACTTTTGCACACTTCATTTTCTTCTATTTAATGTTACCCAAAGTCATCAGTGTGCCGTATAAAATTAGTAGTTGCAATTATGGTTTGCTTTATACCGTGAAAGCAGATAAATGCAACAAACCTAGGACCGCATCTTTATTGTATTAGTAATGTACTAAAATCGCTGCACTCTTAGATACGTACTTGATGTAAACACAAGCCGTCAAGAACAGACTCGCGATACGCCGAAACCAAAGCACACCATAAAATGTAGTACCTGAAATATCGGGGATTACGTGAGAGTTTTCAAGATGTATGGTAAATCTGGTAAAGCTGCTTGAATGTAACGCGATAGCAGCGCTATTTCTAAAACCGCCGGGTAAATATCGTTCTGAAATGTTCTAAAACTGGATATGGTATAGGTATAAGTAACTGCCTGCAATCTGTCGAAATTTTGCGAAAAAATATGACCTTCCTGCAAAATTTTATATTAGAAAATGAGGAACCCGATAATGGGTGAGTCTGAGGTCTTAATGTTTTCTGACTTGAGCATCGGGGTTGCAGTGTAGAGAATACCATTAAAATTGTACGGTAAAGAAAGTATTGCAGACATTACGCAATTAAATGTTCATTATATCCTTCCCTTCTTTTCTGCTTTCTTGAAGCCTTGCTTGTTTTCCGCTGTTACCTTGTATGTCTTCTAAAACAGAACACTGAGCATTCAAATTTATTTCTTCAGTGACTTAAATGAGGACGTTATCTAAATTATATCAGTGTTTTATATGTGGGGCAATTAGGCAATTTCTATCAATGAAATACATCTATGTGTCACATGTGTCATTTAGTTCCCCTTACAAGGATCTTACGTTTCATTTAGTTCTGTAGTTTGAAGCAAATACCTTGCAACCCAATGTGTATTTTTTGTTGCATATATGCAATATTATTTAATAGTTAGGGCTCAGAAGTTCATGCCCTAAAAAACACTGAAATATGCATGCAAATATGCTCTTAAAAACTTGAAAATATGCCAAGAAATATGCACTATTGAATTAAAACAATGCCCCTTTGCAGTAGACAAGGCGAGTTAGTATAAATAATAAATAAAGTTACCTTATTCCTTAGAGGTTGAAGCAGAAGTAATCCCGCTGCTAATATTAACTGCTATATTGCAGTTCACAACCAACACTTTGCACAAATTTTCAACTGTAAAACATCGTCTGTTATCTCGCAAAGCACTTTTGTAGCGTGAAAAACTTCTCCCCACGTCACAAGATGTTATCATCGGGGCATATTTAAATGATGTTAACTGCTTCACAGAGAGAGTCAAGTCTCTTGGTGTGACAGATGGTTTTCTTTCAAGGATGTCTCGAATATCGCACACCTGTTTATAACCAGAATTTTTTGAAATTACATAATTCACTTTCTCTTTTACTTTTTGTCCTATACTACCAGGAACCGAACTTAGATCACATATTGTTTTTTCAAAGACAGTAAGTTATTCATGCAATGGAGATCCTACAGCTTCCAATGCTGGTATGGCTGTTGGTAAGAAAGAAAAGTGGGTAGATATGAAACTAAGATCCTCTTTTAACCGAGTGTCTGAGAATATTTTGCACAGTTTCTATTGATGAAGCATCTTTCGAGTCCAATGAATTAATAACCTCTTCGACATTTCTATGTACTCAGCATAATATAAAACTGCATCGACCAAGCTCCCCATCGAGTTAACACTGGTGCAGGTGGAAGCCGGATATTAGGTGCTATTGATCTAAACAACTTAACTCTTTTAGGAGATTTAACAAAAATTCTCTTTGTACTGGACACAAATATATCTACCAATGGGAAAGAATCGCGTATTGTCTCAGAAATGCGATGAAGAGCGTGTACCAAACAAGTTATATGAATTATGTTAGGAAAAATACCTTTCAGAGTCTGTCCTGGTTTTACCATATAAGGACCTGCATCAGTAACAAATAAAAGTAACCAGTCGTATTTGATTCCACATGGCCATAGTAATTACAAAGAGTCCATCACAAAGTGGGTCACAGTTACATTGTCAGTGACCGACGATTCGCACACATTAAGAAGATAAGGTGTAGTCTTTTGTTCATTATTTAAAGCACCCATGATTATGTTAACAATAGAACGGACCTCAGAATCAGGGGTTTCATCAACAGATAACCACACAAACTGATCCGCTAATTCATTTTGTATATTTGACAATACGTCATTGTAACAATGTCCGACCTAAGTCTTGCGCAGTGTACTTCTTCAGGCACATGTTGTCGAGTGTACTTGGCAAGAAAGTTTTTAAATGTCGGATTATAAATTTTGAGCAAGGGAATATCAGCAGCTTAAAATGCTTGGCACAAGTCATAGGAAAATTCAGTAACCCTACTTCCTAAACACTCTACTAGCTGTTTTTGAACAGGTTCTCTGTTTGCGAGTGTTCTGATTAAATTCTCCTTCTGTTTTGCTGTGTTTATGTGCTGAACTATTTGAAATCTTTTCTCACTCCCTACATTTTGCTCACACGCTCCACAATACAGTACCATATTATCTGTAGATATTAAAATCACCCGAAAACTCTTTCTGTAAACTAATTAATCTAGCCCTCGAAGTTAGATTTATTTTTGGCGTTTGAAGAGCTTTTTAACATTTTATACGCCTAATTTAATTTGGTGGGAACCAGTTCACAACACTGTTATGTTTTAAGACCATGGCACAACTATTGGAGGGCAGGCAAGCGTTGCGATAATCGTGCTGCTCAAAACGTTGACCTGCACTTTATCTTTGTTAATATAAACCTCTCAGATAACGCACTAATCATTCTCTACGCACATACATATAATGAAGGGATGGAAACAGGGGATTCACTGCATGACAAAATGACTCACCTCGCGAGTTGCATCAACATGTGCAATACTACCAATATGAAGAGTATTATACACATGGAAAAAATAATAAAAACCATAAAAATCATTAAATATGCAATATAGGGGCTATAATATTGAAATCTTCGTGAGTTGCATCATCATGCGCAATACTACCAATATGAAAAATATTATCCAGATGGGAAAAAATAATAAAAAAGCATAAAAATCATTAAAATATGCAATATAGGGGCTATAATATTGAAATATTATGCATTTATCAAAAATCAAGAAAATATGCAGTTATATGCACCATAAAATCATGTCCAAATAACTGAAAATTCCATAATTCGTGCACATAATGTAAAAGCATACGTTTTTAACCCATATGAAAAAACATACAAATGCATGAACTTCCTAGCCCTATTAGTATTTCAGTTGGCTGACCGAAGTGTCTATAGTGTGGATGCCCGACGTAAGCAATAGGTGCGAAATATTAGCACTCATTTAATTATTTTAATTTCTCGGATGATGATAATAATATTAATATTATTATTGTTTGTGTTGTAGATAATGATGTGTACATTAACTTTGTTCCAGGATATTGTACACGGAGAAGATTCACTATCAAGTGGATAAACCAAAATATTTTTATTATTCTGTATTTGTCGTTATGAAACCACGTGGGCATGTGAATGAACGATGGTTTGTAATGCAATAAAAATAGATTCTCCGAAAGACTTGCCTCTTAGAACCCGCTTTACATAGAAAGCATTCCTCCACTGCTCTCTACAGCTGCATTTCGAAGAAAAATAAATGACCTAGGCCGTTAATTCTTTTATAAAGGGTCCCCGCAACCTTCGTCAACAGACCATTTCGCCGTTAATTTGAACACGCCGCGTCATGGTCGATTTTTCTAACTTAACCTATGCGTTCCGTGGCCTGCGTTTGACACTCGCGCGAAGAAAATCGTCTAGGCAGGCGCGTAAACTAGCAGATGGCTCTCGTTAGAAGACACAAACATGACTCTCTGACTCTCAACACCATTAACTTCAAAGAGGAAGGAATTTTACACACAGAGTAATTTCACTGGTATCCTAATTAAATCATGGGCAATTTAGTTCATCCTCGCAACGGTGCTATGTCACTAAGGTGTTCTTTGTGAGAAGCGTTTTGATTTTCTCGGGTTCGATGTTCTGTGGGACTCAGTTGCCAGCTGTCGTACTGTTTGCGTAACAAACGGCGCCAGTAATGAGTTTTGTGGCAATTTGTGGAAAGATGTCACCGCATTCGAAACGGATGAGGCCAGATGCGTTTTTCGTTTCTATTTTTGTTTGTATAAAGTGGAAGAATGGAAATTTTTCAGCCTGAATTAAACCTCAATGAGACCTTTGTGAGAATATAATTGCGACCCGCCTGCCAGCCGTTCCTTCATTAGCCAAAACGTTGGACCATTAAGAAGATTGGCCGGAGGAGACATTCTTTGCAGGAGTTTCCCAACAGCAGGGACCTTGTGGTGGTTCCGCCGAATGCCAGCAAACAGAGCAGGCACATGTCACATATTTGGCGAGGGCGATCGTTTGAAACAGGCAGGTGCAAACGAGGTGGCACACAAGTAGCTGGTTTGCTTACGGCGGCCTAATGTTTACGAGTTACAGTGTAACAGCTGAAGTCCACGTGGTTTCTTGAATAAGCTAGATGCGTGCGTTGAATCTCTTCAGACCACTAATTAGCAACGCAAATGAGAAATGCTATTAGATAATTACCACGACAAAATGACAAAATCCAATCCAGTTACTTTTCTATCAGTTTATTGTGTTCTAAAATGTTATCACAAACACATAGTTTTGTTCTGGACGTTAACACAGCTTACGTCTTCCGTAACTTCTTACGTCTTACGTCTTCTATCACAACTCACAACTTTCAGTGTCTTCCTTCATACACTAACTCAACGATGCAATCATTCGGCAGCCGTTAGAATTTTCTTCACAACGACCAACATATCTTTCACGTGATTACACACGCACAGCTGTCTCGCACTCACTGATGCCTGACCAACTTATGTGATGACTCGTAGCTCTCTCTCTCTCTGCCGCTTTCTGCCTCCTTAAATAGAGGGATGACGTCACACAAACTTTTCTCGGCTTACACACACACACACACACACACACACACACACACACACACACACACACACACACACACGCACACACACACACACACCAGCGATCATGTTGTCAGATCTTTCTCGAAAATTCGGGAGAAAATATCTTTTGTGTCGCCACTTCATTTTTGTTAATCACGTATACACAAATATTTGCTCAACGCTTTTGCTCGCTCGCCACCCGGGGTGTGCGTGAAACAGTCCGGCACCGAGAATCCTTTGTTATAATTAGAATGTACAAATTTTATAAGCGTCAAGGGTTGTTTCATGATGAGTGTTCTAAAGCAGTGCTAATATTAGTACCTTGCGCCATTCTGTAACACAATTATCTTTTGAGACGGAAAATCACTGCAACGAATAAATAAAGAGGTATGGTAACGGCATATAAGATCCAAATTATACTCAAAAAGTAAAAGGAAATTCCATGTAAGTGAAATGATATCAATTAAAATTACTCCAATTTACATACATACACTGAAACTAACTATAAAAGTCATGACAAAGTCAAAGAAGAATTCGTCGCTGGTGCGTCGAACACAACACATCTCTAAGCGCTTGCGTAGCAACACTCACGTAAGTAACAATTGTTACAAACTCGATCGTAGAGCCCACTGAGTTACTGGCACTTTATGTCGCATCGCGGCCGAGAGTCTCTGGAATGTTCGGAGAAGCAAAGGGAAGAAATCTCCACCAGAATCTGTTTATTCCTTGATAGCGCTTTTGGGTGATAGGGCTTTTCCGTCTCCTTACCTGTTTAACCGGTCAGTCGATCGGACGTCTTCCATGTGATAAGCTTGTTTCATATCTGCAAGAGAAAACAATTGTGTTAAACAGTAGCTACAACGTAATTTAAATAAACAAATTCACCATTTATAGATGAAAAGAAACTATTCTATAACCCGAAAAGAATATTTTGAATAATGAAGTGAACCACTTTTTCCCTTGAATTGCCAATTTCTCTATAGCTTGTACCGAGATTTCACCGGAAAGACACATTTTCATTCTGTTCTAATCCTGAAAAGAAAACAGTTTTAGAAGGTCCGCCTACACGCGTGTTCATGTGTCTATGAATAGCATGGTTTGAAAACGAAAATCCAGTTAAATACTGTTTAGTATTTAATTTATGTATCTTGCAAAGATGTGATAGACGAAGATTATTCAAGGCAATCCCCCATCTTAAATTACCCACTATGAGGAAAAGTTTTCAATTTTTAATTTTTTTTAAATGACTAATGATTTTTATTTAGATACCCTAATGAAATATATTTAAATGAAAAATAAACTATGTTTTTTGCGGACCAGGTATTAATGGCAAAATCCCAGATGACTTACAAAGAGCAACTCACAAATTACAAATGGCCATGGAGACATGTAATTTCACAATTTCACGAATAAAACTAAAACAATGGATTTTATAGGAGCTCACCATAGAAGATGTAAAATAGTCTTGGGACAAGAAATTATAGAGCAGGTGTCCTATTTAATCTGCAATGTATCATAATATACATGCTACAAATATAATTAGTAAATTTC
The DNA here is from genome assembly GCA_030765045.1 of Tenodera sinensis. Lineage (NCBI taxonomy): Eukaryota > Metazoa > Arthropoda > Insecta > Mantodea > Mantidae > Tenodera > Tenodera sinensis. Next base: position 101,225,779 of record CM060966.1, on the reverse strand, counting down.
AGCAAATTTGCGGAAAAATAAGAAATTTAAGGAATAAAGCACAACGTTCAACACAACTGAAATGTTATAAAACATTAGCCACACCAGAAAACTGGTCTATAAATCGAGCAATTAAAAACAAAATAGAAAGCAGTGAAATGAAATCTGTAAGTGTGGCTGGTGTCACTCTCTTAGACCACCATACGACAACAGCTAGATATTTTTAATTTGACTGAGTTAATACAGCAAAAACAGAATAACTGGTACCAACTCTTAACAAGAATGAATGACGATCGACTACCTAAAAATGTTAGATTACAAACCAAGAGGACATATAAATGTCAGCAGACCAAGAGTAAGATGGTTGGACGATATCGCCTTAGATGGAACAGATCAATAGGCCTGATCCTTGTAGATGATGAAAAATAAAACTTGTCTTGAGTTCTCGAGAATAGCCCTGAAATCCTCTTCATTCGGCAGGAATTTTGTAGAACTTAAGTGATAGAGAAAACGTACTACAAAAATATACATCATTTCAAAACATATAATTTAATCAATTAGCTTCTGCCAATAGCCATTTCCAAGATTACTACATTTTTCGACTTTTGTCATTCTTTTAATGTCTGTCGATATGCAATTGTTTCTCGATATTGCAGTAGGAAGCATGATCTTTTAAGATCAGCATGCTCTGTATAACTCTAATTCACAAACATCTGACTGCTGATATTCTCTTTGCATCTATAAGACAATGAAAAATGCAGCTGAATCTGCAAAGGTTTATCTCTATTAAAATGAAACAGATGGGAAAACAAACTTTCCTAAGAATAGTTAGGGCACTCACTATTGCACATAAAGGGTAGTGAAAGCCATATGAATGACACACATCACATGCCTTTGTACTTGTTCAAGCACTTTGTGTTTAAACATAGATCTGATACGTAGTTTGGTCGAACAAACTAAATTGAGTACTACGAATAATTATATTATGGTCGGAACTCAAACCAAGAATCTTCTGTTCTATTGCCAATACTTTTAACATTTGAGCGTACCTTGACAAAATATTAGAATGCGCTTAAACACCAGCATCTGATTCAAGCATCATCTTCAAGGCCCCGGGTTTGATCCCAGGCAACCGCATGTGGGATTTGCGGTGCACGAAGCGGCGCTGGGGTTGGTTTCCTCTCGGTTCTCCTGTTTCCCCCGCCATCTCATTCCATCGGTGCTCCATCTTCATTCCATGTATCATCAGTGTCACCGCCTGCTGTGCCGTAGTAAAAGTGGGCATTAAACGCTCCAAAAAAAAAAAAAATAACTATATCTCATAAGTAATCCTCAATATTGTTTACATTACGAGACGTGTTTTACATTTACAGATATTATAGTTAACCACGGGTTGATTTCTGGTTTCATAGCTGCGTATGGGTTTCTTGCTACGGTAGCTCAAGCGGCAAGGGCCTCGAGAGGGCAGCAGATTCGTTTTCGAGCCCCAGCATTGAGATTTTCAAGCCTGATTTAAATTTTCAACTTAGTGCCTAGATGAAAGACTGAAAGAGCAAAATCAGTAATAAAGTTCATTATAATGAATATAATCGTACTTTTTAACAGAATTCTGATGCTGAACTTATTGAGAGGTAAGTCTAATAATTTCATGAAGAAATGATAAGATCAATCATTTCAAGAAATTTAGGAAACGAAAATTATTTAAACATACAATGGAAGCGGCTACGGTCATATTTTATTCTGTACAACAAAAAGCAACTAGTAAGGCACTATATCTAAGGTAATCAAGGTTCTAGTAAGTTCAATCGGCAATAAAAGCATTAGCTCAAGGCGTAACTGTAAATCAACTATGTTCAGAAATCAGATGCAGTTACTAAGTCAATAGACAAGTTATGAAAATTATAAAGCCTAAAGACAGCTTGAGAACTTAGAAAGCCACCGAGTGAAAAATAGAGTAGGAAAATAGAAGGCTTCAAACGCAAAGTAATACAGCAACTTTGGTGGAAATTCATGTCATAAATTGATAAAATAACTTTGTCTAAAATTCTCTCTTTTTCTTCGTCTTTTATCTTTGTTCAGGAGTGTCTATTCAGATCGATTATCGGCATCCGGAGCGCATGAAGACTGCGCTCGAGTTTACTGATTTAGAGTTCGCCGCAGGGGAACGTTCCACCTAGCATTTCTACAACTCATGACAACTTTGCGTGTCACTATTATTACGGAAATATTATTTTAAACTATAAAGGTATTCACACGTCAGTATATAAAATACTTCAATAGTTTCACTTTCTGGTGCTAAGATGCAGAAGTAGTTGCTTCAAACAGCTCATTATTAGTAGCCATCCACGCATACCCTGAGAAAAAATATCTCATAGCTCAGGGTTGGAACACCGGGCAGCAGATTCACCTAATTCAGAGATATGGGCGACGGCAACAAAGGCAGCAGTGATTTTATCAAGCGTTTTTGCAGTTTAATAAAATAAATAATGAATATGAGTAGTACAAACTAAACGAGATTGTTTCATTCTCCAGATACTGTCGTTTCATCTCCATTTACACAAAAAAATTGTTAATAGACAGTTCCCTATTCAGTCAGAATTTTTTTTTTTTTTTTTTTTTTTTTTTTTTTTTTTTTTTTTTTTTTTCCGAAAAGGATTCGACCATTTCACCATTACAGTCTAGAGTAGGCTGGTCCAGTGGCTAAGGCAGTATCGGACGTGCTTGCTGTGCGGGATCCTCTGTTCTATTCCCATTCCTGGAGAATAGGAATTTTTCTTTAGCCACAATTATTCCCATCCTACCTAGAGACCACCAGTATGAATTAGAGTGGATGTATGTATGTGTGTGTGAACACAACTCAAAGATTAACACTAGTAAATGAGTGAGCATCATTGCCATAAGTGTTTGTTTCAAAAGCAAAGCCGCCGATATGACTTAGATGTTAAAAGCGACATATAAATGGAGCAAATTAAGGGGTAGAGTGGATATTGTAATATAAATAAGCTAATGCACAGCAATACCTTATTTAACCTCTCGATAGCAATGCACTTTTTTACATTTTTCACTTTTTGTATTCTGAGCACTGGAAGAAACATTTAGAAGTAAAAGTATCCGGTAACGCAGACGTCATTAGTGGCTGGGATATACAATTCCGACTGCCTTTAATTAGTTCTATTCCTTTAAAGGAGGCTAGTTTATTTTGTTAAAGACGAATTTTCGAAGAAAGCCTTTAAGAGAGAGCAAAACACTTAGAAAATGCTTTAAGCAACAATTAATTAACAAGAGGTGACCTTAGGAGAGAGACAGAGAATTACTTAAGATTGAAAACTGGTAATAAAGGAGCAAAACTACTCATATTGGAACAATCTTTACGTATAACACAGAATGCATATTAAATAGTGAGAGAAAGCCACAAAAAAGTGACACAAATATTAATTATAAACTTATAATATGCAAGGGTGAGTAATTTATTCGAAGATAACAGAAGTATCGAAGATTTATCTACTTAGCCTTAGGAACTAAACGTCTAGCTTTTGGAACAGTAATAACTAATGAACCATTATTTTACTGCAATAGATACAAACAAAAATTATTATTTAAATTCAGCAGCATAACGCTAGTACTAGTGTTCCTAAAAATTGCTATTTAAATATAATTTCACTTCTTGTGTTTTCTTACTTATTTTCGTTTTTGAATGGAGCTTAATTCCATCTTTATTTCTGATATTTGGTTGAGGATATCAACCTCTCTTTGTAACTCAATTGCTTAAGCATTGAATCGTAATTTCAGTATCCGAGCTTAGATTGAAATCTGGCTTCAGTGCTATAGAATCTGTAGTAAAGATGAGAAGAAAATATATGGTAAAGAGCAATATGAATCAGGTTCAAATCCCGGAGGCGAACTAATCTGACTCAGTCACCAAAGTATTTGCTGAATTGCATGTTTAGTACCATGACCCACAGTTAAGTTATCCAAAGTTAGACGTTGGTCTACTGTACCCAAATTCGCGAGTTCAAAGCCGAACCAGACCGATGGTACTGATATGATTCTGGCAATTAACACACACACACACACACACACACACACACACACACACACACACACACACACACACACACACTCTCGCGCGCGCGCGCACACAAACAGCAGTAAGCTAAGCTAAGGGAAAGTTATCAGAAAATAGCTGAACAAAAAATAAATAAAATTGAATGCATTGCTATATAAAATAAATTATTTGTTTTTTCCATTTTGGCTTCCTCCTGTTCTTAGTAAGTGTTAACAATGTATAAGCATTTATAAGCAAGAGTGCAAATTAGATCATTGGAAGTGTGATAAATAGAAAATCTGCAGAATTACTTCTCACTTTTCCAGGAAAATATATCCGGGAAAAACTGTGTTACATTTAAAATTATTACAAAATATACTCAAAACAAAAATATCTTAGGAATTCTCTTTCGGTCTGTAGATATATATGTAAATTTTATTCTGTCGTATGCGCGCCACATTGATCCATCAGAATAGGAGGGAACATGCAATGATCGCTACAAATAGGTACATCAAAGTAATTTTGTGTAATCATCAATGTTAGGTGTGTGGCATCAACCTTCAGTCAGCTCATAGTTTCCCACTGAGTGCACTTCAAGGCGATATGAGCTCGAAAGCAATACGAACAAGAACAGATTCTGCACAAAGAAGTGTCATGAAAATGCCTCATGCTCGTGAAAATACTTACCCGTTCTTCCTTAAATTAAATGCACCATCTTATGGCTAAACAGCAAACCTCCAAACACCAATTATTATCGTATGAGTATGTTACTTAGTGTTCAACATGTCCCGTGTCTTTATGTCGCTGAACATTAGCACAACTACGAGGACTCTCCAAAGGGGTCCTTATGTAAGACACTTCATTCCACGTTATTTCTCCCACTTTTCTCCTTTCTCTATCCGTGCACCTGAGCTTCTAAATGTGTTTCAATAATGTATTTAATGCATATCTGCAGCAAGTGTGTTGCCTTCCCATTTCTGGGCATCGCATTAGTGTTTAAGCTGTGGAAGGGATGCCTTAATAAGCTAATTAGCAAGTAAGTGGGCTTTAGACTAGATATGTATCGGTGTGCTTTATTGTTAAATGAGCCGTAATTTATATAAATTCCAATTTAAGAATCACATAAAACCTTAAAAAATAAAATAACCACGTGATCTCTCAGAAGTTATACTTTTCAGCATGACATACTAATTGCAAAAACTTGGATTCAAAGCAGGTTAATAAACTCTTGTTTTTCATATTTAGCTATTTTATCAGTTATAAAATCTCCTATATGCAAAATGTTCTATCCTTACAAGTCATATATTTCTATTACACATAATTATGTTATTCATACACTATGCCTCTATCCAGCTAGATCTTTCAAAATATATATTTGCAATTGTGTATATATGAATTAACTTTAATAGCAGCATACAGCATTGAATTAATCGGCGTTTTACAGCATATATATTGCGTATTACTTTTAATTTCCTAATTATACAAGTTAATGCAAAATTCAGTCACAATGAAGAGAACTTCAGTATCTCAAAAATTATATTTCTATCACAATCGTTTCATTTCTTCATGAGAGAAAAAATACGCTACGGAAATTTTAACTTGTGAAAAATGGGTTGGTGTGTTTAAAATTTATCCAAAGTAGTTTTGTTTATTCTCGATGATGCTTGAGCTAATGACCTTTGGACTCACCTAATTTTTCAACCTTTTTGAGTAATATTATTCGTATACAAAGTCTGCGAAAACTGGTCTCCTCACACTCATCAAGACTTGAATTGTGAAAGTTAAAAACTTCACTAGCACTGTTTAAACAGAACCGAACCTAAATAACCTTACTGATAATTTTCTCAATTTCTTTAATGAAACTGTTACAATCTTTGAATTTGAAAACATATTTATGCACCAATGGTTCAAGAAATGTTATGTTTTCACTTTTATACCCGCGTTTGTCACTGAATGAACTAATTCGGCTTATGAAGAAGTATAAAAAATTGCAAGAAAATCAAGGACTACTTCTGAAAATTATTTCTCATACTATAATTGTTTCGCTTGGTTACAACGAATATGTTTAGCACAGCTGATGCCGACCAGATAGTTGGTTAACAATGAAAACAGTATAGATATATTAACAGTTTATGGAAGTTGTAAAAGTTGTAAAACTTCAAGAGCAACCATAAATCACATCTTGAAAAACCTTGAAGGAAAAATGTGCACCATTTGGTCAATCTGGACAAGACTTTAAACTCCTGTGTTTTAGGACTTTCATAAACCACACTATCCTTGACGTTCATCCCCTTACATAAGAAATACCACTGTGCAACGATTGAAATGACCTTGGATGTAATAAAACGAGTACATAAATAACCAATGTAGAGCAAACTAAATGTTCTTTTCGAAGGTACCTATATAATTTGTATACCAATTAAAGCGCTCTTATATTGTTTTGGTGTTAATAACTTCCTTTGTCTTTAAACGTTTTATTATTTTATTCAGGATTAAATATACTCCTTCAAAGCTTTTAAATATAAGGATTTCGCTGGGATTTCAAGACATAAGCTTATTCATTAAGTTTACAACTTAAGCTTTATTGATAAAGAATGTTCTTTAGATAATTTATTCCACATTAAATCCTGATGTTAATTCCATTCAATCTCAGCAAAATCACATGGACTTCCATTCGTTTCAACAACACAAAATAAAAATAAAAATTTACATAAAGGTAAGCCCTATTTGAGTATAGCAAAAGTAAGTGATGAATAACATCTAATGAATAAATTTATATAAATAAACTTTCAAAAACACTTTATCGGCATAATTTGTGCTAACTGTACGAAGCACTTAATCTAATACTTGATGTATTTAAAACTGGTGTGTTATTTTAAATACAATCTCCCTGATCTCGTTTTTGGAATGTTAAGTATAACAGTATTTGCAGTGTTCTGTGGGAGAACTAATTTCAATGATCTTTTAACATCTTAGCAATATTCAGGGGGGTTGAAGCCAGAAGCTTATATTCGTTTTGTAATCTGGAGTCTCTGATTTTAGAGACTTTTGGTGATGTTATTAAACTGTTTTCTACAACATATACATCCTTTAGTTTCTAATTATTTATTGTATTATGCTATTGGACAATGACAATGTTAACAACGAGATAGGTCCGGGGTAACGTGTGAGCCTCGCATTCGGGTGACCCAGGATTCCATTTTCATGGGGTGGCCATTCGCGTCATTGGTTTTGGTGCTTTCCCTAGATCGGTAGACTAACACTCCTGTGGTTCCCCTCCTACCCATCATTTCCTGTCTCCATAATTCTCTTTCATTTATCTTTTCCGTTTCAAGATTACAGGATTAAGCGAAGGTGACTGGTACGTTGCGACGAGACCGTAGAATTTTTTCTATGTAAACATTTCTCCCTGAGAAACTGAGATCCACTTGCAGAGGCATTCATTTTTAGACATGACGAATAACCTTGCCAGGATCTGTGCAACTGACGTCATGCAAATTGATGGGTAACGTCTCGGTTTCATAAGCAAGAGACTGCTGATAATGCAAGCGAGCACTACACTTACACAATGTTGATTGTGCGGAAGTCAGAGAGATAGTAACCTGACATCCCTATGGCCGTGCTGGACCATAAACCACTGCGCAACTTTTCGCCATTCGCCACTATAAAATATACCTCTGTTACGTGGCTAAAGGAAAGACAGGCTGCGGCGCGAATCAGAGTTTCCTAGTAACGGTAGTCTGATACATGACTAACATTGTATACCATCGTGATAAAACTTTTGCATGAACTCAATGAATGATTGTTTTTGGTTGTTCCGGATTGAAGAGGAGTTAGTCAGGATCAACGACATCACGATTGGTGTCATTCTGGAATCATTTAAGATCCAGACCTTCCTAGTGGGTATTGTCATCAGGATTGGTGTCATTCAGAAATCATTTAGCACTCCAACCATCTAGTGGGCATCGTCATCAGATCTAATCGCCCTTCGAGTCTCCCCTTCACCTTCCTCAAAGGGAAGCACAAAGGGCTAATATGGCTTAGTGCGATGCTGCTTTCAGTGACTGGAAGATCCTTCCTCTAATTAATCCTAACCCCAATGTTCCGATCTTTGATTACCTTATGATTATTTTATTTTTTATATAGCAGTAACACAAACTTTTAGTTAAATCACTTAAGTTTTACCCACATTGGGTCTCACCGAGCGAAGTCACACCACGGCACCTGTAAGTCCCAGGTTCGATCCCCGATGACCGCGCACTCGCATTAGGTTTTTTCATAGTTTCCCCATGTCACTTAAAGCAAATGTTGGGATGCTTAATTTTACACCACACCTGCCTTCCCATTATTTCCCTTCCTTTCATTTCCTTATCATCTTTCAGGTGCTACTGCGTTTGACGGTGCCACATAGATGGCGTGGATGCTTGCGTATGGTAACTTCTGTTGTAGACACTAGGTGGACGTTGGGAGGACTCTGTCTTCCGTGAGTGGACACGTTTGTGTGACACCAACCCACAGGGGCCTAGCGAAGAGATGAGATCTCTGGGGGTCTCAGCGGTCTCTCTGCCTCCAACCATGTGGAATCTGCGGTTCCCTCGCTTTATACCTTACTCCTGGGGTGTTAGCGGTAATAAATATGTGTGGAAGTCGCAGTGCGCGAGTTGTCCGTCTCGTGTATACTCTTTCCCACATAGTGATGTAAAGAAGAAAACTATAAAGAAGGTGAAAATAATTTAAGTTGTGTAATGCTAACAGCTGTAATTTACTCTACAATTGCAACTTAACTGAAGGAACGGATGTAGCAAATTGCGGCTTATTTAAGCAATTTCAAACCTAAACTATTGTGTTCCGGAATAATATAGACCTACCTATGCTAGTAACAACGGCAGCTAATTACCAGGAGGTCTTTGCCAGCAAACTCAAGAACATAATTCTTTTCCATTGAAATAAACAAGAATAGCTATTTTGGAATGAATGAGTTATTGGATGTGTAAGTCAAAGATGCACTTAGGCCGATAATTCATACTGTTTTGTGCACGCGCGTGGGTCTTTCTGTCGTGCACTAAGGCGTTGACAGAGAAGATGGACGTTTCGTGCACGTAGTCATTAACAACCTCAGCCCACCATCATCTTTACCTATTGTCCACTTCCCGACAAAACCCTCAAATTTCTCTGCCTCTAATAGTTGTTATGCTCTGCTGCGCCCTTCTGTGACATTTGCCCCTTCTCGTGAAAATGCGCGCGCGTGTTTTTCAAAGGGCGTGGGTTTGAATTCCGCCTTGGGCACGGGTGCCTTTTGCAGGCTCAATTTTCTTCTCTAGAGCGAGAAACGTTATAATAACAAGGGAGGAAGGGTAGAAATTATGTGCTAAGAGAGCTCATGTGTGTATGCGAGCGTAGCAGTGAGAGAGAAATGGGTAGGGAAATGTTTCATTCAGCGGAACATTACAATTCTTAGATACGAAAATAATGAACTGAACGGCCAACAACTTTTGTAGAAGTAATAAAGCCATATAACGGACTTCTAAGTGTAAACTTCATAGTTAAATTCTGAAGGCGAATACATTTACTATTATTGACAGCAGCGAAAACGGATTGCAAAATGGTGCAGGAAAACAAACTTAGATGTGTACTATATCAGGATGACATCCAAACTAACTAGGTTGAACATTTAGCACCATTGGCTACTTCTAAGGGCTTCCAAATGAATTTTAACAGAATAAATAATAACAAAAATTGTAATGATGGTCTTTAGCCTGTCGTCATACCAGCAATCTTCCAGATTTACTACATTTTGTTATTCAACACTTGTGCATAAAAATGGATGTAATCGGCAAAAAAGACAAGATTTAACTTTATTGGTTAAAATCTATAACAGAAACAGAAAGCCCTAAATGTAGCTGTAGTTTTCTATGTGCTAATTATTGGTATCGATATTCTAATGTGTAAATTCAACCCAAATGACCTAGTTGTTGGCGCATCCTTAAATCCCACCCACCCACTCACTCACTCACTCACTCACTCACTCACTCACTCACTCACTCGCTCACCCACCTCACCTCGCCTCACCTCACCTCACCTCACGTCACTCACTCACGAGGTTTCAGAAGCAAGGCGACATCGACATCGAATTTCTAGGGGAATAGGCATTTTTAGACTCCACGCTGAAAATTATTTTGTTGTTTAACGACGCTGTCAATTGCCAGGATCACATCAGCGTCGCCGGTGTGCCGGAAGTTCGTCCCACAGGAGTATTTTTATGTGCCAGTAAATCTACTGACATGAAGCTGTCGTTTTCAAGCAAATCGGTCTGGGCAAGGTTTGAACCCGCAATCTCGGGATCAGTAGGCCAGCGTCTAACAAACTGAGCCACCCAGACCAACACCACGACTTAAGAGAGGCAAAAAAGGAACATGAAAAGTTTACGCAGGATTCTAAAAATAGCATAACTCAGCGATGGAAAGCCGGATAAATTCGAAAACTTATATTTAAATCAAGAGCTTTTAATACCCTAAAATAAAACTATTTTGGAGGATTTCTCCCGGGCCAAACAAAAGAGTACATTAAAATATTTTGGTCCTTTTTTCTTTCTTTCTTTTTTGAGGTTAAATATTGGAAGTATAAGATGTTGGCGTAACAAGGAAACCACATGTTAGAAAAAAACATAATGCAAAATAACTGTAGAACTTATAACACAATTTCTCTGACATCAAACGACCCGAAATATTCACCAGTGAATGTTCAAGTTTCTCAGGTACAGGTCTACTTTGGTTCGTTACGTACGAAAGATGAAAATGATTGTCTCTTTTTGGCCCACAAGCTCGTCTTTCAATAATAATCAATAGTTAGATAAATACCTGGGCATTGCCTGCTTTAAGAAATAGGGAATTGTTGTATCAATGGACATCACATAACAACTAATCAGTGTTTTATTTCTTTACAACATTGAAGTACAATCCAAAAATTCCTACTTTTCACGAAATCTCAGTATGGATTCGAGGTGAGTTTTCTGGTACTTGGCATGATGATGCTAGTAGATAAGATTCTAATCTTGCAGACACCCTGTGAGCGGGTACATTCACAGTGTAATCCATGTATCACGGTCTCCGGACTACGTGCACTCTGGCTTTTCTTCAGTCCTGACTGAGCCGAAACTTGATCGTGCTATGAGACCGCATTATTCTCATGTGGCTCACCACAGACATTCTGCTCATTGTGGACACTTTGATGAGTTCAGGAGCAGCTTTTCTTTAGCAAACGCCTTTATTTGGTTTTTGTTGCGTCGATAGAGGTAAAGCATCATCAGCTCCTACATGTTCAGGTATTTGCAAATTCGTAGTTTCCTCATTAACTTGTATGCTCATTGGTATATTTATTACATGTTAAACCTATCCATTCATTTGGTCATTATAACGGTAATTTATTTATAAATCATTTTGCTGCTAGGTATAATTATCTGCTCCTAATGCAATTTTTATTGATTACTTTCTTTATTGCGTATAATAAGTAGAGGAAGTAGGGGTTGTATGCATTTGAAAAATTGGATATTGAGGTTCCAACATTGGTGGGGCTCTATCAATAAATAAAAAACACTTTGACAAAGGTCTCTCCGTGCATGCGTGCGTGCGTGTGTGTGTGTGTGTGTGTGTGTGTGTGTGTGTGTGTGTGTGTGTGTGTGCGTGTGTATGGGGGGGGGGGCAGCCTGTCTGTCCCTGAAGAGATTACTCAACAACGAAAGGTTACTTAAACATCAAACTCGGTTTCAAGAAAATTCTCCTACCCCAAACTACCCTTTTAATGAAAACATTTCGCTGTTTTTTATTTTTCCATAAATGACTAACCATTCTGATTAACACAACGTATGTTTAAGATATTTGTGTTGCCAATGATATATGTGATATACATCTTGAAATTTTGGAAGTACTCTGCAAAGTCCCGTCATTCTGCATGGCTTGTGTAAGTGATAAACCGAAGAGGTGGACAAAATCTTACAACAAAAGAAGTAGCTCAAGTCATTCTGTCAAAAAATTGAGTTAATTATTTCCTTATTGGTTTGAATTTTTAAATATTTATATTCCCCTCAAAAGTCCAGTCGCTATTTCTTTTTAATTTCTCGTCGTCATGAACCCTTACCCAGTCCATGAAGCCCAAAACACAATGCATAAGAAATTATTATAATGCAGAATCGTGGACCAATCGTTAATGCTCATTTGGAAGGTGAAATTCTCAAAAGTTTGCTTAACTCCCCCCCCCCCCCACCACCCCCCACGTGGTACATATTCCACTAGCCCCTTAATATATATATATATATAACTTAGAACTGGGGGCATCATTAAGTTAAGTTCTTAATTTTAAGGTACAATATTTGCTGAGATTTCGGTTACCGTATATTACCCCACTCACTCACTCACTCACTCACCCCTGGAAGTTCACAAAATAATTTACATAGAAGTTGCAGGTTCAATTTTCTCATTATCTACACAAATCAACATTTGTATAAATAATAACACATAGGAAAGCATCTAATAGGAAACGTGCGCTGTGTCGCATTGCTTACACGATGGCACGACATGGTAGATGCCCCCATACTCCTCTCCTCAATCCTACTCTGTCGCAATCACTGCCTCCATTAGCACTACAATAATTGTTTTATAGGATTTAAATATATTAAAAGTATATTTTTATAGTAAAGCGTTTTTCATTCAAGTAATGATCTATCTGAATATTACTTGGTCCATTGTTGGACATGCGAATTGCTGTGAGGTTTATTTATGGTATAGGTCTTTTAGTGCTAGTTTCTCAGATTCTGTCTATATTGGCAGTTTTAGCTCGCTTTAATAAAAAAAATATCATTTTCAATAACTATTTTTCAGACTATTATAATAAGACTATTATAATATAAATAAGATAAAATAAGACTATTATAATAATTCTGACTATTATAATAATATAACTATTTCTCCATGCACTAAATGCATGGATCACGACAGTGGCCAATTTCAGCATCTCGTTTCATAAAGTTGCTAAGTAAAGTCTTTCCAAAACGTAGTTTTTAAAATGTTGTATGGGTTCGTCAGTGCCTTTCTATGACAGCGGCAGGTGGCATCGAGCGTCGAGAACGCCGACATTGGAATACCCCGGAAACCAATTGTGACATGTTTCCCCTATTATGGTGTGGTCTGGTTACATTTGGTGCTATTCCACCTGTCAGGTTGCATTAGTACCGCCAACTGTTCGTAAAATGTAACCGTGGTAAAGCTACAGCCATATTTGGTGTTATTACATCCGTTAAATTGCCACAGAAGCCCTTGTTGTTTAACCCGTTGCAGAAAAGTCAACTGATAGATTTTAAAACAAGATTCTGTTTTGTCGCCGTATTAATTTCTCAATCTGTGGACGCCATTGTATTGCTCATGTGTACATGGTTTTGTTTTAGAGCATTATATGCAGCTACAGTTATGTTGTTATTTTTGTTTTCGCAACACAGTAGTGCATTAAATATATTATAACTTTATTAATTTCTCCATTACTTTATTTCCTCAGTTTTAGATTCAACGACGGCCTTGCGCAACTTAAAACACAATTACACTTAAAACTCTTTTTTTCTTTCTACATAGACTTTTACACTTAAGCTTCCCAACACTTACTGTGTTACTTTTCTTGTATCTATAGCAACATTACCTCATGCCAAGGAGTATTCAATTATGGATGCTTCCCAAACAAGTCTAAAGCAGTGTCACAATATATTAGGATATTTAGCGTTCGGAAGTGATTTTATCCAAAAGTGTTGTTGAAGAACAAGATTTTCCGAAGGTGAGTAGGTTCACGTGTTATGTGGAAATGATATTCAAGCATTATTATTGTTTGAAAGCATATTACTTTAACTGCGTTGTTTGAGGTTACAAATAGTGCATTTATTATGTAGGTTGGCGTTACTGCTTTTTGGTGTGCACTGCAGTTTAGTATCAGTCGTCCAAAATGGATTCTTGGGAACTGCCGATAAGCGATAGTGATGTTATTACTACAATTTGGTAACAATGTCCTTAATAAACTTTTCTTACATAATTCACAGGCACTTTCCAACTCATAAAAAACTTGGTTTCCAAATATATTTTTTTGTAGCTTCAAAGCTGTCGTAGCTAAATACAACCACTATTGCTGTAACAAACTTACTGAACTGTAAAACAGGAAGAGATAGCGGTAGCACGTTTTTGTTTACCTTAAAGAGGTAATTGTTATTTAGTGCATGCCCCGTGTAATTACATCGTTTGTCTGACTGCGGGCCGAGGTTCAGCAAGCTGGGAGATCGATGATCGAATTTTTAACAAGCCTTGCACACTTGAAGCCCGGAACCTTAGCTAATTTGCTTGCTCTTTGTTCTAGTTGCATTAGAGTGAATGTGTTTTTTAATGGCACCATCAATAAGGAAGGAATGGAAAGGGCCATTTGCATACCTTGTGATTCTCACTGCCTCAATTTCCACTTTCAGATCTCCTATACAATTCTCAAGCTAACTTCAGTTTTAACTGTAATAAATGTTGAATTTAAGACCCTTGTTTCACGATTACAATTTGTAGATTAGGATTTGCTTTAAGGCATCACTAAGGCCCGGGTTCGATTCCAGAGATCCCCATGTCCCTGACTGGCCACATTTCGTGGTGGCCGAGTGGGCGACTGAGCGGGTTTTCTCCGGGTTTTGCGGTTTCACCCTCTACCTCACTCCCGTATCTGGTGCTGAGCTGACCACCCACTTCCCGATTTTCACTCTATCCGGACCATTCACTCCTCCAACAGACGCCTGTCACTAGGCACAGCCTTGTAAATCCTAGAGAACGTGAGTCCACCATACGGGGAGGGTAATCAGATACAGAAGAAGAATTTGTTGTTTTAGTTTTATTTTTTTATTATGTAATATTGAGGAAGGATTGAATTACATATAACCATATTTTTTATCTTTTGCAGTCAGATTTAGTCTATTTTTTATATTTTCATATAATTTATAGGGTAAACAAAATGTAAATAATAAGCAAGTGATGAGACAACCACTGATGTCATTCACTACAATCGTAATTTACGGCCATAAAAATAGTTCCATTCCCGAGTACATCTGAGAGGCGTCGCAAGTAGTTTCTAGTAAAATATACACGAGGGAGGTTATCTTTGGTTTTTGAGCTTTGTCTTTCTTCCGTGCATGCATGTCTAGCTGTGGTAAATAGCACAATGGTGTGCAAACAACTTTTTATTTAATATTCTAAACTGTTGAAACCGAGGGCTTCCGATTGGTGTCATTTAGGAATGAAAGCGATCCTTAGGAGGGAAGGATGTGTGGAGAGACCAAGCGCGACGATAAAATCTTGATGGCGATGAGCGCAAGCACAGCCTAACGTTTCGAGTTTGAACACCCCACGATTTATCCTTACGTGACCCCTTCCCGTGGGCCACACTTTTTTTACTGTGGAAAGGAGAACCCCAGAAAACGGCAGAGGCTCACGTGCTATGCTCAACAATATGGGGACCCCCATCATGAAGAGGGAGATGCTCCCATAAAAAAAAAAAAAACCTCCACGTAAGTTTCTGTGTATTATGAGCAAGTTTGGTGTTATTGTCGGGTACCGCATAGCACCTCGGTTAGTATGTGAATACTACTAAGCTGTCACCCACTGGGAGACAGGTTCTGAGTAGGCAGTCCCAATCGACGCCAGGGATGAAACCTCCAGCCGCAACCCGCCGAATGCCGTGACAAGATCTACCATCCCGAAACGGATGAACATTAAGAAAGTGGTGGATACAGAGCATGAAGGACAGGAGAGTCGTGGTACAAAAGGAATCTCCTCAGCATTCTACCAACCCGGGAAAACCGCCAAAAATCCATGAGCGGGAGCCGGGAATGCGATTCGTACCCGTTACCGCGGGGCCACCTGTTCCGTTTATACAGGACCAAGTTTAGACGTACACAGAGGCAAAGACCTCCAGAAACTGAAGCACACACTTGCAAGTAGATCACAGTAATCCTTTTTGGTTCTAACGTGACCATTGAGATGTAGGGATAAAGGAGACGAGGTCTGTAGGACGATGCGCAGTAGCACGACTGCGGTCCCTAACGATGCTGTCATGGCGCCGGCTATCGACTCCCTAGACCCCGGGGGTCCTTGTGGTCGAGAAAAGCTTCCAGAAAGGAGAACCCCGGAGACCAACCAAACCTCAGGGAGAAATCCTTCTTGCCACAACGCCATCGTCTTGAATTTTTTAAACAGATGAAAAGTAATGATGGGCAAAGAAAATAACGGACGAAAATTCATGGTGGAATAGGAAGCACTCCAGCATTCGCCTACTTACCTGCGAAGCCACAAACAAACATGGTCACAGTGTCTTACCTGGCTGGGTAAGTATCAAGCAACGTAGTGGGACCGTTCAGGTCTGTGGCCCGCGTTCGGGAGATCATAAGTTCATTTCCCCTCCACTTGGATATTTCCGTGTTTTTCCTTTGCCGCTAGGCGAATGTTATTTCTTTCACACACAGACATCCTTCTTCAGTCAGTTCCTTTGCCATTTCCCCAATTTGGTTGTGGCTTGGTGGTTCTGGCATGCGCGGTAAATAGTGCGGATAAATGCGCTGTGGAATACCTCTTCCCAGGCCCTACTTCTGGTGCATGTAGTGGACATCTGTGGAACGGTTAGGGACTTCTGCACGTCTCTGTGGTTTGCTCGGTCCCCGTGCTCTGCCGGATTGTATGTTTCCACAATGATAAAAGAATATGGTCATGCTCATTCTTGTGTACCGCAGAGGTTCAGGTTTCCAACAATAGGAGCTAAGCTAATCCCACACACTGCAGGCTAAAGAAAGCAACGCAGTACCAGCAAAAGTTGCTTCTAGTTAGCGCTTCTGTCGTCGCATGTCGCTGCGGTAGAGAGAACGATTAAATCCTTGACACCACCGTGTGATAGAAAATCTTATTATTGTGTACCAGGCTATCACGGAATCATTTTGTACTTTTTTCAGAATTTTAACTTCCGTACAAAACGCACCCTAACTGACTAAGTGAGTAATTTTAAAATGTATCAGATATACTAGGAGAAATGCACATTTAATGTGATAAGTTTTTGAATACAAAAGGTTTACAATACTCCCCTATTGATGTTATGCTGCAAAAGTATGCGCTATATTAAATATGTGTAATTAATGGTTCTACTGCATAGTAAAATCATGATCCTCTTCATAATTGTATTTTGGCGAGGAGAACCCCCAATTTTTTTCTACTAGGTAAAGTTGAATAAAGCTTTATCATCGTTAAACGTTGTTGAGTGATACATTTACCGTTTAATTATACATAAAATGCATGTTAATTCATCAGACACCTTAGCATTTAGATCAACAGTGATTCATAATGTGACGTTGGGCTCGGCGCACAACAAAGGACGGATGGGGCCAAGCTACTTCACACCACATGACGGGCCGGCGAGCGAGCAAAGGTGTTCAAGGTCAAGCTGCCTTGCGCAAATTTTTGTGTGCACGTGATTAACAGCAGTGGAAACGGCTACACAAAAGGGACTTTGCTGAGAACTTTCAAGAAATATTTGGCCACGTGATCGCAGACGTGTGTGTAGAAGTTGATAAAGGTCCATGCGACGTCATCCCTTCTGTATAAGGAGGTGAGAAAACAAGAGTTGATGGTTACAGACATGAGTGGTTAGTATGTCAGTGAGTGCTAGCCAGCTGTGCGTGTGGGTCATCGTGAAAGACACATCGGTCGTCGTGAAGAAGATTCTAACGGGCGTCGAGTGATTGTAACGTCGCAGTGAGTGAATGAGAGACAAGGAAGTGAAGAAAGACACTGAAAGGACTGAGGTTACGGAAGTAAAAGTAAAAGTTGCCATTCTGGCAGTTTGTCACAATAGCTCAGTGGTTAGAGCGTCCGCCCGGTAAGCGGAAGGTCTGTGGTTCAAATCCCAGTTGTGGCATTGAATTTTTAAGTTCCAGTTCTACCTCTCAAACTTTGCCCACACACGGCTTGTGTGTTTAAAAACACCAACAGTAAGTTTGTTGGCATAAATAAATAATAATTACCGTTGTGAGTTGTGTTCGCATAAGGGACTAGACTGTGTTAACGAGGAGAAGAAAACTGTGTATTTGTGTTGAAATTTTAGAAGACAGTGATGGATGTGATTTTGTCGTTTTGTCACACTTGTGTCAGGAAGTGAGATTCGTAGAATTGTCATTTTGCCACAATACAAACAAGTGTGTATGTCCGTTCTCGCGCACTGTGCAATGGATATTTAAAAGATGAAATACGTCAAGTCCTAATTGATTAATAATTACGCGGCCTAAGTATATAAATAAGTTTGAGGTGCATAAAGCATGTGCTATGTGGAGTCAATGGCTCCCCTGGGTTAAGCATTTCGAATTATGGGCATTAAAGGGCGGATGTTAAGTGCAACCGGTAATAGCAATCGCCGGGGAGTTTCAATCTGTAAATGGTAGGCACTCTGCCCTGTCGTGACTCCTTGGATCGGCCACCTTCTGTCTCTTGTCACCTCCTCCTTCCTCACAGGGGTGAGGAAGGAGGCATAGGTACAAAAGGCCTTCAAGGTCTACGTGCTGAATCTTCTCCGTGATATCCTATCCTATCCTATTCGCTCCTTTACCAAGCTGTTGCCTTTTCTCGATTACACAAAATTAAAGCTTTTTATGATACTTTTCATTTCTTTTGTTGATCAACTGAAGCAACTTGCCTGACATCTGGAGGAAAATATCTGACTTTCTCTTGTGAGAACATGACCGGATGGATGTGGCTAGATAAATACTGTCGCCCATCGCATTATTGTCGGCACTACCGCAAAGGAGCCGAAGGGAAGAGACAGAGAATGGCCGCATTGTTGGGGCGCTTGCCGAAAGAGAGAAAGGGATAGAGACTTCTGGAATTTTCTGCTTTGTCTTTCACCGCAATAATAACTGAACTTTCCTGAAGTTTCCAAAATAGTGCCTGGGAGATATAAATAGCGGTAAAGTGTGAGAAGGGACAGTTTTTGTGTTACGAATTCGGAGCCGTGCTGTTGGTGAATCGGTAAAGACTTTCTTGCTGTTGCAACGAGTGTACAAAGTTACTGTTTACGGAAATAAAAGTGTTTCTTTATCTCGACTACATCTGTCTTCTTTACTTTACACCCACCAAAGTCACAATACCGACCGGATCGTGCCAAGAAAACGGCATTATTTCCCCGAGGATTATAAGCCTTTCTCCCACAGTGAACTTCCTTATGGCACTTCGGTACCAGGTTTGATTCAGTGCATTTTTGGTTCGTCATAAGCACCACAGTGTGGCACAGTAATGAAGCTGTGAAAGTACATAATCACGAATGTTGGATGATGTCCATTAAAATATCATTTACATTATATATAGATTAACGCGCCGGTAATGTTGTTGAGTCATGCTAAGAGGAACACTGGATTAGGGCCACCTTCAGTTACTTTGGTCTTCCACGTGAGGTATCCTGAAATTCGTAAGCGGAGGTGCATATTGGTTTGCTCTCTTTAGTCATTATTTCGTTTCTTATGCATCTTGTATCTTGATTCGCCTGTTAAAGCGTCTTTGGTGCTCCGCCGCTCAGAGGGTAGCGGGTTCGAGTCCCTTTTCAGGCCTAGGTGTTTGTGTCCATTGTGTGTATATGTAGAAATGGACAAAGGAAGGAAGAACAGGAAAACACAGCAAAATAAAGCGAGAAGCAAGGGAACGTATCGATAGAGCGAGAGAGAGAGAGAGAGAGAGAGAGAGAGAGAGAGAGAGAGAGAGGGGGGGGGGAGATTGGAATTTCAGCAATTTAACTTTTACCCAGTAAATATTGTTCGTTCAAAACAGTTAAACAATTATTTTATTCTGTGCTTGCTGCTAAAATATTTCACAGGCGTTGCAACTCCGTTTCTTCTCTTTTGCTTCACTCCTTGCTAACCTGTCGAGCTCAAGAATATCCTATACCCACATAATAACTGCTACTTGCTCGTAAGCTCCAAAAACTCCTTTAATAGTCCTTCGTTCTCCTGATTTAACTTCTGACATGTTTGTCCGTGGGGTGGGGATTAAAAGAGAAAGTTTACAAAACAAATCCGCACGCTTTAGATGAACCTAAAAATGTAACAAATAACAATCAAACAAATCATACAACTGACACCTGTGTGACAAAATTACAAATCCAGTTACTTTGTCTTAACCTTATTTTCCTTAAAATTGCATCATAAAACACAATCCTCCTTTTATTGTTAATACAATCTACAATTCGTCGTGACACGGTTACAATTATTGTCCCTACTTTACTCGGACTATCTGAACACTGCAACCCCCCCCCCCCCCCTCCACACACACACACAGTTAAACCAGACTGCTAATTCCTATCTCGTTCAACACTTAATGACTTGCTTCTCTCAAAACAGCATTCGCTTACAGAGCCAAGAATGACGAAATACGAATTTTTCTCGAAATCACCATTTCTTAAACTTCTTTTAAGTAAGGCTGCCGTTGAAGATTTCTCGAACAGTCTGGAAACGCTTTATTCTGCCGCGCTCAAAGTCGCCTTTTGTTCTGACCGCTCCATTTTCGTCCGGTCAAGTATTTAAGTTGCACTAATATTCTTCAAGAAATTGCTATCATTTTTCAGAGGGAGCTACGGAGTTTACTGGACAATTTTATAATCAGCTACCAGGAAGAATTAAACAACGAAGGGAGGCTGTTCCAACATCTCTTTGCTTGGTATACCGAGTTATTTTTTCTAAGTAATGAGTAATGGAGGAGCGTTTTTTCAAAACTCGATAGATGCACAAAATGCGTTTCTGAGATAAACGGTTCCCCCCCCCCCCTTTATTGGCAATACTAATTGGTTAGCACAGCAAATATATAAATGATTCAAATCTCCTCCCTGAAACTGTCTCATTGAATGTGAAAAGAAACAAATAGCATAGTTTAACTAGTGCAAATTTGGGGTTGGAAAATGCAGAGTTTTTTAAAACACCGATAGATGCTGATTAACTTTTCTGCGTGAGCGAGAAATTAACACATGAAGTTGTGTTATTTTTGTCATTTATTGTTTTTGTTGCTTTCTATTTATGTAATTATTAGTTTTTATTTATTTTCACCGTTTTATAATACATAATGTACTATAAAACCAACATATTAATGTTTATAAGGATTATTTTATTGGGTATAAACTTAGAAACTAAGTACTGCTACATTCACACTAACAATATATTTTGCTTTATTTATATAACAAACGTATTGAATACACACAAAGAAATTTCAAACAATATGAGTAACTAAGCTTTAGCCTTTATTAGTGCTTGTGCAGTCTGTACATGGTTCTTAGTTCGCGTCTCTTTTCCACATCTGCCTCTGTCTTAATCTTCATTAGTCCCATTTTGCAGGTTGAGCACGTGTCAGTGTGTGGTGTACGGAATGAAAGACTGAAGTTGTAAAATATGTTTTTATATTTTGATAATGAGGAGACTGGTAGATTTCTTAATCTTCTTTCGTTGCAAAAGTTGGTCCACATTTTTCTGATATTAAGTTGTGGAGGTAAATATCCTCTCCTTGATTTTGCTCTTCCATAGTGGCTTTCTCTACATCTGTTCTTCTTAATGTCTTGCTTTATAGCAGCAGTAATGCCCTTCTGTAATATTCCCGTTCTGCACCTCCTCTGGTTTCCTTTGGCGCATTCCCGATAAGTGAAATTTTCTAGCCAGGAGAGATAATTTATCTTTTGACACCCCTTTGATTCCTTGGAAGCTTGCAGCACATACTGACAATACTCGGCCATCATTAGTTCTCACATTGTATTTAATGCTAACAGTCTGCTACCTATTTGCAGCCTCTTTATTCACCACTCTGCGATTAGGAGATGTAATACTCATATTTCATAAGGAACTTATCTTGATCTACTTTGTTGAACATGGAAAAGTGTTCGTGAAATCTATCTATATCATTATACTTACCTTTTTTATAGCCAGGGGTCCCAGGTTCGATTCCCGGCAGGAATTTTTCTTCCGCCAAGATTATTCCTCATCCTTCGCTGAGTCTGCAAGTATAAATGAAAGTGTGAATGTGTGTGTGAATTCAACGTACCTATACAAAACCCCAAAGACCGAAAATCCCACTATTAAACGAGTAACACCATTGCCAATAGGCAAGGTCGCCGATATGACCTCTGCAGTTAAAGGCGAGATATAAAAGAAAAGAAAAAAAAGCTTGCAGAAATGAATGCGAAATCCAAGCGCAGAACCTGAGTTCGCAGTTATTGCTAACGATGCAGCAGTGTACAAAGCTTGCAGTAATGATTGAGAATTCCAAGAATCGCAACAGTGAGATGGCAGTCATTGCCAACATGTGTTTCATAGAATTCCGGTTGCTACTCTCCGGATCATAAAATCGTAAAATTGCATCTATCGAACTTTGCTTTAACTGAGCAAGTGCATCTATCGAGTTTTGAAAGAACTGCTAATATTCTCCAGCTTCCTCATAGGACACGCATAGAATTTTGCAAAATTTGATTTCACAGAACGATGCAGAAGGTGAAAATTATGCCGAAACTATATACAACTCAATTTCGTAAAATTTTGCATCTATCGAGTTTTGAAAAACCGCTCCTCAATTTATGATATGCGTGTTATAAATAACTTATGTGACAAACCGTATCACATATTTACTACAGTAAATTTACTAATTATACACCACAAATTACCCAACTAAACTACTGACTCAGCTAGAATTGCCAAAGCTTCTGGACCCTACAGGTGTTATCGCGCTGTTACGGTCACGTATACACAGTCGCTCTAGGCTTCGCGCTCTCATGTAGCTTCGGACCCAGGGTTGCCAACCCGTACGATAATTATAGGGTGTACGATAATTTGAATGTTGATAGTTCGATACCGGCGAAATGTCATTTTCACTGGTTTGTCACACCAGCGAAATAAAATTAATTACAAATACTGACATCACTTTTGCCCTCATGGGCTGTCTCCACCCCTCTAAGACAACGATTCTATATCCTGCTAATCCTGCTAATCCTCCTACCCTTTATCCTCTGATCACCAGTGTACCCAGATTTGGTAATCTCAATGAAGAAGACACTTCAGAAAATTGATGATCAATGGGGAAAACTCGGGAGAAGTAATATTCCGTGTGAAATAAAGAACATGCATGCCTGAGCCTGACAGTTTCTCGAGTGCTGTTAAGCACATGTGTCACCTAGGTGAAAATAATGATTTCAAAGAAATGCCAGAGTTTGCATTGTCAGTGATTTCGTTGCCCCACAAAAAAGCTTCTTGTGGAAGACTTTTTTCTAAACTGGGCTTAATAAAAGCCAAAATTAGAAACAGATGGGCACTAGATGCGGTAAATGGACTTATTCGTCTCAGCTTATGAAAGAATGTGATCGGTCCGAAAATCTACAAGTTACCAAGAAGATGTTAAAGTTTATCTCAGCAATAAATTTGTATAATGCTGCAATAGTTGAGGAAGATAATGAACTTTCAGATGAATAGGACACGAAACATAACTGCTAAAGTTGTAATACTGGTTGAGGTCATCAACCTTGTAAGTGGATACCATAAACATCAATACTATTACATTTTCATAAGTGTTACGCTGACATTTTCATTGTTGTAACATTTGGTTTATGATGTACGATAATTTTGAATCCAATTCTGTAATTTTGATTGGCCGGTACGATAATTTTACTTTTAAAAGTTGGCAACTCTGTTCGGACCTCCCCCTCCCTTCATTGTCGTACAACCCAAAGTCACATTATTTATCTATTATCTATCATTTGCTTATAACATTATTAACCCGTCAATAATTTCGGTAATAACAAGCATTTTTGCTGTGCACAATGTAACTTCACGATTCCATTTTAGTATCTAGCTATAATTGGAGGAGGACTTAGAACCTCGACCGAATGGCGATCTTTTGTGCCTATGTCCCTGACGGGGCACCTCCCGGGAGGATGGATGAGGCGAATAGATCCAAAGGGAGACCGGAACATTGCGACAACAAAGCAGAGGGTAGGGCCCCTACATTTTCCCAGTTAGAAGCATCCCGGCGTAGGCTGGCTCAGTCCGGTGTCTCTTCCACTCCCAAGGGGGCGCGGGACACAGAGGTCCCTCCAGGGCTTGCACTATCCCATGGGGGGGGGGCGGTAACCAATAGGACCGACTACCAACCAGGATGACGAGATTTCCATCTGTTCCCCCTGCCGTGCTACTGCAGTGACGCTCGCCAACGCTTTCAACCCTGAAAGAAACCTAACGGGATGAAGGATGAACATAAATGATTAACGAAATGGAGGGACAGGAATTGAAGAATATGAAAATTCTCCACAGCGTTAGCCTGGCAATCCAGGGAAACCTCCGAAAAAAGAAACCCCACGAGACAGCAAGACGTTACCGGCTGAACCCTCCTACTCGTTTGGATATAAGCTTAGAATAATATTCAGGAGATATTTTGCATTCCTCGAGATAAAAACATTTCAAAGAGCTTATCTCTATCCACTCCATCAAAAGCTTTTCCATAATTAATAAAAACTATACCCATTAAAGGCGTTCCTGAAGCAAAGCCATTTTAAAGATCAAAGTGGTATTACACGAGTACATTCAGTACGTACTGTTTGAATACAAACTTTGTAGCCCTTGACTTTTCACCTGAGCACTTTTTCCACTCTATTGATACCGTTAGCAGAATGGCGGAGTAGTTCTGTGCGTCTTAACCTAAAAGTGCAAACCATTTATTCTGTTATTATAGTAATACGTTAAACACACAGCAACACGAGCGCTCTCTCATATCCAGCGAAGATCGGAAGCATAATGTCAAAACAACTTGCCCACGGAAGCTTTATGAATGTGTATATGTCGAGCGGTCAACAGTGATACACTGTTGCTGAAATGCAAAGCAGGAACTTGTGAAAAGATAATCGTATATTTACAGTAACCTGCAAGATTATTATCTCATATGAGAAACTAGAGAAGGCACAGAAGCTGAACACCTACTTACTTCAGTCATTTTTCATTCTCCCGTGTGTAAAAAATGCAAATGTCTTTATCGGTTTATCTGTAGACATTACAGAGGCAAGCAAAGCTAAACCAGCGGTGTTGCCCGTTTGAAAATTCTAGAACAAAATGGCTCTAAGAGATTTTCAGACGTAGTTATTGGTACCTATCTAATAGCAACACAATCAATCTATGCTCTTCCATTTTCCTCAGACGCAGGGAGAAGAGCTAGGGGATCCTTCTTTTGGGGATAATCTTTGCACACGTGAGTAATAGTAAGTTCATAAATAATTCTCAAATCACGCGAAGCTGTCAGTAGTGTTAATCTTCCTCCGTCATCGTCGCCACCACCGCCGTCGCCACCACCACCAATAATTATTAATAGTAATAATAATAGTAACAACAATAATAATAATAAATAATAATAAATAATAATAATAATAAATAATAATAATAATAATTAATAATAATAATAATAATTAATAATAATAATAATAATAATAATTAATAATAATAATAATAATTAATAATAATAATAATAATTAATAATAATAATAATAATTAATAATAATAATAATAATAATAATAATAATAATAATAATAATAATAATAATAATAATAATAATAATAATAATAATAATAATAATAATAATAATAATAATAACGATGGTGACGATGACGACGATAATGGTGATGATGATAATGATGATAATGATGATAATGATAATAATAATGATAATAATAATAATGATAATGATAATGATAATAATGATAATAATAATGATAATAATGATAATAATAATGATAATAATAATGATAATAATAATGATAATAATAATAATGATAATAATAATAATGATAATAATAATAATGATAATAATGATAATAATAATGATAATAATAATAATGATAATAATGATAATAATAATAATAATAATAATAATAATAATAATAATAATAATAATAATAATAATAATAATGACAATAACAATAATAACAATAACAATAATAACAATAACAATAATAACAATAATAACAATAATAATAATAATAATAATAATAATAATAATAATAATAATAATAATAATGATAATGATGATAATGATAATGATGATAATAATGATAATGATGAAATAATAATAATGATAATGATGATAATGATGATAATGATGATAGATCATGATAGATCATGATAGATCATGATAGATCATGATAGATCATGATAGATCATGATAGATCATGATAGATCATGATAGATCATGATAGATCATGATAGATCATGATTGATCATGATTGATCATGATTGATCATGATTGATCATGATTGATCATGATAGATCATGATAGATCATGATTGATCATGATTGATCATGATTGATCATGATTATCATGATCATCATCATCATCATCATCATCATGATAGATCATGATAGATCATGATAGATCATGATAGATCATGATAGATCATGATAGATCATGATAGATCATGATAGATCATGATGATGATGATGATAATGATAATGATTAATAATAATAATAATAATAATAATAATAATAATAATAATAATAATAATAATAATAATAATAATAATAATAATAATAATAATAATAATAATAATAATAATAATAATAATAATTTGTTAAGTGCATAGCTTGTTTCAAAAACTCCAACCTACAAGTTTACATCTGTTTTGGTGTCTCACTGGGACCCTTTATTGGGTAAAGTGCTGATTTTCTGTGGTACATCGTAGACGAAATTTGTACCTCTAACCGTTCTCGAATGAAAACGTATGGCAAACACGCGTGCACATGATTCAAAAACTCAATTTTTGGTTTCAGAAAGAGCTCATTATACGTCAGCGACGGTTATTGCTCCAAAATAAAAAGAAACAAAAGAAACTGCAGAGAAGCTCTCTTGAAACATTTGTGTATCGGACTGTCAACGAACTAAAAGGTATTGCAGCTGAGTTTTAGACAAAACCAACTTAGTTGTGTATTCGTAGCTAGCTTATAAATATTAAAATCATTTCGATTTAATGTAAGACGGTTTTAAGCGATAAATACTTTAATGTATTGTATATTTTATCGTTAACTTGTTACGATATAATATAGAGAGAATATGTAATGAGTGCACAGTGCTATAAGCTTATATTTTTCTTTGATTTAAATTTTACACAGGAGACTAAAACTCCATTTAAAATGCCTAACATTTAAATTGCTCGTATAAATCATGAAATGTTTACTAAAAACTGGTAGTTTGGTGTAATATTCAGTACTCAACTTATGTCTGCTACAGTGACAATTCATCCACGGAAGCTTTTTTCTAGGTACGCCATACATGAAGACTGAGATAGTGGAACCAAGGGCTCCCACTTCTTGGAGGGAGAGATGAGGTGAAGGGAGACCTCAAGACTGGCAGAGGGTGGGGACGGATCAGAGCCGCAGAGACGTTTGGAAGTCCCTAACCTTGGACAGCTAGCCACAAAGTTACCTGTCACTTCATCAGTTCATGTTCCTCGAGGTTGAAGAGACATTCCATGTAATGTAACCCGAGTTTTGTAAACTTCCTCGCAAACGTTACTACTGGTTATGTTGCCAACTTCCGTTATTCCGTTATGTTTGTTCATTGCTAAGTTATCATTTTTTCGGTTGTAAGATCGTTCGAGCCATTAGCGTATTGTGTGAAGTAAATAAACCTCTGCCTAGGAGTGCTTTGAAATCTGCTATGATATTATAGTTGCAGAACAATGGGGTTCAGAATGACAGTTCTATGCGTAAAACAGATGTTTGCAGGATGATTGAAACTAACAAAGCCAAAGAGTGGACGCACTTTTGGTTTTATTGGGTCACGCTCTCGTTTACTTGCCCTCATACTGTGTGATCTCAGGGCCAAGGTAAAATTAATACTTAAAGAAATGTAGCAGGTGACTTATTCTTTCAGAAACTCCACGATTGATTGATTTTGTGGGTTTAAGGGCGCTCAACTTATAGGTCATCAGCGCCCTTAAAAGATTCATGGCAATAGCCAGATATAAATTTCACTCAAAAGTAAAAATACCAGTAACAAAAAAAAAAAAAAAAAAAAAAAAAAAAAAATAAATATATACACAAAAAGGAAAACATAGTGGCAATAGCCAGATATGAAACAAGGTGATAAATATGTCCAAAAGCATAAAGAGATATCGAAAATTTTAAATCCTCAAATTGATATTGCACTCCGCTAAAAACTTAAAAACTCTACCAACTGCTGTTTTGTCGTCCGCTAAGACCTCTGCAAGTCTGGCAGACAGCTGCAGAGAATCCCGAAGGTGCACTAGAGAGCAGCACGTGGCGAACTGACAAAAGGTTGTCACACAGTGGACATAGAGGGGCAGGGTCCCTTCTAAATAGGTAACCATGCAGAAACTGCACGTCACAGCGATATAGGGAATATCACTGGTGACCGAAGGAGACAGGCACGACCCTTGAGTTATATAGAAGAGGTAGAAAATGATAAATAGGACAAAGGTGAAGTAGTTGAAAATATCATTTACGTTGCAAAAGCTAAATACAATACATGAACTGAAAGTAATATTTAAGTTCCACTATTTTGAGCGACTTCTTTCCTTTAGCGTGAATACCATCCAAAAGTTGGCACCACTATGGTAAGCGCGACTAGAAGCGCGAGTCAAGCTTCATATATTGTTGTGCACTTGGAGTTGTGTACTGACGTACTATCTCACAGCATTACTACCGGGGACCATGAGCTGGTGAACACAGAGATGGGCCGAAGCGACCCTAGCGGCCTGGACAGCTCCATCCAGCTATCTCAAGCGGGGACAGTGGAGAAGGGTTTACAAAGTGCAAGCAACTGCATCATCGATCCTCATCTGTCCAAACAACCAAGATAAAAAGGGTAATGAAATGGGGAAATAAAGGAAAGTAAACCGTGAATTGAAAGTGATAACCCCAGCATTCGTTAAGTGATGAGAGAAAACCAGGTAGAGTGCGCCGTCACCGAGAGTCGAACACGGGACTTCCGAATGCAAATCGCACACGATGCGCGCCTCTTCTCGATAGGTACCTCAAACATAAATAGTTATTATTGTACGTACGGATGAATGCCGTAAAACTTCTTAGAATTTAAAGAAGTAAAGAATTAATGACTCCTTCCTTTGGAGGAGTAACCTTTCAGAAAACATTTACTACCCTTATAGGGACTTTTAAGGTTGGTGCCTGCAGAAGTGCTACTGGTAAATTCTTAGAATTCTAAAACATCAAATCAAGAAAAGGCGAAAAAAAGGCTTTTAACGCGTTGTAATGTCAGCAGTGTTTTGTTCAGGCAAAGTCAGCTTTACGACACTAGATCCAACACTGTAATGACAGTACGCATCCACGTGTTTATTATACGACATTCCCAATGTCACAAAAAAGAGCCCTGGGTTATTATACCATTTAACTTGCTCCCGCCCATTACAGACATTAAGAAAGTTTTCCTAATGAACACGTTGGAAATCTCAAAGGGATATTACGACTTCAACCTCGGCATAAGGTACCGTAAAACTTTCATGAAGGATCCCAGAAGTATAATTTAATTACTAAAAATTATTTCTTATTAATTTAAAATTAGTAATGCCAGGTTTTCCTTCGGGCATTTAGTTACATTAGTTTTTGCTGTGTCTGCAAAGTCTCTTGCTTGCAATTAGTCTCTTCATTGAATCAACTCTTTTCAGTATTACAAGAATAGAATCTTATTTATTTTCTACATCTTGTTCTTCTTCCCATATCTGGTATTGAGATCTCGTGGCATCCTTGCCGAAATGTGGTATAAGAAAAATATAACTTATACAATTGTTAGAAAATAGAAGGAAATCAGAACCAAAAATAATAGAGGAGGGAGACAGAAATGCTGTTTATCATTCATACACTTATAGCTTTCAATACATAAAATATCTCAGAAAAGTTTCCGGACAAGCATGCAATAACGTCCTCTGAATATTAGTAATGGTTTCAGCATAGAATCAATTCTAATTTGATTTAAATATATTTAACTGGGGAGGATATTTTGAGGAATTGAAAGTATAGAAACTAACTAAAGCATAAAATCCAGTTGTATATCCCTGCAGATACACAAGATTTTGTTGTAACCTTGTACATGTGTTATGTATAGGTGCTACATGTTTAAATAAATTATTTTCATGGACCTTTTATGCTTAATTATGAAGCAAAGAAAGTTTCTATTTTATTCCATCCAAAAATTTGGCTTCGAGTTTACCAGAAGTAACATTTTCAGGTCTCTTAAACCATATTAATGTTATGATATAATAGTTATAATAATGATGATAATAATTATAATGGTAATGTTAATAGCAATAATAACAATAATAATAAATACCATAAAGGTAATCCTAATTGGAATACTTTCAGGAAAGCGCACCCGAGCGGGCGCATATGCGTATTAGCAGTATGAATCTCACTTATTCTTATTTCCCTGTTTACCTTCCTTTGATGGAGGTCTTAAATCCCATAGGACTTACAATTGGACCCCTGAGGTCATATTCCTATCGAGGAGCAGATAAACTATAGATCAGAGAGGGAGGGTAGCCTGA
Organism: Tenodera sinensis; assembly: GCA_030765045.1. Lineage (NCBI taxonomy): Eukaryota > Metazoa > Arthropoda > Insecta > Mantodea > Mantidae > Tenodera > Tenodera sinensis. Next base: position 101,195,146 of record CM060966.1, on the reverse strand, counting down.
GAGTGAGGAAGATTACATGAGATGAGGGTGAAATGTATGAAGAGAAAGATAATTGTGGAGTAGCCGGTGGAGGGAAACCAGAGAATCTAGAGAAAAACTGTTCGCACAAGTCCCACATACAGTTCCATGGACCAAACCACGGGAGAGGTGAGTGGTGTAAACAATCGAGTCTGTTGACATTGTACGACAAAAGAGGTTAACCACTTGGAAGAAATGTTACAATGTCGACGCAAAGTCGTACGCCTGCATAACATCGATAGGTATTTAGATGAATAGACATTGATAGACAAAATGTCCACCAGAGTGCATTATGTCATCATGTGACCCTGTGAACAGGCCGGATAAGTTATATAAGAAGCGTAGCCAGTATGAGGGATGATTGTTGTGAACAACAAGAAGAATGCCAGCACACATATCTGACGGCATTACCTGTATCTGACAGAAGTTAGGACGAGGCTTATTTGAAGGTCTTCGTGTTGCTGGCTGGTCGAATCGGACGATGTCCAGACGTATCTAGCAGAAGCAAGACATTGGACTAAATGGTACATTGCGTATGACCAACACCAAACTGGATCACCGTATTCGGTCAAGGTACGCCTAACCTCTTCAGATCTCTTCTGCCGTTTGGGAACAAATAATGGACGTTGTAACACCCCGTGACTTCAGCAGCATTGGATCGAGACTAGCAGTGGCCGGACTATGGAATTACACTAAGCTGTCGTTAACACCATAACAGAAACGGCTACGTTTGGAGCGGCATCGCACCCGCGAAGCATGGTCTGCTGACGGATGGCGTCCATTGTGTTTAGTTACACATCCCGGTTCGGCGTTACCTCTAATGACCGTCGTCTGTGAGTATGGCGGCAGCCTCAAGAGTGGTGTCATTCTACCTATGTTTCGGAAAAGCGTAGTGGCATTACTCCTGGTATGGGAAGCCATCGGGTGTGAGTTTAGGTCTCGGCTGATAGTGATTCGAGGAACTTGATGGTGCAACCGTACGTGACAGAAATCTTGCGTACTCATGCGTTACCTCTCTTGTGACAATATCCTGATACCATCTATCAGCAGGACAGTGCTGGTTGGTGTCTCAATGTATTGTCCACTTGAAGTACTCTCTTGGCCAGCAAGTTCCAAAAATCTGTTGCCAATAGAACTTGCTTGACACCAGCTCCGACATCAAAACCGTCCCAATGCCCGTATTCAGCATAAAGAGGAACAGCTATATATTGTAGGCCAACCGGCTCAGGAGAATATACGGCGCCTTTCTCAACCGAATATAAGCAGGCATCCAGTTTAGAGGTCGTGGATATGTCACTCCAGTTTGTATTCATATGAGTATAGTCCTATAACCCTCAGGATGTGAAGTTTAATTTCATTTCCTCCGTTCCTTCCAGATGCTTCAGTTTTTTGTTAGACAGTGCACAACCGAAAACTTGGATCTAAAATTGATATTTAAATTCAGCATCTTCCAAAGATGTGACCTGAAAATCGTCGAGCAAAATGACCCAGCACAAATCGTCTCTAACGTGGAAAGTGTTCTCACTACTTTTTACATTTTCAAAAATGAGCCTTATGTAACCCTATCTCTGCACTAGAGTGGAGTGCTAACAAGCATTTCATGTAGTGCTGTTATTTGTAGCATAACTTAATGGTTGTGGTTATGATTTTTATATTTTATGACATAATATAAAATATTTGAAATAGTACGGATTTCCCATTGTACTTATAAGGAAATACTGTTGTAATACAGAAATTTCTGCAAACTTGAAGTAGATAGCAGAATACTTAAAAATTGTTTGTACATGAGCGAGTAAGGGAAGGCATGTGAAAAAAGGGGGAAAAGAAAGAAAAAAGAAACACTACGACTTCCCCTTTTCGCAAAGTATAAATGCTTAAAAATACAAACAATGACAAGGAATTTCTCGAAAACGGTTATCACCAATATATGTCAAATACTGCGCCTTAGGAAGATCTTATGTTTTGTGTAGTAATAGTTTTTTCTAAATCTCATTGCATGAACTTCACTCACCCAGATAGTCAAGCATTAGACAGGTTTGTTTCCGAGCTCCATGACTCTGTAAAACGTAAGTGTAGACAAATGCGTCCTCCCCTCTTTTGCATAAGGTTGGGCACCACTAGGGTAAACAGTGTAATACAAGTTGGAAAGGGGTAGAGTGCCACTGAAAAATTCATTACCACAACTGCGATTTCAACCAAGAATCTTCCGGTCTCCATCCTGCTGCTCTAACCATTGAGCTACCATGGCCGACGTGCCGACACATTACATTCTCCGACTCACTCGTACTCCAACTAGCTAGTGTGTAAGAACAATTAATTTCCAGTATAATACAGATTTCCATGAATTATTGTCTTGTTAACGTAACATGCTATAGCTCTTCAATGAACACACTAATAAAATCAGTGTATACACGCTTGAAGTTATGAACTAAATAAACAAACTTAAAAAAACTTCACCATAACTTCAAATAGTTATAACGCTATAAATTTCTGTAACCAGGGTAAAAAGTGTAAATGAAATTTTATTGACAAATTTTATGACTAGCTTTATTGATATTTAGTTTAGATGAGTGTTTGTGAAATTATACGTTATCATTCCTAGCATTCGTATACTAAATCAGTTAACGATCGATACATTGTAATGGAATGTTGCCCTCTGATTGTCGTAAAATATGAAATATTACCATAGAAAACAGGCACAAGGTACTTTAATTCTTGTTAAGGTCACGTCGATAATAGGAACTGAGAATAGGGAGGCAAAAAGACACCCAGAGAGAGAGAGAGAGAGAGAGAGAGAGTACAACGTCAGCAGTAACGCAGCGATGGGGCTCGTCTCTTTGGAGACACGTGATGAGCTGCTATTCCCAACTCCCTCTTTCAGTCGGAGAGTGAATCGTGTAGTACACTCACAACCAGCCAGTCAGTGTCTAATGGCGGACACAAGCAGGCGATTCCAAGTCAGTTCCTAAGTCATACCATAAATTTACTTGGAATGTCCTCAAAAGACCTCTTCATTCTGAATGATTTTTACATTAATGGCAAACACTAAGAGTCAGACAAGAATTTAATAAACAAAAAGTGGATCTCGTTAAAACACACAGTTTATGTCAAATACTTCGTTTTTCTTTTGAGTGAACCATTTTCGAGATATTCTTTATTATTTCTTTGAATTTACTAATATTTATACTTTTCTCAAATAGGAATACGTTTAAGAGGTGGAATCGGGACTGGAAAATTCAATGCCATATCCGGGATTTGAACCACAGATCTTCCGCATATCGAGCGGCTGCTTTATCCACTAAGCTACCATGGCCAGCTTGCCAGTACATTAAATTCGCCAGCTGATTCGTACTTTTTCCCGGTTAGACCATAAGGGAATCTCACATCAGAGATAAATACCCCAAGGACGATTTACAATTGTAAGTACTTTATGTCCCGGGTTTAAGTAACCTTTAGATGGTAATTATTATTTATTTATGCCAACAAGCTTACTGCTCATGATCCGTGGTTCAAATCCCGGCTATGGCATTGCATTTTTCAGTCGTGATTCCACCTCTTAAACCTTGCCCACACACGGTTTGTGTGTTTAAAAACACCAACAGTAAGCTTGTTGCCATAAAAAAGGATTATGTTATTTATTTTCCTATCTAGTTGGCTTGCAGACCGCCTCCGTAGTACAGTTGGTAGCGTGCTTGCCTCTGGCGCGGAGGACCCGGGTTCAATCCCCGGTACCAGCATGGGGATTTTATCCCCTCTGGGAGGTCTGGCACGGGATACATTCAGCCTGGTTAGGTCCCGGGGAGACCAATTGAGCCAACCAGCTTTTGAATCATTTCACTATCGCTTAAAGCCTACTGTACTATTTTTACTGTATTCCCATATTCCCCTTGCACCGACAAGAAAATTAGCCATAAGATACTTCTGAAAATGCTTGTCAATTTAAACGAAGTAGACGAAGTACAGAAATGAAAATTTCCAAGAATAGTTTGTATAAGACTGAGTATAGCTCTGCATATATTTGCAGAATTTCTTCAAATTGAACTATATTGGAAGCCCGTACCCCAATAACTTACGTGACGATCACTTGGTGGTTCTTCTAAGGCTGTGTACATCGACTTTGTCGCCAAATATTGATAGACTCCTTAAACGTAAGCAGTACCAAAGAAGTCGCTAGTGAACAGATGTTCAAAATGCAACGTAAATGTAACCAAATTGCCACTGCAACACAATACACATCTGCGTGTTAAAGAGTGGCAAAGTGGAAGGAGGCGCAACGTTTGACATCACTGAGTTAACGCATTAACGCGAACGAAGCTACGGGTTCAATTATTTTGATATTATCTTGGAAAATTGCTGTTATAAATCACTTTTCACACGCTGAGAGAATACCGGATTCCGAAGTATCATATTTCCCTAGAGGAAACATTCAAAAGAGACTGCAGACAGGTCTTCTGCACAAGAATTGAAATAAGTTGAAGGAAGATGTAAAGGGTACACCGGGTTTGTTTATGGGATCTTGTCACCGAGTCCTGAAGCAAGATCCGGAGCAAGCTTCCCTGCAGAGAGGATCGTTAGTTGCAAGCCTATATACCGTTGGGCAGCTGTTTTGTTGCGTTTGACGTATCTGAGCTCGGTGATTTATGTTCAGCCTTTAATGAAACACGAGTTGCATGTTTAATGTTAATGAATGCGCGGAAATATGGACCAAATCACCTAATGCTCTATTGTCACCTCTGACGTCAGCTGTCACCGAGGATGGAGTGACACAGGAAAATAATGCCCTTCATTAAAGATGAAAGGACCTCCATTGTCTCTGCGGTATGTTTTCCTTACTCTTGTTTTTCTCGTTGGTTGTGTTTGTTTCGCTCGTGCTAACAAACCTGTGGCTGTGAATTTTAAATTTCGTCTATTCAAACAAACATCTTGCAATTCAGTTGCTACGTGGTTCACGTATGCCTATGTATGGACACATTTTCTTTCTTTTGCAAGCCGTGTTGCCTTCTGAATATTAAATTCTGTCCACTTCTCATCACAAACAAATGCCTACTGCTTTTAAAGTAACACGCCATTCAAAAATGAAGAAATGTGTGCATTGAGTAATTGAACTTTATTTAGAAGTAGCAAAACCCACTGCTCTGCTCGCATTATGATTTGCTTGCGTTTCTTTGTTTCTTTCTTTCCTTCTTTCTTTCCTCCTTTCTGTCCCTCTTTCCTTCTTTGTTTCTGTCTTTTCCGTGTTCTTTATTGCAAGTGTTTAAGTTTAAGATTCCTTAACCGTGTAACAGGAAATATATTGAAGGATATATTCTAGACGAAAAATCAGATGACTTAGTTAATAATCTGAATGAATAGTAAAGTAGATGAATTTGAAATATTGAGACAAAGAACTCTAACAAACTTGTTATTCATAAATATAATAGCCTTACAAGTTAGCCTTAACCACATGTTAAAGTGGTTTAATGTGTACTAAAGTAGATTATAGAATTGTATTGTCAATGTAATATTATGAACCTATATTAGCATGTCGAAAATAACAGGAGTAATGGTAATCTTGGTCGTCTCCTTAGCGAGGTGGTAGCAATGCCGTTTACCATGCAGGGAACCCGGTTCGATTCCCGGTAGTACCGGCGTGGGTATTTTCTCCCACTGGGAGACCTGCTCCGGTTTACACTCAGCCTCGTTAGGTCCCTGAGGAGCCAATTAAGGGCTACTTAGTTGAAAAGTAGTGGCCCTTAGTTGAGAAGACCGCATAACTGACCAAGAGGGACCAGGAGCTGACCACGTCCCATCTCCAGTACTGCATCCCACTGATGATGCCTGAGATGGACAGAGGTGGTGGACGCGGTGGTCGGGTGGTGGGCCTCGGCCTAGATGGGCTGTTGTGCCACAGAGTTGTTTTTACAAGTTCTTGCCGTTGCTAGGGTGAATAAATACAGCAGAAGATTACTTTTCAAGATGGTTGTAAATTGAAAAGACGGCTAATATTTAAGCACCAAATACTATTTTGCGAATCCAAACATAAATCCTCTGTGTGTACCGGGTGGAAAATGCTGATGAGTGTAACAAATATGTCCAATACAATTATTGCCAATTAAGAACCTCTTCGCCAAAAAGAAATAATTTTTATCTAATATTTGGAGCCATCTAGCTTCCTTATGGTTATAAATGGTTTATTAATTCACTGTCACGCAAACATTGTGTTCGGTGAGCAGGCAGGCAGGCAGGCAACTAAGCTACAGGGCCAGCCAAATAAGAGGTTGACTTATGACGTAAATAGTTCGTTCTTCATGGAAACGACACCATTTTGTGAATATGGCCAACCAAAGTGCATTAATAGTTATCAATAACTGGAATAACGTGAAATTAAAACGTTAATACTGCAGGTTTGAATCTTCAGTAGACTTTGTCAGCTGTTATGATGGGGTAGCCAATGCGTATGTCTGAAACAGAGACACACTGACGTTTCTCCACCGTTCACCGTGGCTCCATGGTCGATGCTCAACTGAAGGCAACCAGTACCTGCTATTGTTTTTAAATGCAACATTCTAGGTAGTTTTTAAGTTTTTAACTGCTTAATGAATTTAAGCAGCTGATGCTCTGGTCTGTCTGTTGTGATGTTCTACCTCTGTGCGATGTTTCGGGGTAGCTTTCAATACGCGCTCTTGTGCCGTTCCCTTGTCAGCCCTCATAAATGGTAAATGCCGTTGGAGCTACACTAAACTGTATCGTTTCATTCATGTTGTCAGCTCACTTAAGATGGCCACCAACTGTTTTTTTTTGTAGTGTTTAACGCCCGCTTTTACTACATACGGCCCCGCAGGCGGTGACACTGATGATACACGGAATTTACGATGAAGCACCGGTGGAAGGAGATCGTGGAGGAAACCGGAGAGCCCGGAAAAAATACACCCCACCGCCGCTTTGTCCACCACAAATCCCACCAACTGTGGTGCTCTATGTACTAATAGCTGGTGTTAAACATTACCAAAAGCAAGGGTAAGGATGCGTGCTTCTGCCTTAGGGGGATGCCGCACTGAAAATGTTATTTCCTAAAATTCACAGCCACTTTAGCTGAAAACATATTTTCATGTTGTCTTATGGTTTCAAATTTCAGTGGATACTCTTTTAATTTCCAATTTTAAATCTACTTATTACATGCCAAATGCGATTTTAAAAGGAACAGTTTTTTAAACTCAGTGTCAAAAATAACTAAGACGATCTGGAGCAATCGAGATTTCGTAGCTCAAATGTGGATTTGCTACGTTTTAATTTGTTGTAATTTTAGGGCTTTATAGCTGAGCTGGTTTATTTATACATAATCGTTTGTTTTACACGCTGGTTATGTGTAGTCTTAGGTTGATATTTTAATCAGACTTAAAAATTTAATTGCCATGAAACATGTCATTGAATCAGATGAGAAGTTCTTACACCTGAAGGATAATTTCCTCTTAATAACTCAAAGGGGTAGGGGTATCACCATGGGGTGCCAAAAATCCGAGATTCCGGTCCCAGAGGTGGTGTTAAATTCACCTCTGATTCAGCTTCCCTTCAGAAAGAATTTCGTGGAGGAGGGAAATGTCCTTAAAATCTTCACCTCACTTGTTACAAGTTGCCAATTTAAGGGCACATTGTAGTTAAACTGACCTGCATCTGAAAAATATGTCAGTATTGTAATATGAATATCACCTAAATTACAACTATAACCATATTTTTTGCAGCACACATGCACACAAACTTTATAGGCCCAAAACAATGCATGTGATATCTTTGTAAATGAATACATAGAAAAACTAATTTTTGTATGCTGATGTTCTGAGAAATGTATAACAACTTTGAATATATGGGAAAGAAAAGTGCTCACAAAGATTTATGAACTGAATAAGGAAAATGGCTAGTAGAGAATAAGAACAAATTTGGAGCTGCAAAACTTGTATAAAGATACAGATATCGTCTTTGATATTAAAATAAAAAGATTGGAGTGGCTGGGTCATGTTATCAGAATGGACGAAGAACGAATGCAGAATTGGTATGGAGGCTAAAATAGATGGTAGTAGGAAAGTTGGAAGACCAAAGAGGAGATGGATTGATGATATATACGTTGACATTAGATGAACAATCATTAGGAGTTGGAGAGCTAAAGCACGAGATCGATTAGAACGGAAGATAGGACTTCAATTCATTAGAGAGGCCAAGGTTGCACTAAAAGGACTGTAAGGACAAAGAAGAAGAAGAAGTAGAAGAAGAAGAAGAAGAAGAAGAAGAGGAAGAGGAAGAACAAGAACAAGAACAAGAAGAAGAAGATGCTGATGGTCACCTAGGTGCACTTATTTGAGGAATTCTCTGCTCAAATGAGTTTTGGTGAACGCAGAAAACAGTATTTCTGACAAAATAAGTGGATTAGTAATTTTTCAAAATTCTAATTGCATAGTGAAAATTGTTCTTTGCATATATTTTTTTAAAAAATTATAATATTATAATATCAAAATTTCTAAATTGTGTGTAAAATATGACACAAGTTCTCCAACCAAATAGCAAATTATTAACCAGGCTTGTCGACAGTGGTTAAGTGAAAAATATCCTTCCAGAGTTTCGTCCGAAGCTACGTCGAACATCTTCAGTGGCGTGGCTGTAGTACTGTGCTGGTCTCGCGCCGTGTCTGTAAGATTTTTCACTAGACCACGGCCTACAAGCCCGGATAGTAATTTTCTATTTAATGACACCGGCCGTGAAAGCTTACGCTCAATTATTTTATGGTTCATCTGACAATGGTGAAAATGATGCCTATATATAAAGTGTTTATTACGAAAAAATGGAAAAAAAAAAAAAAAAAAAAAAAATGAAAAGGGAGTGGTAGATTTGGCACATTATTTTAATTCGATTTTGACAACCATAAAATGTACACCGCGTATATATTAGTGTATGCGGAAAACAATGGCCCTTAAGCAACGTAATTTAGTAATCTTATCTACAATAAATTGAGATTTGTTTAGAAGCTTCCCGTATGTTACTTTTTCTATACATTGGTATTGTTTTGTGCTGTTGAAGTACTATTTATGCATCTCTTATTGCTATGTTATAGAAATAACTTTTCCTTTCTTTCCCCATTTTGTTTTCTTCGGGCTGCTCTTCAAGGTCCTTAAATTGGCTGCAGGTTAGAGTCAGAAAGGGCTAGAACCCCCATTAGAATTCCTATGTATATTTCTAGCGTTCTTCTTCTTCCACCTCAACCCCTCAACATTTTCTCCTTAGGTATACTCATCTCGTTCTCTTCTCTTCTAGTGTCGCTCTCATTCACTAAATCCCGCCTCTCTTTCTCTCCATTTTGCCGTACTAGGAGCTAAAGGCTTCCTCACACGGAGCTTGAGCCCACTACTTGCAACTTTCTGACGCAAATCTTAAAGGAACCTTTAAAGTGTAATTACAGTATAACAACATCCAGATAATTATAACAGGACATTTCTTATTTCTTTGCTTTGCCCCTTCTAACTTCTAAGGCCAAATCGCCGGCTTTGACTTGAGAAACAAATAAAATCGTTGGTTTTATGTATCTTTATCACGAAACACATTATGCCAGTGATGTCCAACCTTATATCTTAGGAGACGCTTACGTAATTAGGTGCTATTCCCCACTCCACTCTTACGTTGGAAGATGAATTGCATGTGACATTTAGACCCACACGTAGTCAGTATCCAGTTACGTACACAAATAGGCGATTACATGCCAGTTTCTAAGTTACACCTTGAATTTTTTGGGAATGTTCTTAAAAGACCTCTTCATTCTGGATTATGTATTTCTGCATACATGACAAATATTAATAGACAAAAGCTTACTTGAATTTTTTGGGAATGTTCTTAAAAGACCTCTTCATTCTGGATTATGTATTTCTGCATACATGACAAATATTAATAGACAAAAGCTTACTTGAATTTTTTGGGAATGTTCTTAAAAGACCTCTTCATTCTGGATTATGTATTTCTGCATACATGACAAATATTAATAGACAAAAGCTTACTTGAGTTTTTTGGGAATGTTCTTAAAAGACCTCTTCATTCTGGATTATGTATTTCTGCATACATGACAAATATTAATAGACAAAAGCTTACTAAATAAAAAATGTGGATTTGGTACAACACAATTTATATCAAATACCTATTTTTTCTTTTGAGTAAACAATTTCAAAGATTTTCTATATTATTTTTTTTTTGAATTTGCCAATACTTACACTTTTCTAAAATTGGAACATGTTTTTCTTTCTTTTTTTATCTATTGGACATGCAGAGAGAACATTTTACTATCGCTTAAGGCCTACTGTATTCTTACATTCCCCTTGCACCTACAAGAAAATTAGCAATTAGATATTTTCTTAAAGTGCTAATGTTGATTAAGATGAAGCACGACTAGACGGAGAGATAAGCCTTTCCAAGAACAGTCTGTATAGGAGTAGCTCTACATATATTTGCTAACAAAGTTTCTCCAAATTAAAGTTCTCTCTCCAATGGGTTGCGCGACGATCACTTGGTATATCTTCTAAGGCTGTGCACTTCGACTTTGTGGACAAATATTGATAGACTTCTTAAAGTAAGCAATACCAAAGAAGTCTCTAATGAGCGGATATTTATCGCATAAGTTTTGAAACTACTTTCATAAATCTAACGCAATGTATATACCTGTATGTAACCAACCCGCCACTGCAACGCGATGCACGTCTGAGTGTAAAAGAACGGCAAAGAGCGCGTGCAGAAGGAGATAAATCCAATCTCCCCTCTTTTGCAAACGTTGGCATCGCTGCATTGTGCTACATGGCTTTGTGGAGAATGGGAAAAAATTCCAATGAAACAGAAACTATTCCAAATCAAGCTGGAGACATAGAGCTCAGAAAACAGAACGCTGACCGCTTGACCATCTGAAAAATATCTTTATCCTTGAAATGTTAAAATATACTTTATGTAATACACTTTGGATGTAATGCAACGCGGTTAGTTGGATGCACCCAGGCGTATTATTAGACCTTTTACATGATTACTGTTTTCCCTTTTATTATTTCTCCTTCTTCAGATAAAGGCCGCATCAATTCATTAATATTTTGCTCCCATATGTCCAGAACTGCTTCTAGGTGCAGCCCAAAAGGTTATAACTTTTCTGCATTTTAAAAAGTGAAGCTAGATTTTTCAACAATTAAGTGATTATTCATTGACAGACACGCAAAATATATTTTATCATTATCATCATCATCATCATCATTATGATCATCATCATCATCATCATTATGATCATCATCATCATCATCATTATGATCATCATCATCATCATTATGATCATCATCATCATCATCATCATTATGATCATCATCATCATCATCATCATTATGATCATCATCATCATTATGATCATCATCATCATTATGATCATCATCATTACTATTATTATTACTATTATTACTATTATTATTACTATTATTATTACTATTATTATTACTATTATTATTACTATTATTATTACTATTATTATTACTATTATTATTACTATTATTATTACTATTATTACTATTATTATTACTATTATTACTATTATTACTATTATTACTATTATTACTATTATTACTATTATTATTACTATTATTATTACTATTATTATTACTATTATTATTACTATTATTACTATTATTACTATTATTACTATTATTACTATTATTACTATTATTACTATTATTACTATTATTACTATTATTACTATTATTACTATTATTACTATTATTACTATTATTACTATTATTACTATTACTATTACTATTACTATTACTATTACTATTACTATTACTATTACTATTACTATTACTATTACTATTACTATTACTATTACTATTACTATTACTATTATTATTATTATTATTATTATTATTAATTTGTGCCAACAAACTTACTGTTGGTGTCACTGGCGGGTTGTCACGGTAGCTTAATGGTTAGAGTATCCGCCTGGTAAGCTGAGGGTCTGTGGTTCAGATCCCGTCTGTGGCATTGAGTTTTTCAGTTCCGATTCTATCTCTCAAATATTTTGACTTATTGATAGAAAATGTTGATTTGTTACACGTTTTGGTGTATCATATGCAGCAATTCTTCTTCTCACGAAGAACGAACTGTTGCATGCGAAATCAATCGGTACTTTAAATATGTAACTTATTGAGTACTGCAATATTTGCTGTAAAAGTTAGAAACTGTCTCATGTTTGCATATATACAAACGGAATAAAGCGGTTGTATTCCTTTCATTGTGTTGTTTACAGTTGTCTAATGCTACATAGGACATTTCTCTAGCTTGTATGTAGGTAAATTAAGAATTTTATTTCACCCAAAAGAATGGGATATTTCACCAGAATATGAGATCCATTCAACTCACAAAAAACGCAATTTTAGAAATGGTGAGCATGTCTGTATGTTTGTGTCTACGAAAGTCAGGTAATATCGATTTCATACTTGAGTGTGACAAGTTTAAACACAGAGGGAAATGTTTAGCAAATTCCTCCACCAAACGAGCTTATAACAATTGTGTTATTTTATTTTTGTAAAACATGCCTCTAAGGATTTGGATTAAAATATATTTTACGTATTAAGACAAGTTCAATGTACAATACTTCATTTTCTATGAGTATCTGCAAAGTGCTCTTCTTACTGACAGAGTTTTGTATAATACCCACTGTAGAAAAAATGTACAACACAAGACATTCTTTCGTAATGTTATCCCTTTCCATGTTGCATTTTGTATTTTAATAAGTGTACATCATCTGACGGAGAGGTTTCTTTATTTTTTCTTTCCACCACATAAGCCTGATTCCATGGGTGAACATTTGAATTCACTGAAGATGTCCAAGGGGAATATGGGAATACAATAGGCTAAGAGAGATAGTCAAATTATTTAAAGCTGGTTGCTGTATAAAGGCCTGGAGTTATCATCCAGTCACATGTTACGGATTGAATTCACTTGAATGTATTACAGGAACAAAACCAAATAACTTCCATAAACTAAAGAAAAGAATTCATATTTTCAGAAAAGAAATACTGTTTGCTGATAAATTTGCAGACTTTTGTCTTGGTGAGCAGCTCACACGAATGCGAGCTAAGTTAATTTCCTTATTAGGCACCGAACTAAAACAAAATGTTGCTTTATTTTGTATTGTGTGTTGAAAACTATTTGGTTTTCTTTTGAGCCAAGTTTGTTTTGGCAGAGAAAGGGCATCACATTCTTTGATTAACAACAGGAACACCGTATTAACCAGGAAAATAGATATAGGTAATGTAGTACTAATGAAAAGCACCCGGTTCTTAAAACTAACAGCCCCTTGGAAACACCGTTTTGAGGAATTATGAGATGCTGCTACTTCTTCATTCTTGATTCTTCCCACATCTGTAACAATGAGTCTTGTAATCTATCTCTAGCCTCCAAACCACTGAAGAAATCCCTTCAATTCAGTATCGCTTATTCCTTATCGCTTTCCAAAAATTGTAATTATTTCCCCATCGACTTCAAAGAGTGAAACATTAAGCACAGGTTACGGCTGACACAAAATTTAATGGTGGGTGGCAGGAGGAGCTTGTGAACACAAAATCCAATCAGGATTGCCACGCCTTACGGTGTTGGATAGTTAAACACGCTGTGAAATCATGCTGTAAAGCCGGTGATCTAAATATCATTTGCGCCCACAATATTTATTTGCACGACAGGAAAGAGGAATAGTGGTCAAGTATAAGCCGCCATTAAATTTTGTGTCTGCCATAACATTATTTAAACGTTACAAATATAATATATTAAAACATTATACACTATAATTAGTAGAGCTTCTTCTTACACAGGCACTACAACTTTACAAAGTTTTGGGCTTCTTAACAATTTGTTTCCAGACTTTTCTATTTTGTACGCAAACAGGTCAATTTTTTATTTTCATATCCTTAATGTCATCAAGTACATTACCTAACCATCTATTTTTGGGACGGCTCCTTAATCTTGGTTTCATTGGGGTCCATTTATATGTTCTTTTAAACATTCTATCATTCGGAGTCCGATTTATGTGTCCAAGCTAAACTAATCTTAAAGCTTTCATGTGGTTAATGGTATTTTCATATTTGATTAATTAATTTAATTCGTTATTATAACGTATTCTCCATGTATAATCATTTTGTTTCACTGCTCCAAATATAGTACGTAATATCCTTCTTTCGAATATCATTAGCTTTTGTTTATTATTTTTTTTTTTTTTTTTTAATTTATTTAGAGTCGCTTTAACAATTAAGTCATATCGCGACTATTCTATGGAATACAGCGGTATACAATAAATTTAGTACAATTATTTTACCAAAAACATGAGAATACAATCAAATCAGTACAAGTATCTTTCATATTATATTTTCGCATGCAAGCCCGTACCTTTGAGAAATGATAACACCCTTCTGCAGTTGGATGGCGTGTTCAGAGTGGTGGATAAGTCTCCAGTGATGTGATGAAGCTGTCGTTGTGTAGCGTATTGCTTACATTCTGTGAGGAGATGTTTTACTGTGAGGCGGGTGTTGCAGACTTCACATTGTGGTGGCTGGCCTTTGCTGAGGAGGTATGAGTGGGTTAACCTTGTATGACCAATGCGGAGACGTGAGATAATCACCTGCTCTTTCCTGCTAAGAGAATAGACAGGGGAAGAATTGGTGTCTCCTTTCCTTACCATGTGTAGTTTTTCTGGAGGCGATTGATTCCAGGCCTGTTTCCATCTTGTTTTTATTAGTTTGGAGAAGTACTTTGTAATATCACGATAAGGTACTGCTTGGTGTTCATGTGTGTATGTTAGCCGACTTGCTTCTTTAGCAGCTTTGTCCGCTTCTTCATTGCCCTTAATGCCGCAGTGTGAAGGGACCCAAATGAAAGTAACTATTTTCTTTTTATTTAGAGCAATGGAATAAAGACTGTGGATATCTTGAAGCAGTTGGAGGTCAGTTGAACGATCTCTGAGACTTTGGAGAGAGCTTAATGAATCAGAAATTATAAGAAATTTACTCTCACTAGATTGGATGATGTATGTTAAAGCTTGCTTAAGTGCAGAAAGTTCGCAGGAGAATATGGAATAATATTTAGGGAGTTTCAGCTGAAGTTTCTTATCTGGGGTAATTATGGCACATCCATTGTCGCTGTCCGTTTTGGAACCATCAGTGTAGATAAATGTATGGTTAGGGTAGGCATTTGTTATTTCTTGAAACAGCTGTTTATAGCAAGATGCATCTGTATGGGTTTTATGGTAAGCTGTAATATTCAAATTTAGTTGAGCAGTTGGTATTCTCCAAGGTGGTAGACAATGAAACTTTCTGGGCATTATGGCAGGAACTTCTATGTTATATTCTTCAATGCATTTGCTTATTTTAGATTTAAATGACATTTCTTTTTGTGAATTAGCCTGTAAACGTTGGTTGGACGTTTCTGGGAGGACGTACTGGTAGATCATTGATTCGGGTCTTGCTAAAGTTTTAAGGGCGAATTTTAGTCTCACATCTGTTCTGCGGACGTTCAATGGTGGTTCGTCGGTTTCCATTGTTAAGGCAGAAACAGGGCTGGTTCTGTAAGCTCCCAAGCATATTCTTAGAGCTGCTGTTTGAATTGTATCTAGTTTCTTTAAAACTGAAGATTTAGCTGTATTGTAGATCTGGGCTCCATAGTCGAGTTTACTTCTAATGAGAGCTTGATACGTTCGTTTGAGGGTACTGAGATCAAAACCCCAGTTTTTGCAGCTTAGGGTTTTTAGTACATTTAATCTTCTGAGGCATTCATTTCTCATATCATCAATGTGATGTTTCCAACTTAGAGTTGCATCAAACGTTAAACCTAAAATTTTGATAGCCTTCACTGAGTCGATTAGCTTGTTATCCACGCAGATTGTGGGGTTTGGGACTTTACATGGTGATTTGGAGAAGCATATGCATTTCGATTTATGATATGACAAGTTAAGACCAGCATGATTAGTCCAAGTGTGCAGATTTTCCAGTGTTTCTTGAAGAAGTGTTGCAGTAGTAGAGGGGTTTTTCCCCTTACAAAAGATAGTTAGGTCATCTGCAAATAGTATACCTTTTACAGGTGGTGTAATACTGCTTACTATACTGTTGATAGCTATGAGAAATAGTGTGACACTGATTGCTGATCCCTGTGGAACACCTCTATTAATGGATTCTTCTTTTGACATGGTTCCTTTGTAGCGAACTTTAATTTTCCATTCCTGAAGGAAGTTGTCAATAAAGTGATACAAATTACCACGGATACCGATGTTACGTATTGTTTTGAGTATGTAAGCTCGTGAAATTTTATCATACGCTTTTTCTATATCTAGGCTTATTGCCATGAGATGTTGTTTCTGTGTAAATGCAGCTTTTATTTCAGAATCAAGTATTAAAAGATGGTCAGTGGTGGATCGAAACTGGCGGAAACCATTTTGAAGTTCGGTGAAGAACTGCATTTTCTCTAGTTTCCAACGCAATCGGTTATTTATAATTTTTTCAAGTATTTTACACATAGAGCAGGTGAGGGCTATAGGTCTGAAACTTTCAGGTGAAGTAAGGTCTTTGTTTGGTTTGGGGATGGGTACTATAGTTGCTGTGCGCCACTGTTTAGGAAAAGTTCTTGAGTTCCATATATAATTAAGGATTTCGTGAAAGTAAACCAGTCCATCTTGCGGTAAGGATTTTAACATTATGTAAGGAATGTTATCCGGCCCAGGGCTGGAGCATTTACTCTTTTCAAGTGCCTCCATGAATTCTGTGAAAGTAATGTTATCATTGTAGTTTTCTTGGTTATTTTCGTCAGGTTGGTAGCAGTGGGTCACCTTGCTTTCGTAAGCTTCTTCTCTTGAGGTCTCTGCAAAAGTATGCGCCAGTATGTTTGCTATGGTTTGGGGGTCAGTACTTGTAGTGTTTGTTGTATAATTGTGGAAAACTATATTATGTGTTCCATCGTAAGATCCCCGTATTTTGCGAATTTTTTGCCATACCACTCGTGACGGGGTTTTTCTGTTTACAGTGGACACGAATGTTAGCCAGGACTCTTTCTTGCTGTGCTTTACTACTTGACGTGCTTTAGCTCTGGCTTTTTGAAACTCGATTTTGTGTGTGGGGGTAGGTTGCCTTTTGTATTTATAATAGGCTTTATTTTTTAATGCTATCGCTGTTTTACATTCTTCGTTCCACCAACATACAGTCTTCCTAGAAACAGGGTATATCCTAGGAATAGTGACCTCGGCGGAATTGAAAATCACTTCTGCAAACGAGTTTACTAGTTTGTCAGTATCTGACTGACTGAAATTCATGGGGGATGTTAGATAGGATAAATTGTCAGAGACGTGTGCTCTGAACTTGTTCCAGTTTGCGCATTTTAAATTCCATCGTGGCTGACAGTTAAAACTTAAAGGAATGTTATTTGCATTAGTTAATAAAATTGGGAAATGGTCACTGCCATGTAATTGCTTGGCGACTGTCCATTCAAATTTATCTTGGATATCAGGAGTGATTAATGTTAAGTCGATTGCACTGGAAGTACCGTTGGCTGTACTGAAGTGAGTTTGTGAGGTATCGTTAAGCATATTGAGATTTTCGTTGTGCAAGAGCTGCTCCACTATTTTACCTCTTGCGTTGGTATGCTTACAACCCCACATAGCACTATGGCTATTAAAATCGCCCAGTATAATAAATGGTTTAGGAAGTTGTTGTGTTAACTCCTGCAGTGCATGTAAATCAAGTGGGCTTTTATTTGGTAGATATATGTTGCAAATGGAAATAGGTGTAGGAAGGTTTACTCTAGTGGCAATTGCTTCAAGTTCAGTTGTAAGCGGTATTGTCTGATGTTTGATGCTGTCTTTAACGTAGGTTACTACGCCGCCACTAGCATGGAGGCAGTCCTTGCGGTTTTTGTGATATTGAGTATAACCTCGTAATGATGCAACATAGTTTCCTTTGAAGTTAGTTTCTTGAATGCACATAATTGCAGGGTTATGTTTATTGATCAAGAGTTTAAGAAACTCGAAATTGCCATGGAAACCATTAATATTCCATTGAAGTATGTTATTCATATGTTAATTTTGTTTATGGGATAAGGTGTTATATCTATGGCGATTAGTTTTCGGGACACATCGGTTTTGTTCGCTCAGAGGCATTGTTGACCTGATTAATGTATTCCAGCAGCTTTTTTTGAATTTTACTACTTCTGGTCTTTATACTACGCTCTGTATAATAGGGATAGACTTTTTGCATTGTGTTCACTAGAGATTCTAGATCTGAAGTGTATTCCAAAGCTATGGGAACAATGTTTGTTACTCCAACACTGTTTTCCATAAAGCTTTGGAACTGGCTGAAGTTTAGTGCATAATTGTGGGTGTCGGCGTCGATAATATGTTTAATTGGTCTGAGAGATTCAGCTATTGACGAAATAAGATTTGCTTTCTTAATCTTCTTAGCCTGCTGTGAAGCGAGGAGGTGCCGCGCTTCTTTTCCATAAGCATTATCCTCTGAATCAGTTGTGCTGTTTGATATTGGTCGTTTAGGTCTTGTTTGTGTTTCCATTAGCATAGGTTCTGGGGAATTGTTGCGTTCGTCTTGAAATGGCAGGATGGGCTCAGGGGTAGAAGTGAGGTTAGGTGATTGCTGCTGTTCAGTATCTTTTCCTTTAGGAGGGGAAGGGGGACGGTCCTGGAGGTTTTTGGTAGCGGTAGGCAATTCAGGAAACATGTCTTTGTTTAAGACCTGAGGAGTAGTTTCTTGTATACCGTCAGCTTCACGGCAATTTTTTGCAAAGTGGCCTTCCTGCTTGCAGATGAAGCAGGTAGGGGTATCCGCTGTTAGGTATATCCAATATTTAGTGCCTTCATATAGGATCTGTATGCTTGGAGGTAATTTCTCCACATCATTGGGTGGAATATAAAACTGACGTCTGAAACTAAGGATATGGGAAAGTCCTGGCTCTGAAATGCCAGCTCTTAAGTAGGTAATGTTTGACATTAGTTTAATTCCATATGCATTTAGCTGAGTTTCTATGAGTGAGTTTGGTATAACTGGACACACATTTGAAAGAACGATTCTTTTGTTTGGAGTAATTAGAGGACGGACCTGAAGAGTAACATTGTTTATATTTATTTTAGGATGTTTGGTAACCAGTGATTCTGCTACTTTAGATGACGTTAGGTATATACATATTCTGGAGTTCGAGATCCGTGAGATAAATTTTATGTTACTTGGTTCAGTTAATTTACTTACTGCGAGAGCGTAGTCTCTGATGGTAAGTCCGTCATGGGAGTCAATGATGATAGCTTCTTCTTTCTTGGGAGAAGTCTGAGTAACTGTAGCATAGCTGGAGTTTCTTGTAGCACTGTTGTTCATGGTGGTTGTGTCGACGTTGTGAGACGGTAGACTGCTGTACTCAGCAGCTGCCATTGCTTCTGATGGTGTACACTAGTTTGCTGTGTGAGGATTTTTAATAATGTCTTACTAACCCGCTTGTTATACTCGTTTAATTGTTAACATACGAGAAAGCATATTTAGTAGACTCGTTCTACTTATCCGTTATGTACGGTGAGCGTCTTTTGGATTCAGATTATTGATGTGTATCGGAGAACGTTTAAAAGTTGATTTCTTTGCTGTCACGGCCTCCTGCATCTTGTTTATTATTGTTTTGTTAAGGACCGAGGTTTCACGCGCATATGTTACAATAGGTCTGATGATGGATTTGTATAATCTTATTTTTGCTGACTTAGATACTAACATACTCCTAAATAGAAATTTGTTAGCATGGAATGCTCTGTTATCTAGAGCAATTCTTTCTTTTATTTCAGTCTTTATGTCGTTGTTATTATTGATTATAGACACAACGTTTTATAATTTTGATGTTTTATTTATTTGCTTCTTTCTCTATCCGCCTTTCTAGCTGTCTTCAGCGTTATACCTACCTTTTTACCTAAATTTAAGCTGATTTTGGTAGCCTATAGGTTTATTTTTCAAGTAGAGAATCGCAGATAACACCTTATTTTGTAATTGTATATGACGATAAGGTACAGAATATCTTTATTTCCTATCTTATCTCAGAAAATAATTACATATTCAACTGAACGAATGCGGCTCTGTTTACTTATGGTAGAACGTTCGACATGTACTCCACGAAACGTGTGAGGAAGCCTTAAGATTACTCAGCTGGGAAGGTAGAGGTTATGCAGGAACCTCTGGGTTACTGGAATTCATTTAGAATCTAGTGTGAAAGTATACGGGAGATCAGCCCATAAGGTGAAAGAAAAGAGGGTGGAAGAGTGAGATGTGGGATGCATCAGGAAGATAAGGGAAAAGGACAAAAGCTATATATGAGGGATTTTGAGCCGTCCTCCTTAAGCGGGCGCACCGGGTATGGAATGAAATGGAATGTAGAAGTCGCGACCTTTGGAAATAGGATAGAAGGGCGAGAGCGAAAGAGAAGGAGGATAAGGCCTCCTGTGGAGTGCGTCTGTCTTGTTCTCTCTTATGTGCTAAGTTATTTTACATAAGAAGATTTTAGTGGAGTGTTATGGCAGAGGGTATAATGCTCGCGGGGACGAATACAGTATATCTTCATATTCATATCCGTAATACGAAATGCTGCCGGGTGAGTGGGTGGCAGACAGGCTAGGGCTCCACTTAACCAGGCTGTCATAAACAACTATGTAGAGGAGGCAAAGTCGAGGATTTATCACCGACCGAAAACCACAATCATCTTCACCATGGGGACAGCAGCTTTTCTAACCAGGTCTTCTTTTGTGGCTCACCACGCATCTGTCACTTATTACAAAACACACTGAAAGTGGTTTAATGCAATAAATTAAAGAATTGCGTTTAAAAAAGTTGGAAGTTACGACCTAAACGCGGTCTAAGGAAGGCAGAAAAAATATGCTTTTTAATCCCAGGACTGCAGTTACATCATTTGACCCATGTTGACACAATAACGTCTGTATTCTTGTTTGCGTTATCAAAATATCTTATACGTGCCTTTCTCTACTAATTACCTTCGTTTTCATAGCTTCGTAAATGCTTATTTTCCTATTACTTATAGAAGTTAGAATGTGATATTTCGTATGAATATGACAGGAATTTAAAACAAAAGGTGTATACATTTCAAAACATATTTGGCAGTATTAAACGAACATTGAAAAACAAAACAAGAAGAGATACATATTGAAGTTTTATAAAACTATGGCAATGCCCATTATATCTTATGGTGCCGAGACCTGGACCTTGAACAGAAATGACTGAAACGGCTGAAATGAAATTTTTGAGGCACGTAGCTGGCTGTAGTTTCAAAGATAATATTAAAAGTGATAGAATAAGAGAGCAACTAAAATATTTAGTTTAAACGACTAAATCAGGGAGCACAATATGAAGTGGCAAGAGCCAAGTATACGAATACAGAAAAATAATTTCGGTATACTCATGTTTATACAGGTGCATTTATTTGAAGAACTCTCTTTGAATGAGTTTAAACTTACGGTAAGCTCGAAAAACTGCATTTTTCATAAAATGAGTGGATTAGCTTTTCAGAATTATAATCTTATAGTGAAAACCGTTGTTTATATATCATTTAAAAAATAAAATTAGCTCAACTTTTCTAATACATAACATTATAACTTCCAAATTGTTTGTAAAATATGGCAATATTGCTCCACATATGTTCTTTCCGCAGCAGAAAATCCAGCCTTCCTAGCTGCAATAGTTTTGGAGAAAATGTTAACTACGTGTAGAAAATAAGTTAAGGGAAAATGCAAAAATCTAAAAACCAGAAAAGGGTGTGGCAGGCGATTTTGACATCTATAATACGTACAACAAATTGTATACCAATGGATGCAGAAGAAAATGGAGATCTCAATAGTGAAATGAAAAAAAAATAATCGATTTTTTTTTTTTTTTCTTTTCCCCAGAAACTAAACTTTGTCCTTAAAAATCACACAAAGGACCAACGGCCGTTCCGTCTAACTTTTTCTCCACAGTTTCCTTAATCGTCATAACTGACAAATGCAAGGAAGAAATCCTAAACCTAGGCTTGGAAGTTTCCTTTCCAAGTTTTCTTCTGCAGTTATTTTCTTTTCATATATAATTAGTGTCCACCACCGGTGGTGCCGTATATAGGAAGCCGGGGATTAAATACTTCTAAAACTATTTAAAAGGCAGTTAATATTAGCTAGCCTTGTTAGTTATAATTTTTCTATGGCCACATGAGAAACAAAAGTCCACTGCTGCTTAAAATATATGAGGAAACAAACGAGAAGTGGCATTTATTTCAGGTTTACTATTGAAATTTTATTGTTTGATATAGATTGTGTATTTAAAACGAGACCTACCATTTTTTCTGCAACCTTCATTGTTTCGCATTTCCATAAAGTTCAACGAAATTGAATACGTGTTCACTGATTCTACAGAGAAAATTCAACATATACATTTTAATTGGTCTATTCGTCTTGCATCCATCAAAGTAGCTCTTTGATACCCATCCAACTATTCGCTTCTGAATCACACACACGACACACACACGCATGCACACACCAGCCAAAGGGTTCAAGGGATCGTGTATGTCCGGTAGAATGTTTGCCCTTGTAGAATGTTTGCATGTAGTGTAATATTTGCTCCTCCATAGGTACGTGGCAGAGATTTAACCGCCTTTATCTACAACTGTTACATTTTTATAGCGTCAGCACAGCCCAGAATAGCCTTTAATGGGTATACATGAGGAATACATGACTAATCTATGATCTCAAGTACATTTTCTTAAGGACGTTAAAATGTTACTTCAGGCTTTTCTCCAACTATCCCACTTAAAAAAAGAAAAACTAGAATGAGTTTTCTACAAGTTAGTTTTTGAGGCGTGAAGGAAAACGTATACTATATAGTTCTATACTATCTATGCAACAGGGGTTGTCCATTTTGCGGCACAGTTACGAGTATGTGATTTTGTGGAAAACTGTTAGACGAAGAGAAAAAATACCACCATATAAAATGTATTATTTGCCTAGTAAATTAGATACAAATAGGTACTCAATATGATTATAAAAATATAAATCTTAAATATGTCAAACTGCTAAATTCACCTCATTGTGCTGTATTTAATGAGTCACAAACTCTTCATGAGAGAATCGATAGCTTTCGAGTTTCGTTCTCGACTCTCGCGCTGAAGATCCATGGTTCGATTCCGAACTCTGTTTAGCGACTTTTAAATCAGCCCTATTCAAGCTTTGACCTCTTAACTAACTCAAGTAAAGTATCCCCAAGGATCACCGTGGCTCGGAACTGCAGCTCCTCTCATTTCACTGCTACCATCACAGTTCTACAGTTGGAGGTAACGTACTAGGTGCCTCCACCTCAGAAATGGGTCCAGTAATAACTTGGTGGAATAAGGTTATCCCTATCATAATGGGGAGCGTTAGAGATAACGGCGACAACCATATCTACATGAACGGCTAAGTCGTATGAGAGGAGAGGGGAAGAAGAATCAGTTCCATTTTATTTCAAGTTCATAACTTATAGATAGGACTATAAAGTATTTTAATGGGAATAAAAAAAATGGATTAGATCATCCCTACGTATCTAGAAGAATGCAATACCTAGACGGTGTCGTATTCCACTAAAATGTGACAGAGACTTTACTGAAAATACACGTTTTCAGACTTCCTAAACCCAAATCAAACACCTCTAGAAAACGGTGTTTGTCTGTGTTCTTCGAAAGATCAATACTTATTCATTACCTAATTACCCTCCTCGTACGGAGGACTTACAGCCTCTAGGACTTACAAGCTAGTGCCTAGGGTCAAGTGCCTGTTGAGGAGTAGAGGAACCTGAGGACAGTGTGAAGACCAGGAAGTGGATGATCAGCCAAGCACCAGATATATGAGTGAGGAAGAGAGTGATACGAAATGCAAATAAAATGGAGTAATGAAAAGTAATGATGGACCATTTGGTGGAATGAGTGGCAGGGGAAACCAGAGAACCCGAAGAAAACCCGTCTAGACGCCGCTTCGTTTCCGAATACCATTTGTGGGTCCCTGGGATCCGCTGGCGAATGCTGATAGGCGAACAGTCTAACCGCTCGGCCACGGCGCCGCCATTAGTTGTAACTAAAATACACTCTACATGGAAACATTTTCGTTATATTTTATTTACAGATAAATTGCTTTAACGACTTTGATTAAAATTCCACATGTTTAAAATATCTTCCTTACAAATAAAACGAATTGAATGTTGAATTGTTTGGGAATAATCTGTGAAGACTGTTCACTCTGACATTTATAAACCTAGTAATTTTAAGAGATAGACTAAACATGTTAAACAAAAGTTTCGATCTCGTTTAAGTGCACAATTTATGCAAAATAAAATTTTATATCTTGCGGACCATTTCAAGATATCCTTTATTATTAATTTGTAATATTAAATGTTTATACTTTTTAGCAACAGCAAGTCGCTATATTTTTTTTTTTTTTTTGTCATGCAAAGAAAATGGAGTTTCAAGGCATTCACATTACGACAAGCTTTCTAAACATCAGACTATCCTTTCAGCCTAATGTATTGTTTCATTCCTACAAAGAGATGTGTATACGAATAATGAAGGTTTATTTCTATGAACAAGAAAATATGACATGTTTTAAGAATGGTGTGATGCCGGCCCACAGCAGTGGCTACACAACAACGAACGGTCAAGGCCGGGCTACCTCACAGCACTGTGCGGCGCGTAACAAAAGCGCTTAAGATCAAGCATACCCACACTACTCACGCGAGCAGACACATGACTAAGAACAATCATGTGAGAACACAAAGGGTTTTCCAGAGCATTTGAGGAGTGTTTAGCAGCCGGCATGTTTGTAGACAATCGAGAACGGTCCGTGCTAGGTCATCCTCGCGATATAACGAGAGGAAGCAGCGAGTAGTAAACGGTTACAGATATAGTCAGTCAGTGCAAAACAGCCGTGTATATGATATTGTCGTCGTGAAACATACGTCACGTCGAAGTGAAACAGTTTCAATGAGTGTTGAGTGATTGTGTCGTCAGAGTTAGTGAAATTTCTCAGTGAAATGACTGAGAAGAAAATAGTTGTGAGTTACAATATCACGGAGAACAGAAGTCTACGTCAAGGTCCGTAGAAGAGAACTGTGTATTTATGCAAGAATTTTAGAAGAAAATAAAGTAAGGGAAAGAAATTGCACTGGATTTTGTCGCTTTTGTCACACTGGTGTCAGGAGTGAGGTTCGTCGAATTGCCGTTCTGTTACAATAGTTTGTAGAAGAATGGATAGAGAAAGTCATGTGTATGCAGTATGTTTTCCCCCTATTTTGAAGTAAGTTGATCATTTATTGGAAAATCTGTTCTCAAGAACCACGCAACACTACTCAGATTCGTCCCCAAACATGTAGAAATCATTGAGATGTGCTAATTGCACTTGAGAATTTTTGCGGAAGCACGTAGCCATGTTTTAGTTTCAAGCAGACTGAAGCTCTCGAGTATTGCGTTCCTCGTCAGAGTCATCTTGGAAGTTAAGGAAATGTAATTAATTAGTTGGTATTTAGAGCGAAGTCACCGCTCTCGTACTTCACATTTCTGTTGTGAGGTCTGGAAACCTGCTCTTCAAGTTAAAGGAATATGTTCAACTTAACCTCAGCTCTCTATTGTATAACATTTGACTACTTGCATGTTCTTATACTCAAGAGTACTCCACAGCTCTTCTTAAATTGACAAAAAATACTGCAGCTTTACAGCTAGCAGCTTCATCGGAACATGAAATGTCTATTCTAAACAAGAAAAACCAGTGATATGCAATAATTTTCACTTGTCGCAGTTCAAAACGTTCTTGTGTAAGTTAGAGGGAAAATTCACAATTAGCTGTATACAATATGTAACCAAGATATGAACTTCGACTCCTCAAAGTTGACAAAAACATCAAAAGTGGATTACTAGAATCCTAAAAATTGAGACATTAAAGAATATACGAAACAAAGAGACCGAATGATTTACAGCCAGTGATTTTGCTGTTGGAATAAAATAAAACTTTATTTTCGGTATTCTCTTCTACTAACCAGAGGTAAAATATTTCACTTTACTGAAGATTTTACCCATTCAAAATTATTTTTACATTTACTTTTACCTTTAATCGCATCTAATTCAGTAAAATCTAGTAGCACAACAGCACATCCGGGCCAAGGCCTACTGCCCGACGACCACTACGTGCCCTAGCTCGTCAACCACAGGCGTCATGAGTGGGGTGCAGTATTGGAGGTGGTGCGTGATCAACGCCCCTGTCCATCCTGGCTGATTATGCGGTGTTCTCGACCAGTGTCCAATTCAATAATACAGACTTTTTGTCTTCTGCATAGTACTTTTCTTAGTTCTCTTTAAGCTTTTGATCACTATTCGTGACTATGGTTTTCTTCTCGGGCCCAAATTACCTTGCTGTCGACGGGCTCTTAAACACCACTCACTCACTCACTCACTCACTCACTCACTCACTCACTCACTCACTCACTCACTCACTCACTCACTCACTCACTCACTCACTCACTCACTCACTCACTCACTCATTTACTCATCCACTCACTCACTAATATTCTTCTGCCGTTTTATTCATGTGACCGAACGATACTAAGTTTAGATTTTAATGCAAATGTATTATACTGTTTTCTCTGATTAATTTATTTCATGCTAATTCTAGTTTGTCCACCAGGTACTTAGCACGTAGAGCATTTCACCCAAAAATTCGTTTGTGTGTTTGAACGGCAAAACTAAAACGAAATATCAGATAAACAGCAGATTTGACATTTAAGTTTAGTATCATCCTAATATGTAGCTTGATAATTTTTCAAGAAAGTTTCCGCACTTCAAACCACCTTTTACATGGAAAATGTTTGTGTGTTTTGCTTTCTCAAAAATGACTAAAACTTTTGATTGAAATGCCGAATATCTAATACAGTTACATTACTAATAAAATGCATGTTCTGTGATTTTATGGAACTGACAAACCAACAGGCAAACATTTTCTACACAAAGTAACTCTTAATTAGTTAGCATAGCAAGTATAAACTATCACTATAGAAAATTTCGTCAATTCAGTAAAGAATTCGAAAGTATAATTAGAGGGTGGATTTTACATAAGAGATCATTCATAAATTTATTCATAATTTTGTGTTATTGGAGTGAGGGGTTAGAGATTATATTCATCTTCTAAAGGTGCAAGTAAATTAATGAGAAACACGTAGAAATGGACCGTGAAGAAGGAAGAGAAGATTCAAAGCATTGTAACATGCAGTGAATTGGGAATTCGAACTGTCCAAGTGCACCATTCGATGAATTTCTGCTGACAAAACTGTGTATTGTAAATTTCTTAGCACTTTCAAATAAATACATAAATAATAATTGTAATGTTGACCTGGTCGTTGTACTCTTGTAATCTTAGCGAAGAATAATACGGAGGCTTTTGGTTTCACGGCTTTATACGCCTAGCCCAGGTGAGCAGAGTCACTGAAGCAGCTAGAAGGAGATTTTCTAATAGACCACAGACCACAAGCCCCAAAAATCGCTTTCTTTATGAGGACAGCGGCCGTGAGAGCCTACGCAGTTTAATAAATAATAACAATAACAAAAATAAAATATTAAAATAAAATACTAGTAAAATATTAAAATAAAATAAAATAATAATAACAATCACAACAATAACCACAACAACCACAACAACCACAACCACCACAACCACCACAACCACCACAACCACCACCACAACCACCACCACAACCACCACCACAACCACCACCACAACCACCACCACAACCACCACCACAACCACCACCACAACCACAACCACAACCACAACCACAACCACAACCACAACAACAACAACAACAACAACAACAATAATAATAATAATAATAATAATAATAATAATAATAATAATAATAATAATAATAATAATAATAATAATAATAATAATAATAATAATAATAATAATAATAATAATAATAATAATGTGTTAAAGAATTGAAAAACTAATTGGTTATATTAAACAAGTGAGAGTTGTATTTCGCATCCTGATTAACGTGTAGGGGATGAAGGAATAGTGTACCAATAAATAGAAACGTAGTGAGTTTTCGAAGTATTCTCTGCTGGTTTGTTGAATGAAACCGTTGCCTTATATGACACTGTGACTCGCCATTAGCAAGATTAAATTACCTTACTTTCTAGATCGCAATATGGGTAATTCCTGGCTAGGAAAGAATCGCAGAATAGGTACGTAAGCCATATTTCACCCGAGCACCATTAGTGCGGCACATCGTCTTATCGCATTCTCCAACGCAATTTGTTACACACACCAGCAGGGTTATTTTCCCTCTCTTTTCCTTGCACCACCCATACCGAGTTCACACGGGCCGGGCCAGAAGATCTCACAAATCCAGTCGCCCTAAACTCCATTCAACCTGCTACAACTCCACTTTTACAACTTTCATTGGGGACGGCATGCACGCCGCCCTGATAAGGGCTCCAATTTTGAACGTTAATGGGTCTGCAGCGTATGGGATTCCTGAGGAAGAAGGGCAGGGTCAGACTCTCTTATCCTCTTCGTTTCCTGACATTCTTCTTTCCTCTCTGCACCCAAAGAGAAATGGGTGTTACAGAGAGAAAGAAAAAAATAATAATAATTGAGATCGTTATAGATCTGTAGCAAGGTAACCATAGTGCGATAAAGTGTAAATAGAACTAGAGGATTGCTATAAACGAAATTGCTGAATGCGCTGTGGAGAAGTTTAAAAATTTACAGTTTGTTTTACTTTATTGCTGACCTGTCAAAAGTAAAGAAAGTATTACATTATAATCAAAAATTGAAACCGAGATTTCTCAAGAAACACGCGTTTGGAGACGCGCTAAAATAAATAAATTAAAAAATAAAACGAAAAGGAAAACGTTTTCAGAAAACGGTTCACATGCACGCGCGCGTGTGTGTAGTGTGTAGTGTGTCTACTTTTAAAATTTCAAAGGAAAGAAAATCTTATCATTAATTTCCAAAACTAATATTTTATTTAAACTACACCTTAATATTCTACATGTATTATTAAAAACTAAGAACTGTCTGCGTATCAGAAGCCTAGCTCAAACAATAAATTTTCAGCATCCGCCACAAGAAAGCAACATGGACGTTTTAAAAAATCCCTCCCCTCGATATTTTCCCATAGAAAACTTGCCAACTTTTTAGATTTCTCAAAAATGTTCATTAAAATATGACAGCTCAAGGCATATAATATACATTACTTTCTCTACTACGTATAGTAAGTAGGGGAAGTAGTACCCACCCAAAAATTCGATGTAGAAATTTCACCAGGGCCCATGGAGGCCCCCCCTCCCCCCCCTCCCCCCCCCCTCTCTCTCTCTGTGTATGTGGTCGGTCTGGGTGGCTCAGTTGGTTAGACGCTGACCTACTGATCCCAAGGTCGCGGGTTCAATTCCGGCCCAGACCGATGGTTTTTAAGTGTGCTTAAAAACGACAGCTCCATGTCAGTAGATTTACTGGCATGTTAAAGAACTCCTGCGGGACAAAATTCCGGCACACCGGCGACGCTGATGTGATCCTGGCAATTGACAGCGTCGTTAAAGAACAAAATAATTTTTCTGTGTATGTGTATGTCTATCTGCCTGACTGTGAACAGCATTACTTAAAAACAAAAAGTGATTAAAAACCAAAGTTGGTATCTCAGTGCAATATCTATAAAGGATGCGACACGTAGATTACGAAGAAAATCCTCCTACCTTTACATTGAACATTTTTCGAAAATTTTGTTTTTCTCAAAAATGACTAACGATTTTAATTAAAAAAACATTTGTTTAAGATATTTTTACGGCAGATGAATTCATATTTGAAATTCTTTGGCTATAGCCCACATAGTCCTGTTTATTCTTGATGACTTTTGTGTATCTAGTAAACGCTAAGAGATAAACCAAATCTTGCTACAAAAAATGTAGATCTCGTTAAAACATACAATTGATTCCAACTAAATTCAATTTTTTGTGGAGTATAGCGTTTTGTAGATATTACGCTTTGGAGATACTCCTTATTTGTGTGGGTTTTGCAATACTTATCTACACTTTCCACAAATGGAAGATCATTATTCATTTTTATATGTGCAAAGTGAACGGAATTGCAAAGCTTTAAAGGATTTGACTATCACTCAAAGCGTACTGTATTTCCACATTCCCCTTGAACGTACAATAAAATGAACAATAAGATCATTTCTACAAATGTTTATCTCAACTAACATGAAGAAGATAGAGGAGTAATCGTTTTATGAATAGTTAGTACAAGATTCATTCCTTCTTATTTCTTTAAATTTTCATATATTTTTCTCAACTGGAAGTAGCTTCGTTTTTCTTTTTCTCTCGCGGTTCGTACAAAGCGCACAGAATTACAAAGTCAACAGCTAGGTACATGGTCTCTGAAAATCTCACTACCACTTTGTGATATTCTTCAACAAAATA
This sequence comes from Tenodera sinensis, assembly GCA_030765045.1. Classification (NCBI taxonomy): domain Eukaryota; kingdom Metazoa; phylum Arthropoda; class Insecta; order Mantodea; family Mantidae; genus Tenodera; species Tenodera sinensis. The sequence continues at coordinate 101,164,612 of CM060966.1, read as the reverse complement.
TGTAAGTGAATAATGGAATTTTTTCTGGAAGTTTGCGCAGGGACAATTTTTGAAATGCGTAGTTACTTAACTAAAGAAGTTTATGTCACAACATAAAAATTAGACTAAGTGCAAATTCACTATATGCATTTTAACAAACTAATTTAATATAACACAGTGTTTATAAAATAACTCGTACATATTTTTAGATACAGTTTGTTGATCGTCATGTAGAGTGAAGACCCTTAAGAATAGTTTAGATAATTTTCAACTTACGGAATTATACTAAAAATAGGCTCTATGAATATTGTAGTGTTTTATTTTTCCCTGTATGATGAACATTATGTGAAGACGTGCGTGTTAAGGTTTGTCTAAGGTAAGGTTTGTTGACAATGTTGACATTTGTGGAGCTTCCTCGAGTAGAGTGGTAATATGTGCGAGTCTTGTGTATTAAATGTAGTCTTATTGTTTTTAAAATAAAATTTAATCCTGTAAACTATGGTTCAAAAGATGAAAATTCACCGTTTCGCCCATAACTTCGTTGAATTCTCCACTCCTCACCTCCCCACTCTGATCGACGCTGTATTAAAAATTTGTATCTTTTTAATTATTGCACAATTCGGTGAGTTTTTATACTTCATGAGGGAGGGGGTGACATATTCCTAAGCCTATTATCGTGGTGTCTTGTCAGGTAGCACAACATTTTCGGGGTGGCTCGAGCAACCAGTACATGAATCAGAAACTTTACACCTTAGCCAATATTTATTTGTTTACTTAATCTAATGCTCAGACTACAGAACAACTGTCATTAGCCTCCTGGCTTCCCAATACAGTTGTCCATTCGATTTTTCCCAAAATTGTTGAAGAGCAGAGCATGCAGCTCGGTGAGGAGAGTATTTTCATTCGATGTGCAAGGCTGTGTAATTTTTTGGAAAGTCACAACAGTTTTTCTTCGAAGTAATTCTGGTATAGAGCTTTTAGTTCTAATATGCTGGCCCATATAATTTCATTGCTTAGTCTGTGATGAATTCAGTTCTTTCAATTCGGAAGCAGGATTTAATCTTTAGCTTTGTCGAATGAAAATACTTTTTTTTTTTTTGTATTTGTGCGTTTAATATTTTTGTTCCCTTTTTACCATACTATCACCTTCTTCATTTGCTTTTAAACATTAGCAAATGGAAGCAAGCTTTCGAGCTACAAACAAATTCCTGAAAGCATTACTGTAATCCATCATTCAAAAACTCTAAAGAAAGTACTCAACATGAACAAACACACTCAGATATGTTCTGATTCCAAACTAGTGATTTATTAGGATTATTTGAAATGGAATGTTCTTGCCTGGTTGCAAACAGTGAATAAGAGCAAAAACAGTGAAATATGACAAGTAAAATACACGCTTTACTTTTCATGGCCGATATAATTTATAAGGCAATGAATGACCATACTGAACGAAGAAACAATCGCAGAAGAACGGATTTGAACAACTGATAGCGTTGTGGAACCAGCATATGGTAGATAAGCTGGTTCATCCTTTTCTATCAGAGCTCCAAGCGTGAGCAGGCAAACAAAATTATTATTCCCTGTAGGTCGATCACAAAAGAAATTTTATAGTACTCATAAATCAAAGGTGCAGGTCTGTTGCTAGCAGCTGACAATGCACAATGTAAGCGTCACTGACGCACTATTTTTCGATGTCGTCACATTGCTGACTGCGACATTTGTCACAAGACAGGATATGTTTATTCAGGATGGGGAATAGAAAGATGGCCGGTCTTTTATCAGGTGCTCATCTCAGTTAGAATGATATATATGAAGAATTTTTCTTCAAGGTGAGAAACAAGTGAGGAAGAGAGGTTAGTTAACTCTGGATACCAGCCAAATTTGAACAGAGTTCATTTGTTATGTAACATAATCAGTCAATATGAGCAAAGTGTAGAGCTTATGGGAGTTAATCCCTCATAATTTGTATTAATTTTGAACTCGATTCTCTTTTGGTCCACTTAAAACTTAAGTGCTCCAGAAGCTTCCTTCCATGTATTTAAAAATTATTTTGTTAAATTTTAAAATCATTACAATGGAAAAGATACCAAGGTAACTGAGTAAGTGTAGGTATTTCGAGTAGAATCTGAACTCGTTTTTCGTAAAAGGTATTTTCATGTGCAGAATTTACAGTATAAACACATGTTCTTAACTAAAGCATGTGAGCATGAGTGGCATGTTTGTTGGGCGCTGCACTACTGATCCCAAGGGCGCGGGTTCAAACCTGGCGTTTATCGATCTTTTTAAGGGTGCTTAAAAGTGACAGCCTCATGTCAATAGATCTGCTAGAATTTAAGAGAAGTCCTGCGAGGTGAAACTCTGGCACACCGTAGACGCTAATATGATCTGGAAATTAATATACAATTATGTACATACATGTTATATATGTATATATGCGTATAACTTCATTTTTATTTCTCTACTGCATATAGTAAGGGAAGTATTGTATTCAACACACAAATTCAATGTGGAGATCTGACGAAAATATACGTTTTGAAGCCCCCTGAATACAAAAAAAAACTATTCTTAGAAAAACGTCCGTGTGTGTGTTTTGTGTGTATCTGTGTGTGTGTGTGTGTGTGTGTGTGTGTGTGTGTGTGTGTGTGTGTGTGTGTGTGCGTGTGCGCGCGCGCCGTGTCTGTGAACAGAATAACTCAAAAACGAAAAGTCCGTTAAAAACCAAGGTTGGTATTTAAGTTTAATATCTTCTAAAGATGCAGTGCGAAGATTTTGAAGAAAATTTCATATGTCCATATGCACTTTTTTTGAAGTGAACCATTTCGGAGATATTCCTTGTTGTATTTTTTCTCAAATGGAAGGTCGTTGTTCACTTTTTATCTCTTGGTCGCATAAACAGAACGGAAAATCAAAGCCTTTAAAAGATTTGACTATCGCTCAAAGTCTACTGTATTCCCTTGTTCCCCTTGCATCTATAAGAAAATGATCAATAAAGTAATTTCTACAAATGTTTATCTGGAATAATATGAAGAAGATAGAGGAATAGCTAGTACAAGAGTAGAGAAAGTCAGCGAGTGCAACACACAAGATTTTTTACCTAAGATATGTAAATGGAAATGTTGCATCTGCACAACTTATTTTAGTAGTTAAACAGAAAGTGTGTATTCCGCTTATTCCAAACTTAAGAACTTCACAGCATGTCTTATGATATAACTTAGGAGATATTATATCTCATGGGATAAAAATACTGCATGATAAAGCAGTTTTGTTCCAGGTGATTACACATAAGCAACTGCGGCGAGTGTTCTCCAACTCAGTGCACCATAATTTTAATTCATCGCTGAAAAACTTCAATAATTGATAAACCCTTAAGGAACGATACATAAATGGGAAACTAACGACTAACTGGAATGAGCGAATAAGGGTAGTGAAGAGGAAACTCCACTTGTGGTGTAAGCAGTGGCAGATGTTTCCCACTTTAGATCAGCTGTTTGTCATTTTATCGGAGCCTATCAGAAAGAGAAAAAAGGACTCTATGCCGTAGTCCTTAACTCAAAAAAATCTAAGTCTAAGAAAATGCAGATAATATACCCTTGAAAAGAGCATTGCTGAATTCTAGGCAGCTTTGGCTGCATTTCGTTGCCAATAATTATGAAATAATTGCGTTTTCCATCTCAGCCAGAATCTTCTTTGGATTTATTTACTTACTTATTTATATTATTATTACTATTAGTATTACTATTAGTATTACTATTAGTATTACTATTAGTATTACTATTAGTATTACTATTATGACTATTAGTATTACTATTATGACTATTGGTATTACTATTATTACTATTATTATTATTATTATTATTATTATTATTATTATTATTATTATTATTATTATTATTATTATTATTATTATTATTATTATTATTATTATTATTATTATTATTATTATTATTATTATTATTATTATTATTATTATTATTATTATTATTATTATTATTATTATTATTATTATTATTATTCATTTCCTAAATCCCGTTGTACCTGAATATTCCTCCAAAAGTAGAGTATAAGTGCACCTAGAATTGATCGACTAACATAAAATGTTTAACATAAATGTATCATTTTAAAGAAAAGTGGAGTATTTTTGCACTATGAGTTTGGCTACCTCTTATTAATTCCCAAAGATATGCAAAAATTAGCATGAGAATATTTTACGAGTATGAAGCAAAAGGTAATAAACAAAATAGTTTCCTAAATAAAGAGTTACCTTCCTAAGTTTTTCAAAGTTGGTGATATATTCTGAAAATCTTCGCCTTAAAGCGTCACAGTTTACATGACTAAATGTGAGATATGGCATTTATTTTATGAATTTTATGCCTCACATTGCAAGACTTGTAAATAAACCTACGACTTATTTGATGTTGCTGGACCATTTATTTACTTCTTCGTCATAAAGCGACAGTTATCGAGCTTTAACTAGCAAAGCTGCAAATGAACTGTTAATATTAGCTCATCTCTTTTCACATCGGATTCCGATCGATTGTATGTCATCTACTGGCAACCAGCACATTTATAAAGTCATTCTTCAGCTTCTTCATCAAGTCAACCAGAAGACAAGGGGCAGCATAAAGGGGTAACGGAAGGGGGACTAATGAGTGGTCAAATCTAGATAACGCATCCCCCGCTCTCTTATTCTTTAACATCATCCGCTTCATCATCATCTTCGTCATCAAGATGTGACGCTGTCTTTATTAAGGCTAGTATCTGCATCGTCATCGTCCTGCGCGATCGATATAACGTCATGTTGATTAGTTAACAGAGAGTAAAAATAATTGAACGCTTATGAAGTGACTCTCTCATGCTGAACGATTTCGGAGGCCGGAGCGTTTGTAGGTCTCTGAGGTTAATATGCTCTGTCAAATCTCGAATTAAATTAAGCGGCAAGGCTTTCTTGAGTGAGGACACAGTTCGGAAGGAGAGGTGAGTAAAGAAAAGAAATAAAAAGAGTAAGAGAGATGAGTCATCTCTTACTGCGTTATGTAATCGTCGTTTAATTATCTGACATTACTGCCATAGCTCCTTCCCTGTGAAGAAACGAAAAAGAAGCAGGTCTTTAGATAAAGAAGACAGGTTAAAAAGTGAGGACAAGATATCCATAGATGGCTAACATTCGGTGTTTACATCTGAGGAGGTGAAAAGAGTCCCTTAGATGAACATGTTATGATACTGTGAATGGGAATGTGTGAAGTATTATAATTCTGATTCTTGCTTAGTAAAAGAACCTACTACAAAACATAACCAATTCTTCAAACAAAATGTTAGTGTTTAGAATTTGACAATAGTAACCGAGCAAAATGACTCCATGGTAACGTGTGTAGCTCACATTCGGGAGGTCGTGGGTTCAATTCTCGCAGCTGAACTTCCTGACCCACGGGTTTTTTCGGAGCTTTCCCAGGTCACCAGGCAAAGTCTGGGAAGGACAATTACAACCCCCGAATTTCCCACCCCTCTATTTCGTTTCATCTTCATCTCAATCAGGTATTTCAGGATCGGAAGTGTTGACAATGGGCGAGTTTGGCGTTGTTATGTGGGGACTTTACGAACTGTAACTGTTGTTCTCGTTGGACAGGTGCGTTGTAGTTGCCTTACCAAAGACTACTTGGTGAACCCTGGTGCCGAGCTGAAGGATCTCCAACACATTAGGTACCGTCACGAGGCTCGTGCTACTTCCGCTGGTTCCAACACACTTCATCTCTTACTCGATGATCTCAACAGAAGGCTCAGTGTGAAATTCCATTTCAACCTGGAGGTCACAATCTCTCAAAAAGAATTATGCTGTCATATTTAATCATTAAATATGTACCATATAACTAATTATTATTTTTATTTAATAAAATTACAGCCAAATAGCCACATACAGTTACATAACATTTTTAAATTTTTGAATATTCGTTTATAGATTTAACTCTTTTGCTACACAGTTCTACGTGATATCGTTCATAGGCTTCGTTAAAACAGTTCACACACACACACACACACACACACACACACACACACACACACACACACACACACACACGTTGTGGCTGGGTCGTGATAATTTTTGTTCTTGCAAATTAGATGAAGGTCGTGAATGGATAATCATCTAGTTACAAAATGTCGCAGTTCGAGGTTTGGTGCTGTCCATGAGCGGTTTGTCATTGCTTCAGAGCCACAGAACTCTGGTCATACTTTTTCTCGTTTGTCCTACATGATCTTCAGTTGATTTCTGTAAGCCTTGGTGTGTGGCAGCATATATCGAAGTTTGATGTCTTCAATTAATAATGTCTCTCTCACTAGCAGGTACACTAGTCTAGATCTTCTTGTCTTTGAGAGACCTAGTGCTCTTTTTAGATAAGTCGATGTTACCTTCTCTGGCGTTTCTAGATTTTTATTATCAGGTGGTCCCATATAACCTCCATCCCGTAGGCCAGGATTGGCAAGATTTTAGCATTGAATAATTTCATGGCCGTTTCTGGACTGAGTGGGCAGATATTTTTGATGTCCTGTATTGCTATTACTGCTTGGGCTGCATGTTCTGTTGTATTTTTTGTGATGCATTTGGCAGTTGGTTGCAATGTCACCCCTAGGTATTTAAGTATGATGAGATATTATTTTTTTGTCCTCTGATATTGACTTCAGCATTCTAGGGTGTTTTGCCTCCATTTCTGAATGTCATTATAACTAATTATAATATCTTCCATACATACTCTACCTCTACCGACAATAGTAAAAGCTCTGCGGTGTCATAGTCACGTGCTCTCTTGTCAACAAGTGATAATTTGTTCCAGAATGTACAACTGCGATCCCGTTTTTGATGGGTTTAACGCCCTTTAACCGATTAGGTCATATCGGACGATAATTGAGATAGATAAAATGACACTAAGTCCGGAGTCCATAAAGCTTAGAGTTATACGACATTCCTCTTTTAGAATAAGAGAAAACCTCGGTAAAACCCTATCCAGGTAACTCACGTTAATTGAGATTCAAACTTGGAACCTCGTCGGATTTGATTCACTTACGATTTTAGTGAGTGAATTCTCGGAATAATTATTTATGAGACAGAGCGAGTAGTAGAACTGCGAGAGGGAAGTTTGTTTCAAGGTTAAGATAAGACAGAACAGCTGTGAGTTGCAAGGTCACGACGAATTGCATATTGTATTAACGATAAAATACAGAATTGTGATTCAATTTTAAGAGAAAGAAGTGACTGTAAACCCTTAGGTGAACTCATTTGTTACAATATTGGTAAGCGATGCAAGCAGGGAGTTGACTAACAATAAGTCTTCAAGAGGTGACACATCTACAAGCAGCTAATCGTGGACAGAGAAGCAAAGAACAACTCCCGGGAGCAATAAATCTAATTAGTTTTAGTTTTCTTTAAGTGGAACCCAGCAGTCAAGTTGTCACGTCAGAGAGGAGACTGGCGCCTGACCATTCTATTAGCCTCATTGTTTCACCCCCGGCGTTAATAATAACATTAATTGGGGGAAGGTTTTCCTCTCCCTCCTCTGAGCGGTTTACCCAGGGGAGCGTCACGGCGAGCAAGGGGATGTGGTCACGGCAACACTATAACGTAATTAATAATTTCTTTAGCTTTACCAAATACACAGCTCTGCGAACCGTTCGCGATCAGAGGAAGGTGAATTGATGTTAACCGCGGAGCCGTGGTTTTGAGCACAGCTTCAGTTACAAACAGATGTTTTTGTTCTCACTCAGCATTTAGACATTTGTCACACTGAAATTTTGAGATGAATGACACAAGAACTTTGAAATGAATTCCAGTTATCCGAACTTTAAAACTCCCCACTGCAGGCTGTGTAGTTGATCCTGGCACAGTTATGGTCATTCATCCTTACGAGGGCAATACTAAAAATCTTAGAATGCCACGTTTATAAAAACAAATGAAATTTGTTTATCTTTGACAGATACTCTATAATATTCCAGGAGTTGATTAACATGTAGTTTCTTCGATTTGCCCTAATAGTTTACTAATTACATCACTTGAAGGTTTTAACATTTTAATGGATTTTTATTTAACATTAATATATTTTATTCCACCCAAAATGAATTTCAGTAGAGAGCCCTTCTGAGTTAAGCTTTTTTTTTACAATTTTAAATCGTCATTAACACTTAAATAGTTGACTGAGAAATGTATTTGTCAATGAAGTCGGTATAAGGGAGTCATTTCTAATTAGCACAGCTAACCAACTGAAAACTTTTGTTAAGTTTGTTACAATCATTCGTGCCAAAATTTCTACTGATCTCAATTTGGGGATTCTGCGGGATTCTAGCAAAGCCAAAGGTAGATTTCAAGAAAATCTCATTGATCAAACTGCCCTTTACATAAAAGACGTCTTAATTCCCTAAAAAATGGTCCAAAATTTTTATTAAAATACACAGGTATGCTTAAGATATTTACATGTCAAAATAACTGTTTATCTCAAATTGTGTGCAAATAACATAAGTCATAGTTTGGAAGAAATTTTGTATAACGGTAAACAATAAGGGATAAACAAGGATCTAGTACCAAAAATGCTTCGTATTTTGACCACAAATGGTAAAATTATGCTACATATTGATTAAAAGTATTAAAGAAGCAATAAATTATAAATTAATCATCGTTATCTTTTCATAAAACATGAAGGTGCTAAAAGAACTAAATGCTTCAGTTCACCATAAGATTTTCAGAGATATCACAAGCATTCCTCCTCAAACACTTCCTCCTCTTCCTCTTCCTCCTCCTCTTTCTCTTCCTCCTCTTCTTCTTCTTCCGTTTCTTCTTTGTCTCATTACCCTCCCCGTATGTAGGACTACCACCACCTAGGACTTCTAAGCCTGCGCCTAGTGTCAGGTGGCTGTTGGGGAGCAGACGGACCTATCGACCAGACAGACTGAAAACCTGGAAGCGGGTGGTCAGCCAAGCAACAAGTATGAGAGTAAGGAAGAGAATGACATGAAATGTAGGCGAAATTGAGAAATGTAAAAGTTGTAATGGATCAGTCAGTGGAATGAGTGGCGGAGAAAACCGTCCAGACACCGCTTCGTCCACCATGAATAACACATGTGATTTCTAGGATTGAACTCGGACCGTTAGGTGATAGGCGAACCATCTAACCACTGGACCACGCGCCCTGTCCTCAAGCACTAAAGATAAAATAGAATGTTCCAATATCTTTATGACTTGAGTTATTCCTAGCAAGTATGGTATTTACAGGTCACCAAATGGCGACGAATTTGCAAATATATATAACGTTTAAGCTTACTTTAAAAATGCTTGTATTTACCTCAGAAGAAATGTTCAATGAAAGTATATTTTCAATGATTTTTATAGCAGGAAGAAGAGAGAGAATGAAGCTTTCGTGGAAATAGTTTGTAGTGGTTGTGTATCAAAATAAACTTTAGTAGCTAATGTATCAATCTTTTATGAATATTTTTATACCCTTTATAGCTATGCATCACATTGTTTTCTGATGCTTAGTAAGGTTCTGAAGCCGTAGTTGGCTTAAAACTTCTTCATTGTATATAGTGCCTACGTGCAAACGCAAAGTCTGGGAGGAAATTTCCACGTGAATTGTTTAATGTGTCTCCTGGTGTGATTTGCTGCGGCAGTCCCAGGAAGGCAGAAGGATATTCTGTCCCTACGCACCAGAAGCATAGGTATTGACAGCGCGCGCTCAAACCGCCAGGATACAGAAGGTTTTTCGGAGCCTCTGATGGTGAAGTTTCACTTTATTTAATATGGTAATTTAAGTGGGCTTGGCTCGGTTAATGTTAAGTTTCATTCTGAATTAGCTTTATTTACCTCGTGGACTCTTTGTCCAAGTTCTTCATGTGCATGCGGCTACCGAGCGGAATAATTCCTTCATTTTAAAAAATTGGTTCTTTCTCGCATGCCTACATGCTGATGGAGCCGACAAAGACATTGTTGAGACTCACTGACGCGAAATAATTTGATCAGAAATTTGAAACCCACGTCCTTCTCCAATTCTGTCCTCGCCATTGTTTCTGCTTCAGTTGCCAGCTGTGACCAGCTACTGGGCGCATAAATATAGTAGTCGAATATGGGAAAGGATTTTTCGTTCCCTTCTGTTTCCTGACACTGGTTATTCTGTAAAGTTCAAACAACCACTGTTTCTGCCTACAGAAAACATTCCTACCTACATATTGATGTTTATTAACTCATGAAATAGTATACAGCATTTTAAGGCATTAATTAATTCTTTAAAACTCTTAGAAAGCAATACAAACTGACTTAAATATCCTAAAAGTTAAAAATATGTTACTCAATTAACAAACTATGTTTATATTGTGACGTCAGGGTCGGCGCTCAAAGGACGGACGGGGCTGAGCTACTTCACACCGCGTACCGTGCTGGCGAGCGAACATATTCAGAGTCGGGCTTCCTCGCGGGACTGCTGCGTATACGGAATGTTAAATTATTTTCTTGTTTAACGACGCTATCAATTGCCAGGATCACATCAGCGTCGCCGGTGTGCCGGAATTTTGTCCCTCAGGAGTTCTTTTACATGCCAATAAATCTATTGACATGGAGCTGTCATTTTTAAGCACACTTAAAAACCATTGGCTTGGGCCGGGATTGAACCCGCGACCTTGGGATCCGTAGGCCAGCGTCTAACCAACTGAGCCACCCAGACCGACGTATACGGTATGTCAACAATCGAAGCGGCAGAAACAAAAGGATTGTCGAAAACGTTCGCGAAACTTTTAGCTGAGTAATTCCGGTGCGTGTGTGAGGAACTCGAGAAAGGTCCGTGTGACATCATCCGACATGAGTCGGTGAGTGTGTCGGTGAGTGCAAGACAGCTGTGCGTGTGTGTCGTGTTAGTGCGTCGAAAGATTCACTGAGCGTCGCGATTGATTACATCTTTGTAATTAGTTATGAGAAACACAGGAAATGCAGGAAGACACTAAATGGACTGAGCAAGCCTTGGAAAAGTAAAAATTTTGAGTTGCGGTAGGGTGAAAGACTGCAAACTGTGTTAACGGTGAGATGAAAATTGTATTTGTGGTAAAATTTTAGAAGACAAAGTGATAGAAAACCGGGCTGATTTTTGCGTTTTACTACAACAATTATTTATGCCTTAAAGGAAAATATTTTACAATATTGCCAATAAAAGCCTAGAACTAAATCCCTGTACTCGTTATGCTTACACAACAAAATATGGAGCGTACAAACTGTAATAAAATTCAAATAATATGAATAATACAGAAAACGGACACAAAATCTCCCTACAAGGAATAATTTGACTTAGTGAAAATACGGCTTTAAAGGAACAAAGAATACCTATTCTCGAAATCTGTATCAAAATGCAGCTTCTAAAGTTAAAAGTTCACTAAAGACATTAGTCCTTATAAAGTGAAAGCATCTGTGTTTAAAATTTTGATTAAAACATGCTTGAAGGTACCCTTAGTGAGTATGAAACTATACAAGTGTAATCATTTATTTTATTCACAATAGTTTATCTAAAATGAATTACTTCAAAGTATAATGTTTTAATATAGCTCCTTCAAAATTCCATACCAATTCTGGAGAGCCATGTAATTTCATCTCATAGTTTTATTATTCTAAAAGTAATGTTATAGTCACTGATTTGATAGTGACTACAATTCGAAAAAAATCTGATGTATTACTTTCACACGACTATCTCTAGATAAATTGTTTGCTTTTCCGAAATAATACATATTAAACATTATTTATATACTGAAGTTAATTGATGCAAATGTTTACTAAAATAATTTCATTACACAATCATTTTGGCGTAGGTTTAAAGGAAGAGGCCGAAGTCATAATGAAGTCTTTAAAAATCAAATCGATATATGCTCGGTTTGAAATCTCCTACTCCTATAATATCGCAGGAAACAAATGAACAATGGCAGCACTTAAAATTTTTATTTGAACACGTATCTCGGAAATGGTTAATGGCACGATAAACAATTATTTCTTCTACTTAATGAGTATCTTAATGAGATCGATATTTTTTTCTCGCTAAGATTTTAATGGTTTAGCAGTTATTCCTAATGATACAAAATTGATTCATGAAGAGAATCTTATAGGCTACTTGCAGGAAATTCAAAATATACATTTTATTTTTCCAAGTAACACCTTACGCATGTTATTGAAGCAATTTGAAACAATTTAAATCAACAAATGACTTTATGTACATAAAACATAGTTTGGAATTGGGAAAACACACACACGCACGCACACGCGCACGCGCACGCACACATACACACACACACACACACACCAAGAAACGTACCAAAACGTTTTCTGACAATGCTTTTTGGGGACTCAAGGCACCTCAGAATATGTATTTCCGGTGAATCGATATCAACCTTTTGGATGAAATGCACTACTCTTCCACCTATTACACGAAGGCAGATGTTGGGGAAAGTAAAAAGGGTGGCCATTCTTCGGGCGATTTCCCAACATGTTTAAAAATGAAAGAGGAGAATTCGATTTTCTATTATGGAAAAACTATCAAGGATAGAAAGACAAGTCAGTGTATAGAGGAAGGTTCAAAGTTTAGTTGTAGCTGCGCTGTTGTTTGTTTATAACAACTACACCATAGGAAAAAACATTTTGTGTGTTGAAATTTGCAACATCTCAGTCAAATGTTCAAATGGCAACGTGTACTTCACGGTCTTTTCCCAGATGTTTCTGTGCAAGGAATGGTGCTCGTGTGGAGTGTATTGTGCCTATATAAAACGTGACAAGTGCAATGTGCTTCTATCTTTGATAATTTTTCCTTAATTTAAAATTGAAATCTGCTCTTTCATTTTTAAGCACACTGTATTTGGCATCAGTGGAAGATGCGGCTATATGAATAGGTACTACGTGTATAAAAAACTTTATAGCAATATTCTCCAGCCTACTACAAAGACACTTAGTTTCAATTACGCCTCCCCTCCCCAAAAAAAGGTCGTGTTTATTAACGAGCTAAAACATATACTTTTTAACGTAAACTAGACAGTGACTTCAAAATTAATATTCCATGAGCCGCATCTAAGTTTACTCATATTAACACCTTAACTTTAAAATTCAAATATTTAAATATTTGTGGACAAAATAACGTTACAAAATCACAAATTAAGTCCGGTTACTTTTAGCTCCCTCTATTGTCTTCTAAAATTTCATCACAAACACAATTTTCTTCTGGTCGTTAACGCAGCTTGCAGGCTTTCGGATTATCTCGACTCACTATTTTTACTTCTTATAACCGCTCATTCCTTATAGAGTTTTTCTTCACTACCTCTGTCTCTCATACCCTAATTGCAACGTTACAGTCACTTGCAATGCTCGTTTAATCTTCTCGCGATGGCACACCTACGCACAGCTGTCTCATATTCATGATTGATTCATGTCTGTAACTCAACTCTGAAGCTCACCGCTCTGCTCTTCTCTGGTCACCTTATATACTGGAAATGACGTCACACAGACCTTTCTCGACTTCAACACGCGCGCTAGAAGTCTCCAGAATGTTCCCGAAACCACTTTTGCTTCTGCCGCTTCGATTGCTCACACTCACGCACACACAGCAATGGTTCGAGGCAGCCTGACCTTGAACGTCTTTGCCCGCTCGCCGGCACGGCCTGTGGTGTGAAGCCCCGTCCATCCTTTGTTGTGCACCGAGACCAACATCACAATAATTTAATGGCATGCGTATGTTGCCACTCTACTGTGCATAAACATTCACATCAAGCGAGATCAGTGTATAGATCCCAGGAGTTTGTTAAACATATCTAAATATGCGTCTTGAATCGCCATGGTTATGCCTCTTTTTTCCCAATGCTTCTATTAAAAGAAGAGCTATTCTAGATTCTCAGACTGGTTTGAATGACACGCAATTCTCAGAAACATGGGACCTTACCAAACCGGTTGAGCACATGCATTTCCTTTATCATCTAAGTCAGGGCTATGATTAGCACACATGTAGATAATTGGCATGTGGAACTGCTGGTACGTCAGCCACATTTGAAGCCCAGTACCTCTTTATAGGTAATAATTTTAGCCTTGCCTACCATGCGCCTCAGTCATTAACATGCGTTTCTACTGCCACATTTCGTCCCATCTGCTCTTCTGGTAAAATGCTTATACAAGATCAAATAACATCGTTTCGTAAGGGCATGTATGGAAACTTCAGGGCACAGTGATTAATAAAGAATAATCAAGTAGCAACCATATAAGCAAGCGAGAATCATTTCCCAATCATCATGGAACACATTGCAATAGTTGATCTCTTCAAAATACTCACTTGGTTTTAATGCATTTGTTTACTGGCACGGCTGAGATATTCGACATTATTTGTTTGCACTTTTCAACCTCATATATGTTCTCTGAAGTGCTGTTACCCTTTAACTGTTTTTTCCGACGAATTAAAAGAGTATGAAATTTCAACTGGCATATCACGCCCTGTGTTTTGAAGATCGTCTCAGCCTACTTAAACAACATGTGCGTTTTCGACGCTGTCAATTGCTGGGGTCATACCAGCGCCACCGTTGTGCCAGAATTTCGCACAGCAGAGTTCTTGTAAAAGCGTAATTGCGTGACACAACACCCATCCATCCTAACCGCTGTGTTACCCACCTCTGGACTACCACAGGCGTCATGACTGGGGTGCAGTACTGGAAGTGGAACGCAGTCAGCGCCCCAGTCCTTCCCGGCCGGTTAGCGGCCTTCTCGACCAAGGGCCGCTACTTTTCAATCAAGTAGCTCCTCAATTGGCCCCTCAGGGACCTAACAAGGCTGAGTGCACCCCGTTTCAGGCCTCCCGTACCGCTTATCTTAACCTGAAGATAGAAAAAAATAGCTTTTATAAGAATAGTTTCCGGAAGAGATAAAAAACAAATAGAAAATGCTGGACAATGTCATATTTTTATGTTCTCAAGGCAGCCTACTGTGTTTCTGCCTGTACCTATTCAAGCGGTCTTATTAACTTTTAAAGTAGACTTCAAGTGATTCGACTTATCTTCTGAAGGATATATTTCGGGAAAGGTGGAAGGAGATTATGTTTAAGGAAAATACTTCATGCATATTCGCCATTGTGTTAAAACCGATTGCAATTGTGCATGCGCCAGACGATCCTTATCAGCCATTAGTAATCTATCATAAATTATGAATAATAAATATCAAGCACCCAAACTTTACGTTTAACAATCTATTTGCATACGCTATCACCGTCAGTTTGATATTTCGAAACGATATAATTTGGATCCCACACTAATCTTGCAGTATACTCTTTATAACTGTGTTATTATCCATTTAAAAATATTCATGAACATTAAACTATAGATGCAGCAATTCAGTGACATTTTATAATGAAAAATCTCCCTAAATCTGCAGATATTTCTAAATCTGATAATCGAAAATAATTAATTTTTATTTCACATGTATTGATCTCTGCTCTAAGGGGAGTGTTTGGGAACAACGCTACAGCTTTTATTAAGAATTAGAATAAAGAAACCCAAACTAACATTCAATTGCTAACTTCGAAAGAAGCCTTTGCATTCCCCTTATGGCATTGTTTGAGTTCCACCCAATCCTGCACGCGAACATTCTTTTGTCCAACATCAAGCAAAGACATGTGATGTGCAGACAACGCCTAAAGAAATACTTAAGTTTTTCTCTCAAAGTTGCAACAGTGGCTCCAATATATTGTTCTAACTCTGTATTGCAGACAGGGTTCTTTAATAACTACACAATGCAACATGTTACCCTCAAAGATGCCGCAGTGATATTTTTTGCAAATACCTTATTAAAACAATCTTTTGTTGATATAAACACTTCAGAACTTTGTAATTGTTCCAATGACTAATGTTTCAATTGGTATGCTTGTGTTTTTTAAGATCACCGTGATTTTTCCAAATTGTGGTGCCGAATAACGCTATTTCTCTTCCAATTTGTACATTACCATCATGCGGCGAGGACAGAACTTCAGCTAGACCATAGTCACATCACCTTACAATACGATTAAAAACCCAGTTCCAGACTAAATTGTGTATTCTTGTCAATATTTTCTTCGTTTATTTTAAATTATTTTAAAAATCGTAATTATTTGTGAAAGCTTCACTAAGAATACCTACTTTTTCTTCAATAGACTGAATAAAGGTCATGTTCAAAAGAATCTTTTCGAAACTATTGATTCGATACGTGTTTAAACGTTTGATTTTCAGACTTACAGTTCAATCAAATTTCGTACCCTGGCGTGTCTAGACTCAGGAAAATTGGATTAACTCTAACAGTACAAATTAAGCACTATTTAAATAATATTATCAACTTCAGTAATTAAATATATTTGATATGTCATTGTCCTAATTTTTCCCTACACATTTCTCCATCATACCGTTTTGATTTGCATCAGCCTAGCATTAGAGTTAAGCACTCCTTATAATTTTAAAGGTTACTTAATTTTCTTCAAGCTTACGAGTATCGATAGCTAACATTTCTAAATCCTGCAGTTGTTAACCAAATAATCTCAAAATGTTGTCACATGCTCTTCTGTCACAATTATAAGAGTGTTTATCATTTCAAAGAGTTTGTGAAATAATAGTACATTACTTTGATCATACTAATTAAATGCGTTACACGCGATGCAGTAAGCGCAATTTTAAAACAACCGTATGCGTTGCACTCACATGAGTTGCTCTACTCACTTTTATAAAAAAGTGTTCTTAAAACACTTATTATTCCTCCACTTCATATTAAACGAGATAGAAATTTGTACATATTGTTTAATTATCTTTAAATAAAGTGAGAATAGGGGAATATGGTAAGCTTAAACGGTAGTCAAATCAAGAGTTAGTCACTGCGTGATGACTTTTAAGTACCGTTCCATTTGCATGAAAAAGTAGGGGGAAAGCAGAAAAACTTCCCATTAAACAACGAAAATATAAACGAAAACAACTCATCATAACTCCGCAAACAAATTACTTAACATAAATAGAGATTTTCACTTTTTGTGCTGTAGATCTCTTCCGATTTACCAGTTATGTAAAAGTCATCCTTAATGAAGAACGCTTTATAAGCTATTGTCAGAATATTCAATATATTCATTACATTTTTATTAAACATATCTTAAACATGTGGTAATTTAATTGAACTCGTTATATTCTATATAGAGATAGTTGTTCAGATACGCACTGAAACACACACACACACACACACACACACGCGCGCGCGCGATTTTCCTAAGTATGTTTTTATTTGGATTCAGCGTGTCTCAAAACATGTATTCCCAGTGAAATCTCAGTATCAAATTTTTGGGTGGACTAAGTACAATATTTCCTTTAAGTACGCAGCAGAGAAAGTAAAGACGAAAATATTGTCACATCAAAACTATAATAAATAGAATAACAAAAATTACTTTTCTAGATGTTTTAGAAATCAATTTTAAACCCTTAAATTTGGTTTTTAGAGTAATTATTTGTCCTCGTTGGTTGAGCTAATTGTGTCATTTCTTGTGCAGTTCATAAGGAAGCAAAAGCTATACGTGTTTTTAAATTCATTTTATTTGAATTTATGAAAACTGTGAGTGAATGTAGCTTTCAAAAAGACTAGTTAAAAGCTGTAGAAAATACTATAAGTACCTACATATAACTATAGGCCAAGCATGGGCACGAGGGGCATGTAGCAAATGAACTTGACTTACCCACTCCACATTCTCTTGCCGAATGACAAAGGTTGTTTGGATGCTGGTTGGTCTTACCTGCGCAACAGTAATAATTTATACGCTATTAACTATTTTATTTATATTAAACATATTTTGCATACAATAATTATTACAGCCAACTACAGTGGTTAGGCAAATTATATAATCTTGAAAGTTTATAACCTTCCTTTATATTATGTGCGTAATATTCTTACGCTGTCTTATGATTAACATAAATTGTTTCTCTTTCAGAATAATTAAGCAGTAAAGTTCCATTGCTATTTAGGCTTAAAAATATTTTAAAACCATTTGATCAGGATAATAAATTTTTTGGTCTTAAATGTATTATTATATTCAAACTTTGAAACACGAAATATTTACAAGTTTATAATAAATATACTAATAAGAAATTAAACCACTAGGAAGTGGGATTATATTGTCGCTTTTATATGTTTACAAATTCGAGTTTGATTTATGCTTTTGATCAAAGCTTCATTTGATATTGTAACTCTTTATATTTACAAATTGAAATTCGCATATCTACCACTCTTCATGAAAAGTCATACTCGCCACTGAATGAGACGTGTCGCAAGCTGAACAGCAGTGAAGGGATAGGAAGGCCGGTGGAGTGAGGCAAGAACGCGTTTCAAGGCAGTTGGCCAGTTGAGCCGATTTTGTCCATGCCTGACATAGGCCATTAGGCCGTGTGGTCTTGGGCGCATAAAAAATGACATGTTGAAGCTTAAGAAGTCTCCAAAGATAAAATTTATAAGACGAAAAAAAATGTAAAAAACAATATTTTTGAAAATGTTGAACAATTGTCAGCTATGGGTACCCTCAAGTTAAGCTTGTAGCCATCATATAGGTCAAGATGCAAGTTGTGGATGCACCAAATGTTTAGAGTTGCTAAGTATTGCAGTAATCAGTACCCAATACAAATATATGTAAGAACTACAATCATTTTCATGTCTTGCAATGCAAAAAGTTCTACCACTGTAAACTCTGACTGCTGTAACATTTCTAACCTGAGTGAGTGAGTGAGTGAGTGAGTGAGTGAGTGAGTGAGTGAGTGAGTGAGTGAGTGAATGGAGCTTAAGGGCCCATCGACAACTAGGGGTTTTGCTTTACTGTCTATAAATTAAAGTTTAAGAGATAACTATGATAATTAAAAATATATAACCTGCTATCTCTAATGATCTTTGACTAGAGACTTTATGAACCCCCTGTAAATTGCAGAAGTTAATCTTTACATGACACATAATGCTTTAAACAAATAAACAAGCGATATTTTACAGCCGAGGATATGCGAATAATAGCCTTGCAGCCGCAGGCAGATCATTAAAATGCGTTGACGAGTCAACAAGATACTCGTAAGCTGGTCAAATTGCCCGGATATCTTCTTAGCATATGTCCACAGAGAAACGTCGGATGCCAGTTGGAGAACATCTGCTGGCGACATTACGCTCATTGAAGTGGGCGGGAACCAGACACATCCTGCAGCTTACCGAAAAATTGTTCCTCCTCCTCAAATCATAAATAAACAAGAAACGTTTTGGAATTAACGAGGGATAAAATTACATAGGACAGGATATCGTAGCAATATTTACTTAGGTAAAATATTTACTCCGATCCATCACTCTCTATGGGTTGTAGCTTATAATTTTTGTGTCCTCTTCACTCTCATTCTGGTGGCAACCACTTTTCATCATTACATGTGGTGCCACACATGTGGTTAACCAAATACTGTTGCCTCTGCTTGCTACTACAGCCTCTTTGTGTACAACTTGCCGCTTCTTTTGCGACCGATTTTGATTTCCTACTAAAACTGTAGCTCTAACATATGAAACCGAAATTATGTCAATATACTTGATAATGGAAAGAAACAAAAGGAGATTCTAGTCAATAGTTAAGGGGAAAACGTAATAAAGCTGAATATGTGTAAGTCTCAAGAATGGAAGCCTAGGTAGATTTATATGAGTGATAAGGTTACAATTGTTGTTTGTACTCAGCCTTAGTGATTCAGCGGGCTGATTCCTATCTTACGATGACGTGCTCTAAAGTTAGCCAATGGAAATCGCTTCCTTCGTGTTGCTCGCGCGAAAACAAATGCAACGCAAGACACACTCGTCTTGAATCGAGTCGAGATAACGCACGTGCAACTTGGGAGTTGTACGTAAGCTAGCGCGTATACATAATTCGGCGGTTGCTAAAGGGTGACAAAGTTAAAGTGTTATAACGTTGTAGTTGAAGTTACAAAGTTACATTCTATTTGAATATCGTCGGCAGTTCTCTACAAATCTCGAAATTTACAAATAATGTGATATGTTGGTCAATTCTTCGTTTGGTTCCATTCCTACCATAACTCACGCATACCCTGCAGATTAGGACCTCTTGCTGGAGCTAGTCCGGACACCAAACACGAGATCTTATAGGTCTTAAAGGCGACGTCTTCGAGAAGAAGAGGAACCGTTTGCGTCACATAATTCTGAGTGTAAACTTACAAGTGGATATTATTACATTGATGTTTCAGATCCAGCTGGATCCTTTTCAGTGAAAGTAGATCATAAATAAAAAAAAAAAAAAAAGACTGATGCGTTGCACTCACATGACTTTCCCTACTCTCGTACTAACCATTCCTACGAACTCTTATCCATATATTTTCTTCGTGTTAGTAGAGATAAATATTTGCAGAAATTATCTTATTTGCATTTCCTTGTAGGTGGAAGGAGAATATGGAAATACACTAGGCTTTGAGCGATAGTCAAATGTTTAAAGCTTTCAAATTCTCTTTGTGTGTTTAACATAGAAAAATGGAATAAGGATATTCCATTTGACAGAAGCAAAAGTTCTCCAAAACTCACACAAATAACAAGGCATATCTCAGAAATGGTTCACTCTACAGAAGGGTTTATTTAGACATAAATTGTGTATTTTAGCAAGATCTACATTTTTGGCATAAAATTGGGTCTATCTCTAACGATTTATGCCAGTATAACGACCAGTTGTGCAAAAATCGTTAGAGCCATTTTCAAGAAAATAAAAATTTTCGAAAAATTTCCATGTAAAGGGTAGTTTAGGGTGGGGCTATTTTCTTCAAAATCTTTATGACACACACACGGACCTTTTTCTAAAAATGCTTTTCTTTTTTGGATTCAGGGGTCCTCAAAACGTATATTTCCGGTGAATCTCGACATCGAATTTTTGGGTGGAATACAATACTTACCCTACTTGCAGTAAAGAAAGTAAAAAAGGATTAGAGTAGCTTGTAGACGTTATTATAAAATCCGTTAATGCGTAGAGAATGTCTGAATGTAACCTTACAATTTTCTTTACTATCAACATGAGTAAATAAAAGTATCAGTGTTGTGTTCTGTAGAAGAACATAGAGATAGTAACATCTGGTTTGAACCTATGCTTTGAATGGCCATACCAGAGTGAAAAGGCATGTTTAAACCGTGTTCTCTTTGTCAGCAGATACGATACAAATGGACATGACTCACTAATACTCATGGGTGCAGTAGTTGTATGAAATATGTGTTCGTTCTACGGCAGTGGCTCCACCCGAAGTACCAAGGGAACAGGGGCTTTGGGTTGGCTGTGGTTCTCTCTAAATTGACGTTTGTTGACTGCGCATTGACCGTTCTGGTCTGAGTTCAAAAAGTCCAGCGGGCGACAAATTAGGTTCACTAATGCGGGCATTCGTTATACTACCGATGTGTCATTATGTATGCTTACACTTTTTCCCTCCCCCAGCCACCGATAGAAGCACATACACGTGCCTACAGATACACACACACGTCTCTCTGTTTTTCCAACAGATGCAGGATAATTACAGGAGTTACCACCAGACCGCGCTGTAACACGGCAACTTTTTTCCTATCTCCCACGCCAGCGCCGCTCCTCACTCAGCCACCCAATGAATTTGTGTGAATGTGACCACAACACAGAATATTTGCTGCAGCCCAGATTTAATGAGGGCTACAGAAACCGCTGCCTGGAATCTACACATCCTTTAATGGCCTAGGGGATAGCGCCGTGCATTCTTTATATATATTACTAAAGATAACAATGGTCATGTCCCTTACTCTTGGGCTCATGGTGTTTACTCTGGGATTTTAATTGTAGCTGATTATTGCATGGAAAGAATTTGTAAAACAAACAAATAGCCCTACCTTTTATTACTGTTTTGTAACAAACGTTACCATTCAGGGCAAATTCTCTGGTATAAAAGCTGATACTTTGTAGGCTTGTTCTTTATCGTCTAATTACTTACACAATTAATATGTGCGGAGCTTAGCAATGCATTAAAACCTTTTTAAGCCATAATGGTTTTGCAAGCTATTATATAGAAAGATGACTATCCTGCTTTCAATACTCATAATACAACTTAGCTATGTGTTTTGCTCCCAACTGTAAGAAGTAATCGTGAGAAGGTTATTTCTGAAAAGAAGTAGGTTATATTACTGGCTTTTTCTAATATTTAATAGTCATTAAATATTAGGGAAGAGAGATAAAACTCTATAGATGGGGTTTACTGGAGTATGTGCATGAATTATACCTATTAAATCCTCTAGCCTTTGAGATATTTGTTATTGCGGACATGCAATATAATCATAATTGTTGGCCCAATTTTACCACTTAAATCCTACAGCTGGTACAACGAAAGCTTGTCAATCTGTAGGATATGCAGAAGAGATATTTCTGCAAATATACCGTTATCCCTTTTAGGGCTTCAGTATCTAACAACGTCTCTAGAGGTGCATATGGGATGGGAGTAGATAGTGGGAGTGGCAGTTACAACGGGGAGAGTAGACGTGGCATGTGGCCTTCAATAGAGCGAGGTAATCAACTTTATCTGAGCAGTACCGAAGTTTCACACAGCTCTCGTTGGCAAGTTTTCGTTGCGTTACTTCTACCTGGGATATATATGGGTGTGCGTGTGGGTGTAAGGAAAGTGACAAGTAAAGAATATTTTCTATAAAAACGGAACAAGATTAATATCTGCATAGCTAGCTTTTGTCTCACTGGTTTTACTCGCAGGCATAGGAATTCGTGCACAGCTGGCTTTCAGTTGTCTTCACTTAATCTATGTAAAGAACAGTGGCCCTGAATCACTGAAGGGCAGATAAGCACGGCCTGGTAAGTGCTGTCAGCAAACATGAATAGACTGAACGAGAAATGGAGGTGGTTTTAATCTGTGACGCTACTACGTACCATGCAGTTATACCTCACTTTCATATATTTTCGTCTTGGTTTCACTGCTTAGAACAGGCACCGGCAGGATTTGTCCGATCAAATCATGCTCTTACTCGCTGGTAGCTTAGAGCCTCAGCGCGGCTCTCGGGTTACGCAACTAATCATACACCAGGTCAAATTAACCGGAAAGTCTATTAATAGCGAACCAATATTTTACATCTATAGCATTATGAAGTGCGTGCATGTAATTAAAGACGTATCTATTCCGATTTATCAGATATAACTCTGTGTTACACTTGCAGCAGAATACCTTCGCTCTGTTGATTTAATTTAATTATTCTATACCTACATGTAAAAAGACTAATCAGAAAAAAACATAAAACACAAATAGGTTTTCTACATTTGATTATGAACTCTTAAATACAACAGGAACGAAATTATATTTCATAATGTAAAAACCCAAGACAGATAATACAATTAGAACAGTTAAAGATCTAACTGAGGAGAAATTGTGAATAAGTAACTTGTACAAATTATAAAATATAAGAAAATTAAATTGCAACATATATTAAATGTTTTATTTTTTGTTGTTAGTTTTCTGCTGAGCAACCTATGAATATTTGGGGAAACATTTCGTGTTATTTTGATTCTAAGTACTACATTAAGATTTTCATCACAAACGCATATACATGCATTGCTGTGCTAAACGCTGAATCAACTACTTGATGTGACCAGTCGCTGCTCGGCAAGCAAGCTCTAGGCTCCGTCTACTGCCCAACAATCTGAAGTAGTGTACCTGATGGTTCCTGGCTTAGAGGCTTCTCTGCGTATTTAATGGTCTCTCGTAATTTCAGTCTTAACACAAATTTGAGAGAAATCCGTAGTTTAGTAAACAGTCACAAGTGACACACTGTAGTTATATCACCCCTGCAGAAAAGAATTATTCATCGTCCATACTTCATCGAGAACAAGAACCTAAATTAAAATGTTTATCAGCTTGCACCAGTCAAACGCAATATAAACTCCCATTGATCATGTAGGAGTATTCAAATTACAATCGATATGTTTGCAAGTGTGAAAGGGTGACTTGTGTTTCTTCTGATAAGGCGATCAACCCCTACACATAGTAATGATTAAGTATTTTTTCCAATCAATGCTTCAAAATTGGCCGATACATCCCGTAAATAAATATTGTTACGTACAAATGGACACAAATGAGGTATTGAACCTCCCAGTCTGTGGGGCGAGTGGACATATGAATTCTGGAATGGCGTGACAAATGGCAATAAATAACAACATTCACCTACATCACCACATGTCAGCACCAAGCAAGACCACGGACCAGAGTTACACGAAAGAAAAAACCATAATGTGGAGCTGACCGTTTAAATGGGAACCAAATGCCCTCTAATTGGGTCACTTACAAATGAGAAATATCCCTACAGAGTTTACACACAGAAAATTGTAACAATTGCGTTACTTTTACCCACGTGTTTTGATAATATATCATCTTAGTGACAAGGAGAATGGCCAACCGAAGAAATAAACACATAATCCGATATAAAAGTCTCTGGTTCGAATATGAACATGGTAGTCCTCCTTGTATGAGAGTATTTCCAGGTTTTCGTTAGTCCGTGTGGGGAGATAGACTAAATTAGGCTTGGAACGTTCCTTTTCAAATTTTCTTTCCCTAATTATTTAATTTCGTGTATTATCGCCTCTAGGAACAGATGTTAAAAACCATTCAGAGAAGGAAAAGGTAAAACAAAAGAAATTCAATAAAGGAACCTACTTTCGGGAGGGTTTCCTAGCTCTCCAGATTCCGTAAAGGATTTATAAACGCTTGCTACATATATTTTTGGTCTTGGAGAGTATGAAAGCGCGCAATAAAAGTGTATATTCTACCGAAATTTTTCCAGGTTAAAATTATCAATTTATATGCAGACCACCTGAAAAAACTTCAGAATAATTACTATTAGAATATTTATATAGGTTGACCATTTCATACATACAGGGCGATAAATTATCATTCTTTTTTTCGTCGAACTGCACTTATATATTTTACGTTAATTTTTTATAGCATTTAACATTCTAATCTAGGACATACAATGTTTAAATTGATATTCTATTTATAACGTAGTCTAAATATATATAACTTTCACTGCGCTAGAAAATTTATCGGTTAGGTTCAGGCTTCTTATGATATTTCTTGTGATAAAAGCATGCTTTCGTCTTTCACCTGTTTCTACTAATCCAGATATACTTAACACTTTATAGTTTCAAAATATTAGATCTTGCACAAAATACTGCCTTACGTTGCCTTTAAAATTATTCAGGTGGACCTTAGTTTGAAAAATGCTGTTTTTTCACTCTCGTATAGTTTTAGTAACAACCGATATTTAAATTTTATGACAAATTTTGCCTAGGAGAACAAATGAGAAAGGATAAGTTAGTGTTTCTACGTAATTGACATTAAGTCGATTCAAGTGAGCGAAGTCATGCACTGTGGCTCATTTTAATTTTTTTGCAATTCATATGTGGTACGTTACTATTTCTTTATATATTTGTCAGTTCTGTCTATTTTATATTTGTATAAGTCACTTGCAACTTGCATATGCTAAGGCAAAGAAAAGGACTTACTTAAAAATAGATGTAAGGACATAAATAATATGATAACAAAATTATCCTCCTTGTTTGTGACTGGCAGTTAATTGTTATATTCCACACAAAAATACAATTTCGACATTTCACCGGAAATGCATGTTATGAGCTATCCAGAAAAGAAAAGCAGTTTTACATGTTCGTCTGTGCGCGGATACCCGTATGTATGAACAACATAAGTATAAACCTTTTGTTAAATTCACATCAGTTCTTCAACCTATTCAACAAAATATTGCTACAAAATACCCACTTGTTCTATGTACTTCAAGTTCATGGAGATAAAAATGTATACACGTGGTGATGCAGGTGCAACGGGAATAGAGAAATGCAGAAGACTTAAGCGACTGGAAAAGTATTTTAGGAAGGCGTCGCCATGTGATGACTTTGAAATTATGTTGTCTTTGTAGGGCCAGGACACAGAAAAACGAATGACTTGTCATTTGAGGAAGCCATAAGAATTGGAAAATTCAAACCAATAACAACGAATATTTCAGTATTAACTCCACAAAATGTATTTGATATAGGCTGTGCTTTTAACAAGTAAATCGTTTAACAAATTCTTACAATTGAGTAAAGGCTGGTTCTCAACCATCCGATTACGGGAACTATAACGATTCTGGGAACGAGAATCAAGTTTTTGGTTCACAATATCCCGGAAACGATAACAACGGGATACCATAAAATGGAGGTCAATATTACCCGTTGGGAATTCATTTGTTTCTAGCTGACCAATTATATTCTAACCTGCCACTAGAGAGCTCCAGCAGCTGTTGAATGGCACGGTCGCCTTGATTCACTTCAACAGCAAAAAGTCCAACACGCACAATATGAATCTATCATGCCGAGCCCGGTAACGGGAAGCAGAAGTTAAAACATGACCAAATATTCTTTCCCGTTCCCGGGGCTCTTCGTTTTAGAAGAGAAATAGTGATACAAAAGATAACTGGACTTCACCATTTTGTTACGCAGGTTCTCACATTATTCTTTTGTCACAATAAGCACCCGTTCTGCTTACTTAGTGCAAAGCATATTTAACCAAAATACATAATTTCTGTTTCGTTTTTCATCTCTGTTGTACAACTAGTTGGGGAAAAAGACTACATTTAACTAATATAACATAAAGCTTAACTAACATTACATTCATAAATATATGAACTTAGGCATACGATGGATTGAAACGGAGATAGCTTATATTTGTCTAAACATTAATTCTGCTAATGTACAGTCTAACTGTCGTTTTGCTCATAAATCTTCCCCTAAATCCACACCTATAAACCGCACCAGCAGCTTTAGTGAAAGCCTTGCCTTTAATGACTGCAATGCAAACAGTACACGTGCTCTCCTTTGTGCGATATCGATCTGTGACCTATTATTTTAAGCAAACTGCAAGTAAATAAAAACAAAATAATGGAAAACAAACACGATAGGGGTTAAATCGCGTGCTTTCCACACTAAGTACTTTAGTGCATTAAACTTAGGGGTAATTCAATGGCAGGCTTGCGTTTTATTGGGCAATGATCATAACCAGCGTTTTGCAGCTTACATATTTGAGCTTCAACGTTGTTATCTTATCATAATAATTTAATTCCCTTTCCTTTGTAGCTGCCTGGGGATATTAAGCATAATAAACTAGATTAGGTACAACTTTTTCAACGAGAAATTATTTTTGTTCTCATTGTAAGTGTTGAAAAAAAAAAAAAAAAAAAAAAAAAAAAGAACTTTCGCAAGCTAACGCCTTCATCCTGTGCACCCTTTCAAAAAGAAAGAGAAAGAAGGAAAAAAGAAAGAAAGGTAGAGAGCATAAACGAAAGAAAGAGAAAAAAAGAAAGAAAAAAGAAAGAAAGGTAGAGAGCATAAACGAAATAAAGAGATAGAGCATAAACTAAAGAAAGAGATAGAAAGAGAAAGAAAGAAAGAAAAAGAAAGAAACAAACAAACAAAGAAACAAGGAAACAAGGAAAGAAAGAAACAAGGAAAGAAAGAAAGAAACAAACAAACAAACAAACAAAGCAACAAGGAAAGAAAGAAAAAAGAAAGAAAGAAAGAAAGAAACAAAGAAAGAAGGAAGGAAGAGAAACAGAAATAAATTTAGGATTTGGGTACACATTAAGTATGAAATGGAACTTTGGAGTACCTATTCCTCAACAGATGGAACAAAATTTGAGTATACCGGGTGGAACGGAAGTCATTACATTAATTTAAACCAGTGGTAGATCTTGGTATTTGGAATACATTTTGTGTCCTAAGTTTTTGATTCTGGCCATTTCCTACGGAGATATTTTGGATTTGTCTAAAAAAAAAAGTGGCAACGCAGCAGATTGTGTGAGTGAGACTTTCTCTAGCTCAGTACATAAACAAACTTCGTAACGGTATGGCTTGAAAACATAGAACACATACCGTGCCTTGTCCTTTTGTGTTTACTGTGCATGTGTAAGCCAATCACAAGTGTTAGCTTCCAAAACGCAAGGCGAAAGCGAAAGTGTTTACATCCACAAACC
Source organism: Tenodera sinensis (assembly GCA_030765045.1). Lineage (NCBI taxonomy): Eukaryota > Metazoa > Arthropoda > Insecta > Mantodea > Mantidae > Tenodera > Tenodera sinensis. Next base: position 101,136,573 of record CM060966.1, on the reverse strand, counting down.
AGGTCAATTCCCTGACTAGCCTCAACGCAACGTTGTCAACATGTTACATGTCTGAAGGAGCTTAGCGTAGTATTCCTTCACGTCTTTTAAGTGATTAATTATTTCGGAAACCCTGTGTGATGTCTCATAATTACTACCGAAGGTATTTCAGAAAGAAGTTACTCTACCCATTTTACAAGTAACGAACTGTTATCTTCGTATATTGTTGTGAAATCAGGCATCCAACTTGGATTAAAAACAATTTATTCTTTCGAAATCGCCTAAAGAACAAAATGCTATTCGATTTTTTCTTTGCAATGCTTCTATGAAGCACATAGTAGAAGGAATGTAATGACTTCCCCTCCATCCTGTAGATAAATAACTTCTGAAATCAATATATTTAAAGATGCGAGTCCTTTTATAGAATTAATTTTGTAACAGCACCATATTCTGGTAGTAGTGAATTTTAGTACTTTCTTTTGCATATAAAATGTAAAAGTTTAACATAAGTAATTATGGCTTCACAGGATTGGAGTTTTCAGCCATTACCAACTACTTCTTCAGGAAGTGAGGGCCATAGAGTTTGTATTTAGTGTCAATGTACATTCCTAACAATTTAACTGCTCAGTTTTGTGGATTATTTCTAGTATTTTTAGATGAATACCAATTTTTTATTTTTCGCCTGGCTAGTCAAAAATAATTTAACTAAAATACCTCTTGACGTCACAGAACAAAGTACTAAAGAAATATTCAGTTTGCATAGAATTATTATTAGGAATTATAAAAGCTACAACATCAGCACAATATTTAGTTGTGGTAGACACATTAAAATCGACGTCCTTAATCACAATTAACATTAAAATGGACCTAGAAGCGATCCTTAAAGAACAACAAAATTTATAAGCTAATCAGTACTTTTTACTTTCTCTACTGGTAAGTAGGGGAAGTATTGTATTCCACCCAAAAATTCGATGTCGAGATTTCACCGGAAATATATGTTTTGAGGCCCCCTGAATAAAAAAAAAGCATTTTTAGAAAAAGGTCTGTGTGTGTGTCTGTGTGTCAGTCTGTCAGTCTGTGGACAGCATAACTCAAAAACGAAAAGTCGGTTAAAAACCAAAGTTGGTATTTAAGTTTAATGTCTTTCAGGGATGCGACACAAAGATTTTGAAGAAAATAGCCCCACGCTAAACTACCCTTTACGTGAAATATTTTTCGAAAATTTTGATTTCCTTCAAAATGGCTAACGATTTTGATTAAAGTGTCATATGTTTGATATATTTTGATGACAAATAAAATGTATATCTTGAATTTTCTGGCTATAGCCCTTGTAGTCGTATCTACTCTGGACGACTTTTGCATAACTGGTAAACCGTTAGAGATAGAGCAAATTATGCTGTACAAAAAATGTAGATCTTGCTAAAATACACAATTTGTGTCTCAATAAATTTTCTTGTAGGGTGAACCATTTCGGAGATATTTGTAGTTATATGTGTGAGTTTCGGAAAACTTAGAACTTTCGTGAAATGGATCATCGCTGTTCATTTTTTTTTATATGTCAAGTGTGCAAAGACAACAGAATCTCAAACATTTGACTATCGCACAAAGCGTACTATATTCTAACATTCCCTTTGCAGCTACAAGGAAATAAGCAATAAGATATTTTGTACAAATGTTTGTCTCAACTAACAAGAAAGAAGATATAGGAATAAGAGTTTGTAAGAATGGTTAGTACAAGAGTAGAAAAAGTCATGTGAGTGCAACACATCAATTTTTTTAAGTTTAGTTCAATAATGTGGACTCGGTCTTTCAAATATTTTAAGAGGCCTTGTTGAGTAACATTGTTTCCATAATAAGCTAGTTTCCTAATTAGGAAATCGTAAAGGATTCAAACAAAATTTCATCTTAGATCACTCAGTTTGACATAAGTACGAGTAACATCTTAAATACAAATTTAGAAGAATACAAATAGCCTTACAAGTGTTTATTCGAGAATAAAGCCAAATTGAGCTGGACTAATAATTGTTTGGTTTTCTAAATATTCTTACGTTTATTCTCCAAACATGGACACTATAGAGATAATATCTGTAATTCTCAGGATCTTTCCTAGACTTTGCCACATATTGGGACTCATTTAAACACTAAGCATTTTTGGGAATATACTACCTATTTTAAACAAATATCAACACAAAGTGTCAGAGCGTATACAGGATGTTAGGGATATAAGTGCAACCATTTTGTTAAATTTTACCTAAATATGAATTCCCCATGATGTTAGTTGTTTTTCTCTTCATATAACATTTTTCCCCACAAATCAATCACAAAGTTTACTACTTAAATGTTAGGCATGGACATAACTGCGATGCGAAATGAGAGACTATCCGTTTTGCTTCGCACCTTGATGCGGGAACCACTGGCCTTGAGATCAATGGCCTTGCAGAAAGCATTCGAATCCAGTTCTAACATAGCATTCGTTATCGCGTTACAGCATTCATTCTACCCGTTCTACGTCATGTTTTCTGTGGCACAACTACTTAGAGGTACTAACCAATCTTAAAAGTATTACTCTTTATTACTGAGTAAGTAAAATTATAAGTCTGCAAACGAAGCAAATATTGACCCTGTCCGTATTTACCAGTATCAATTCCAGTACTTATTCATCTTGCAGTCCGTATAATGTATGACTTTCTTTATCAAGGAGTTAAACAAGCATGTTGTTTATCAATAGTGGATTTTAATGTTTATATGTACAAGACCACCAAAAAATGGATGACCAGAAGTTCTAAAGCCATTAGAGTAATGATACCGAACCCTGATGTCCTGATACCCTGATGCTTCAAATGAGAAATACGAATAATATTGTGACGCCGGGTGGCCGCGTGTTTCAGACGCTCAAGATCAAGCTACCTCACATCACTGTTCGACGTGACCGACAATTTGTGTGGTAGAACAAAGTGTTTCCACAACGTACGCGAACCTTCCACAGGCGGCTTTTTGTGAGAGGTTCGAGAAAAAGTGCATTTCGAGGCGGCGGCAGAGGCAGCGGCGGCGACAACGGCAGAAGCAGCAGCATTAGTAGCAACAGCAGTAGTGTGTGTGTGTGTGTGTGTGGGCGCGCGCGCGTGCGCGCGCGCGTGTGTGTGTGAACAGCCATCGGTGAGAGAATGTGAGCGTTTGTTGTCAAAGACAGTTTTGGGACATTTAACCGTCGCATCGGAGTTGTGTAAAGCAGTTTCGCTGAATATCATCGTCAAAGCGAGTTGTTACACAGAGGGAACTGAAAGACAGAAGAGTACTCATATGTGTCCAGGTTCCGATCGAACAGAACAGCTGTGCGTTGCAAAGTCACAACGGACTGTAGATTGTGTTAGCGATAAAAGAGCACTGTTCTCGGTTTTAGAAGGGAAAATAAAGTGAAATAAAAGTAACTGAAAGTGTCCTTTGTTATATTGGTGTCAGAAGTGCTATTTGTGAAATTGTGTTTTGTCACAATGTCATAGTACCTTGTACCGAATGCACTGTTTTATCGCTTTTAACAGCATCATAAAAATCTTTAATTTCACTCGAATTGACAATAGCCGCTTACAATAACTTGTTTTATTATATCTAGGCTTAAGATTACGATGAAACAATATTATTAAATATGATTTGGTGCATCGACACGATTATCTTTGGTCTATACGTGATAGATATCATCCTTACATCCATACACAGAAATAGCTTGTAGAAGCTGCAAGAACCAGCTTGAACAAAAAGATTAAAATTGCATTTAACTAAGAAGCAGATGCGGTTTTGTAGATGTGAGGACAGCCTTTCCTAGAACAATAAAGCAATTTAGCAAAGAAATAAAAAGAGAACCTGTAACAACGTATGACAGCGGTTTATCTGGCTCCTCACAAGGAGAACAGAGGAAGCATATTACGAATAGCAAAACGTACGACGGTATTCGTCCGCCCCGAAAAACACTTCTTTTGTCTCATCTTGCTCTGCCTGTTGTACAAGTTGAAGGCATGCATGTGCGAGCGGACAAAACGGGTGCAGTTTGATTTCCTTTTCTCTCTTTTCATACAGTCTGATGAGTCGCCGGCTCACACCGCTCATTCATAACAGCCCCAAACAAAAATAAACTGCATTGCAGAATTTTTCGTGTGTTCGTCTCAAGAGATATTAAGATAAAAATGCAATTACTGCACATTATGCTGATGACTGGACATGGCAATAGGAATAGGAGACATACGGTTGGGGTTTGACCTTAAACCGTGCTTATTGTACCTATACCTCCAAGGGACACTCCGAGAGGATGGGTTGAGAGGAGACACCGGGCGGCCAGATCTAGAGTAGCGGCAGAGGCATTGGTAGAGATTTTTACTGGGACCAACGCCTCAGATGCCGCCCCTCGCATAACCCACTGGCAGCGAGGGACGAAGGGAGTTCCATTGCAAAGCGCATATTACCCCTGCCAAGCTGCACCTAACGCCTTCGCTGACACTTGCGACCCTAAAAGAACCAACGGAATGAAGGACGAATGAAATGGTTAATGAAGGTAATAGAAGACAGGAAATTCGGGGAATGTAAATATACTTCCTAACAATCCGGGGAAACTCCTGGGTCAGGAAGATTGGCCACGGGAATGAACCCACGACTCCCGAACGCGAGCCCAACACAACGCGGAGCCTTGTGCTCGTTTTAGACATGGGAATTGTTGGGCATTTGGCTACAGGTTATCTGCACTCAAACCTTTACACTACAAAGAATGCCAAACAAGACAGGCCAAGGGTCAGTGAAATGTAGGTAAAAATCCATTTGAGTGTTGTCTGGAAACATCAAAAGACTGTACTAGAGATAGGGGATGGTTTGTTATTTACCACATCCTTGCCTGCAGTTCTCTGATAGTGTAATCCTATTTTCTTCCGTGCAGATTTAGTGCTTAGAGGTTCGTGTGCTTGTACCTTTGATTGCTAAGGTTCGGAAGCTGAGAATTAGTCTCCTTAATTTTGGTTCTCTAAAATTTAGAAAACAGTGAGTTCTATTTGTTCTATTTTGGGATTTTTGCGTTTTCTGTTTGTTTGTTAAGACATGTCATATTGGTCAAAATGCCATGTTCTGTAACCTAGCCTGATTTCGATTATATTTTAATCACACTTTCACGTTTAAAACAGACAACAATGATTTATGCGGATTAATAAAACAACTTAAAACGTGTAATCTGCCTAAAGGAAGCAGCAGTTTATTCATAGAGTTTTTTTATACGACTATTACGATGACGACTATTACGATGACGACTATTACTACGACTGCGCCTATTGCTACGACTACGACTATCACTATGACTATCACTATGACTATCACTATCACTATCACCACTATTATTATTATTATTATTATTATTATTATTATTATTATTATTATTATTATTATTATTATTATTATTATTATTATTATTATTATTATTATTATTATTATTATTATTATTATTATTATTATTATTATTATTATTATTATTATTATTATTATTATTATGCTCCTCATCAATCGTACCATTTTTCAAGCTAAAGTGTTAAACCTCTTTTAAAGAATGGCATTTTGGATTCTACGTGACTAATTAAGTGCATCAAAATCTCATTGCAATATTTTCTGAATATATCTCACAAGTCTATAAATAATAAAATTTGCGAGAAAATGACGCATATTGCGTTTAATGATGGTTGACGTATTTATGTCAAGCATGGTCACGAGAGAAAAACCAATAGCAACTTTCCAATTTAGAACATAATATAAAGGAATACCTAGGAAATAGTTTGTCATTAGTATTTCATTTGATATAAATTGTGAGCTGTAAGTAGATCTACATTTTTGTTCAGTAGGGTATTGTTTTTCTTTTCATCAATGTAAGAAAAGAATTCGTAAAATGGTAGTTTGGGGTGAGAGGTTTTCATTGAAAATCTTAATGTCGCATCCTTGGAAGACACTGCAATTAACCTTTCTCATACTTCATGGAGACAACCGGTGACCAGCCGTAACGAGACCTCCCCCTCCCTCCATCTTTGTGTCTCCTAGGTCATAGGTAATAACGGCGATTTTCACTTTTGGAAAAAACGGCAATGATGTTCACTCGTTTACTGTTGTGTTAATGCGAGTATTTGAGTTTGTTCACATTCGGTTTTATTTAGAAACATTAAATTCACACACACACACACACACACACACACACACACACACACACACACACACACACACACACACACACACACACACACACACACACACACACACACACACACAACTTTAAATAAAATATCACAAAAATAATTACACTAAAATGTGACATTCTCAAGCTTTTAGCAATTTAGCTGACATTTTACTTCCAGTGCTATCTTACATCAACTTTAGATGACTTTAAACTTCAGTGGAAGTTCAAAGTAATATATTTTTATTTTCCGTATTATTAAATTTTAAAGCCTAGTTTTATTATTATTCTTTGCCTAATGCTCCACCGAATGTAATTTTAAACACAACCATTTATTACTGATTCTATGTCGTCACCTGATTATAGTGCACAAAGGTGTCCTATAATTATGTTTTGCTAGTCGTAGTTCAAAGATGTTTTTATGTCTGTAATCTATAATGACTCGTTTTTTTTTAACATTAGTAACTCCCAAACCGTTGAAAATAACAAAAAGACAATTTATATAACAGACTTAATTGTTCTGGAAATCTTCATGAAGAAATTTCTACAAAATTGGATTAAAAATGCATAACATGGTAAATTTTGAATCTGGACTTTTAACCTACATCATATAACTGTGGGTATTCATACCATAAAAAGTCAAAATACACTTTAAATTTATGCCCCTAAGGGTTATTAAAGTCATGGAATGGAAATGTCTATTATTGTGACAGTTATAGTAAATTTCAGTGTAGCATCCCCTTAAGTAAATTGTTTATAAATACGAAGAGAAACTTATAATAACCTGATGACCTCATCACTATTATTGCTCCCGCATATATAAATATTTTAACTTACAATGTATGATGCAAAGTTTATGACATCGTTGTCATTGGCCTGACGTTAAAACAAATCTTGCATGAAACATGGGTATGAGAGAAATCTGTGTCTCCTGGTTGTAATTCCATCATGCTACAAGTCAAGGTGGGTGCAAGTCCTGTAAGCAGAAACCGTAAATTGCGCTTTGTGCAAGGGCGTGGTACAAATAGATGTGACGGTTCTAATATTTCACGCTCCATCGCAACACATCTCTCCAATCGAAAAAAGAATATCCTGTCAATAATTTTAAAATGTTACGGGTGTAACTCTTTTGTTCAAAAGGGGAAACTTGACAAGTTACAGTGAAAGAAGCAATTAAAGTTGACTTTCTTCTTTGTAACAGAACTGCATTAACAACTTTCCTTAAGAGAGGCCAACAAAAATAAGTAGACAACTTGGAAAGATCAAGTTCTTCCAAAATTAGAATTTGTGTTAAAGCCACTCCCCCACCTCAAATGAATGTACTCTTATAGGTTGTGTGTGCTATAAAATAAATCAATGTAACAAAAATCAACATTTACATTTGTGCAAAATATTGAGACGTCGGGCTTAGCGCTCAACAAAATACGGACAGGGTCAAGCTACTTCACACTATATTTCGTGTCGGTGAGCTGGCAACGACTTCCAAGGCCGGACTGCCTCGCGGGATTGCTGTGTGTACGTGACTTAATCTAGGCGGCAGAAACAAAAAGGGTGTCGAGAACGTTCTCGAGACCTCTAGCCGATTGCTGGTGCGTGTGAATAGACGTCGAGAAAGATCCGTGTTACATAATCCACAGTATGGAGGCCTGAGAAGAACAGTAGGGAGAGTTGGAGAGAGAGTTTTAGAAATGAGTTACAGACATGAGTTGGTGAATGTGTCAGTGAGTGTGAGACAGCTGTGCGTGTGTGCCATCTGTTGGTACGCCGTACGTGGTACAGGCGTCGCAAGTGACTATAATGTCCGAATTAGGGTATGAGAGACAGAGGAAGTGAAGAAAGACACCGAAAGGAGTGAGCAAGGTTATGAGCAGAGCAGTTGTGAGTTGTGATAGCCTGATAAACTGTAGATTGTGTTAACGACGAGAAGAAAATTCTAGGAGTCAAGGTGATAGAAAAGTGATTGGAGCAGATTTTGTCACACTATTATATATTTGTGCAAAATTCTGGCAGTAGAAAAGCTTATAAATGACATTTGATAGTAATAAGGCTTTTAAAAGTGAAGTATACGCAGGTATATTGATTTGAAAAACAGTGATCTGCTGAATGAAACTTTTTTTATTCCTTTCATTTAACTTTTATGCATATACTCGTAGACCCACACATTCCATATCATATCTGCACTACAGTAAACATTGAGTATTGATTTGAATATTTTGCATTGCGTTCTATATAGGTTCTCTTTGTGCGTGCGTGTTTGTGTGTGTTACAAGCGATAGATAAATTTGTTTTAAGGTAGTTCAGGGAACAAAGTGCTAGTCCCAGTGAAGCTAAAAATGAGCGTACCAAAAAAAAAAAAAAAAAAAAAAAAAAAAAAAAAAAAATCGTGAAAAGCCTTATATAAGTGGTGTAAAGTGCAGTATTCTGGAGAAATTCCATTATTCGTGTTTAGTTTGTTCCATAACGCGATAAACAGGAATGTTTCTTGTCAACATCATCGTCATCAGCATCATCATGAGATAAACTGTATTATAAAATTCACAACAAACGCGAGAACTTAACAGTTTAAAACAGTGTTTTAAAATAGACAGCAACGCAAATTATGATTACAAAATCATTCCTTGTATCTAACTCGAACTAGCTCCTCCTGAAAAAGAATACTTCCATTTCAGATTATGTCGACCTAATTAATTTGTTAATGCAGTTCTAAATGAAGAATGCTGATAAGAATGACTGAACCATGCAGACCAGGTGAGAAATGAGTTTCACTAGCTGGTAGGGAAAGTGGCATATCGTTTGTTTCTGTGGCAGACTGTTGTCGCATTTTTACGAATGCTAATTTGAAGTTCGTCGTATTCTTCTATCCCGAGTAGAAAAAGTGGCCAAAGGGACTGTAACTTAAGCCCTCATATTAGATATATGATCCAGAAATGCACAGGTGCATCTCTTTTCTCCGAAACGTCTTAGTGATTTGTGCTGTGGGTATAAGGCTAACATTATTTACGCCAAAATGATCGCTATATGCGGGTTCAATTAATTATTGCTAAAGAAAGGTTATTCAACCTGATGTGGTCCTAAAAGAGATGGATGGTTTTATTCTGTTGAAAAGCTCTGATGAACTCTAGTTGACCTTGTATCATGACGCAACAGTGCTGAGTAGGTTGGTCGAAATCAATGTCGAAGTCCATAAAAAAGGAGCATCAGATTACACCAAGCCTAAAACAATTAATCATTTTCTTCATGTTGTTTGCGTGTGATAGACGGCACCAGATGTTCTTCTATCTTTAAGGTATATCTGTTGTTATAGAGAGCACCAACCGTTTACTTGGTTTCAACTACCACCTCACTTCTCTAATATACGTACTTATGTTCCTGAACTAGGACCTCATTATTAACCGTGTTATTTCAAATGCTAACTATTCATGAGGCTTTAATGAGGATGACCAAAAAGTGTAGACTGCTCGTTCGTTTTAGACGAACGTCCTTCAGGTACAGTGAGCTACCTTACTCTTAATCAACAGGTCAACATCTGGCGGAGGGGGACTTAGCACCTTGATACAAAGACGATATTTTGTGTCTGGGATCATGACTGTGAATGGATCCGAAGGGCAACCGGAACTTGTCACGACAGAGCAGATGGCAGGGTCCCTACATTTTTCTAGATAAAAGCACCCCAGCAGAGGCTGGCTCAGCCCTGTTCCTCTCCCATATCTTCGCGTTCGTACTCCCAAAAGGGTGCGGGACTCGGAAGTCGGCTCCCCTCCTCCCTCGAGCTTGTACCATTCCAAAGGGTACCCCAAAACATGTAGGCTCGACTTCCAAAACAGTGGAAGAGATTTCCAGAGCGCATTTGTTTGCCCAGCCGCGCTGCTGCCACGACGTTCGCCGACACTTCCAAAAGAAACGTAACGGGATGAAGGGTGAAATGAAATGAATTAATGTAACGAATGTAGGGACAGGAGGTTCAGATTACATGAAAATCCTTCCCAGCACTCGCCTGGCGACCTGGGGAAGCCTCCGAAAGAAACATGGGTCAGGAGGGTCACACCCACAACCTTCCGAATATCGGGGCCACAGACATTACCGCCTGAGCCATCATACACGGGCAGCAAATAGTTTACGTTACGGTAACAAACAGCTCTGCTTCCTGAAGTTACACTGAATACAATTGACTGCAAAGTTTTGTATGTCAATCCCGGTATTTTAACAAGCTGATTATTTACTAACGTCACAATGCTTCCTCTAACGTCAAAACTAAAAAGAAAACTCTATTGCCAAGCAATTTAAGCAGTTAACCACGTTGATAGTGTAATATGCATGGGGTTGACACTGATGGTGTGACAATTTGTTTATACTTGCTCTGGTTAATTCCGTGCAGAAACATAAGAGTACCCTACACATCTGACTGCCGTTCCTGATTCTGTATGCCAGTGCTCCCTCACAGGTGAATAAGTATCTCTTATCTAACTTCCACTTTAAAATTTTCATTCAAGAACACAACGCGCAACTTGTAACCGGTTACTTATTATAATTACATCTATCGGTTATCAAAATAATGGTGATAGAAAGTAATTAGCACCTATTTTGGATAATTAAATGCATTTCCTGTATTCACATGGTCTTGGCGAGTGCTGGCTTCCATTATTATCATAAGTTATATTACGTAGTATTATACTGTTCCTCAAGCTGGTGTAGTACATAACCTAAAGGGAGAAATAAGTTACTTTGTTCAGCTTCTAAGTGTTGAAGCACCTCCCGAGGTGAGTGTATCGTCAAAGCCATCTATTTATGAGACAAAGAGAGAGTAAAAAGTCTGTGTGTCTGTCTGTCTGTATGTGTGCTTGCGTGTGCGTGTGTGTGTGTGTGTATGTGAACGTTACGGAAGGATAGAACACCTGTGACTTGCAAGGTTACGACGAATTATTGTTAGCGATAAAATAGATAACTGTGTTTTTGTAACTCAATTTTAGCAGAGAAATGAAGTTCCATTAAAACTAACTGAAACTTTCAGTTGGCACAATATATTATTTGCAATAGTCCAATTCTGGTTTATGCTAAAAACAAATTGTAGATATTTCATTTTTACATTAAGTATACAGCTAAAAAATACAATTGTTTCAAAGTTGAAACGATTCACTATCATAGCGTAACAAAAAGAACTAAGTTAATCATAAAGCATCCTAAAAATGATTGCGTTTGAATTGTTGAATATCATTTTAAGAGGTCGTTTTATGTCATGACAATTGTGTTGTATGTTAATAGTAGATATCTGTTATGTATGGAACATGCTTCTCAGCTTGGCAGGAATTTATGCTAGAATGTAAGTACTTTTAGAGCAACTAAACAAAATACTGCGTGTTTGGTCTTGGAGAGAACCTTTTCCAGCAAGTTTTATTTCCCAGTGTATATTTAAAAATAAATGAAAAAGCACTATATAGCTGTGACAGCTTATATATTCTCGTGTGGTCCATTTCAGTGGACGTAACCAGCTTGATCCTAATTTTAAGCTGGATGAGAACAAATGCATTGGACAAATTAGTCAGTGCATATTCATGGTGATCAGCATAATAGTTTTAAAAATATCACTCTCGGTTAAGGGAATTCAAATCAATTTCAGGTCGTTTATAAGTTTTTTTGTTTAGAAACTGATTATTTATATCCGCTAGATTTATGTCAATAATATGTATATCTATGTTTGTAGGTACATGACGATTACAGACAGTAGCGGAAAAAGTTCCATTTCAAAGATGCACGCATTTCCACAGGTTAGGCCACGCCGTGGCCAAGAGGTTGGATCGCTTGACTCTCACCAAAGCGACCCTGGCGTCCGCATGTGGGATGTCTGGTGGAAACACCAGCGCGGGGGCGGGTTTTCTCCGGGTTCTCCAATTTCCCCTGCCATCATTCCACCAGTTACTCAATCATCCTTTCCTCTCCTTCCATTTCGTTCATCGTTTCATCCGTTTGGTCTCTGCGCGAACTGGTGGAAGTGTGTACTGGCTGGTGTCACGGAGTTTCTAACTGGAAAAATGTAGGGACCATGCCCTCTGCGTTGCTTACTCTCCTATGGTCTGGCCATCCTGTCTCTTCTCACCTCACTCCTCCCTACCTCCCTCCCTCCCGGAAACGCCCCTTTGGGGCATAGGCGCAAAAGATCTGAGGTCAAAGTGCCGAAGCCCCCCTCCGTATCTGTGCTTCTACTTTCTTCTACAGGTTTCTGCTCTACTGTGCTTTAGGGTTAGTTGCCATCTGGGTAGCACGAGAAAACAAGTTACACAGAGTGACTGAAAAAAATTCTGTCTATACGATATCCATTTCATGCTTTCAAATTAGGTGCATTTTTAAGTACTTCGAATAGATCTGAATATCCTCAATTTAGAATTCTTACTTAGACATGTGATCACAAATGCATTATCTAACATTTGATTGACGACCTCGAAGGGACCCTGGGACGATTCTGAAGCCTAGGAGGGAGGAGTACCATACGGTGGGAGGAAGTAAGTGCATGACATCCTGTTGCCAGGCCCATTGATATATCGATTCTAACACGTTAACCCACATAAGCCCCACCTGTCTCCCAGATCCGTTGAGGGATTCAAGTGCAGAAGAGAGAAAAGGACAGAAAGGCTTGGCTAATTGATGGTCATGCAGGCAGCACAGCGGGTGCTTGAGATATTCGTCATCATAATCCAATTACTGGATTAGATTGTGTGTATTTGGATGTACGAGTATGGGGCGCGGCCTCAAGGGTGGAGCGATTCAAGCGACATTTTTATAAGTCTCATAAGGTGGCGCTGTGAAGACCTTGAATTTCTTCGTCGCACCCGAAGTCGTTGCAAAGAATACACCGCCCGCCCCCGTTATTTACGGACACTTTAAATATCTACAGAACAATAACGTATTTCAATCCTGCTTCCAAACCAAAGTCTATATGAAGCATGTCGGGCTGGGTATCCTATTGTTCTGAAACAGGCTAGCTTAAGCCTCCCCGTACAATGCTTCGGCTTTACATTCTCCACGAGTGAAACCTCTTCATTACAAGCATTTAGAGAACCAAGAGCAGAAATAAAACGAAGGTGACAAAGATGAATTGAACGGCTTCAAAAAAGATGGTTTCAACAAATGACAGTGGAACAGAAACTCTTAAACCACGAAGGAAGTAGACGATGTGCTAATAGCTATCAATAATAATCGTGCTCTAGAGTCTTTACACTTGTCTGTGCAGTAGAAACGACTAGTTAAAATTAACTATAAGTTTGTCCTAGTCTGTTAAGGAGAAATCAAAATGAAACAAAGACAAACTTAAAATGATTTATTCAACGATTTTTACCTTTTGGTCATCTAATTTTTATGATGAATACACTCGAAATTGACTATACATAGTTATGCTGAAATATCTTACATAATAATAAAAATTTGAAATAAAATATAAACTAGCAATCTCTGACACGGAACAGAATCTCCTATACAATAAAAGAAATTTAAAGAAGTGTAATAAGTATTTTTCACTTTTTCCCTAAAGGATTTATATGGATATACCTTAAACATTGATAATAACGAAATATACACTTCGATTTTATTATTATATATTATCTATTATTATTATATATTATCTATTATTATTATTATATATTATCTATTATTATTATTATATATTATCTATTATTATTATATATTATCTATTATTATTATTATTATTATTATTATTATTATTATTATTATTATTATTATTATTATTATTATTATTATTATTATTATTATTATTATTATTATTATTATTATTATTATTATTATTATTATTATTATTATTTTCCATTTTCTGCAGAATCTACATGCACTTAATATCATAAATTTGAGTTTTAAAAACCCTACTTCTTAACTGTAGAATTCTTGTTTCCTAATTGTCTCAAGAATAAACACAACTTTGCAGCAGATTTTTGTTGATCTATATAACTCAGACAGATCTATACGCATTTCGTACTAAAACGCATATGTTGAGAGGAAAGTTATTTTAAGTTATATTTACAGACGTTATATTTTGTCGTTAACACGTGCTATAAAATTTCAAAAGATTAGACAAAAATATGTTCAGGCTATATTACAACCAATTCAGAAAATTACGTTACGGAAGGTTTTATGAAACAATCCTAATTTCGTTGTATATTTCTATACATATTAAGAATGTTGATTGAATGCAATGAAAATGACTCCAGTTCTATATTCCAGTGCTAAAAGTAATGCTTAGTAGGAGGTATCTGTGCATGGTAAACCATTTTGGAGTCATTGTTTAAATTGTCAAAATCAAAAAATTAAAGCTTTAGTTTTTGTGCTGTTTTATAAACCGTATTAGCCCCTTGTGTGGTATGTATTTTATCATGTGTGCATGTTACCCATGTTTTCCTTTTTTCAATGATACTTCATCCTCTATCTTCTACTGTAAACTGTGCATCACTCCATATAAAATAAAACACAAAATACCTATACTTTCTAAATTAGAAATGTAAACATTAGCCGATGTTTCAGGGAAAGTTTCGATCTGCTGCTAAGCCAGTTTCTGTGGGCTCAAAACATAATTTCTTCCTTTGGAAATGTATACTGGTTTTCTTTCTCCATTTTTTGCTTTGAACTACTTTCTTATGGGTATGAAATATCCGTTTTCTCAGAAAATATTCAAGATTGTCAAATTAACTTTTGACATGAGAAAAATAAGCTTTAAGTGCTGTTGTGGGTCTACTTTGGTACTGATAATGCATCTGATCGCTTAAGAAAGTCTTTGCTGATACATTTTAATCAAAATATGCCTTAATTGAAAAAAAAATTATTTCTTCCTGAATAATTACATTTGTTGCATAAAAGTAGATCAGCGAACACAAAGGGGTTTAACTAAAAGCTGTAAAAAGATTTATCTGAATTTTTAAACCGATAATGGATTATGAATTTAGCAGATTTAACATTGGCAGGATAACTTACACATACATGATCCATTACACCTACCATAGCCAGGAAGAAGGGACGAAGTGAAGGAAACACCAAAGGCTACAGGCTGCAGGCACACAGGGCTGCGGAAGTCCTTAGCAAGTCCAGGCTCGAAGACAACTAAGATCAGACGGAAATGGAACCCAGACCTCTCGAATGTTAGTCTCACACGTCACGCCAAGCTGTTAATACATAAAGATATTAATTCCCCCTAGGCTTCATTAAGTTACCTGTAATGTTACATCAACGTTCAACTACTTCTGCCAATATACGAATGCACTGTAACGAAATATATGTATAAGCTAAATGGCAAGTCTTCTGTTTATGAATATGAACGACGTTGAATCTGTCACACTGATTACGTCTGTTGTTTGTTCACAACTGTGTAATACACGTAGCTATTGACTTCCTCGAACTGCCTGTTAGTGTCTGTGCTTTGTTTTGACATGAAACGGAAAAAACGAAAGAAAGAGGTTGTTGCTAGAGTACACGGGCACCTAAAAAACGTAGGGGTTAAGGGAAAAAACCATCGTAAATCACGGAAAAGAACCTAAGTCATTGGGAAGGTGAAATTTATCTTTCTCCAACACACACCGACGTCACAACAGTTTAACGTGGTACATACATGTACCCGGACAGTTAGTGCAGTACCTTGTAGCATTTAAGTGTTAAAACATTCCCAGGGACGTCCGCTTTATCTTCTGTCATCTCGGCGTTGACCAGAATGTTGGCTATACTGCTGTTTTTATTAACAGTTGAAGATTATCGAGATTTAAGAAATCAAGTCAGATGTCCCTAGTTAATGTTGGGATGGTTGTCTTCGTATTTCCTGCGATAAGTAAGTTCGATAATTGCCTGTCTGTAGCTTTTTCTCTCTTTCTTTTCTTCTCGGTTTGAAGTGTTTTACGATATCGTTTGTTCCATCGAAAGGTTTGCCTGACAATGCCTGGTGATTAAGAGTTATGAAAACAGCAAAACCTTTGTCGTTCACTTGAAATATACAAAGAAAATTCTTAGAAAGTTGCGATAAGTCGAGCTTAAGGTTATTTGCCACACCAGCTTGAAATGCGATCTCCAGATGCAGATTGTGAAACAACTATGCTTCTTTCCGTATTATACTTATCCTTTTTCATTCTTTAGTTTGTGATCGAAATGGCAGTTTTAATCCTTTAATCGTTTTAATCCGCTGCTCCTGGTTGTGATTTAAAATGTATTTTGCAGTTGAAATTATCTATATGTTAAATTTCTGCCATTGTATATTATTCACAGAGGAGAGAAGAAGAGAAGAGGAGGGGAGAGAAAAATAGAGCAGAAGTCGGTAGAGGAGAGAATAAGAGAGAAGAGAACAGAAGAGAACACAAGACGGAGGAAAAGAGAGGAGAGAAGAGGAGAGGAGAGGAGAGAAGAACAGAGGAGAAAAGGAGAAGAGAATGAGAGGGTAGGGTAGGAGACGGAAGAGAAGAAAAGAGGAGTGCAGAGGAGAGAAGAGAGGTGGAGTGGTGGGGAGTATGGAAGAGAAGAGACGGGAGGAAATGGTATAGTAGAGAGGAGAACAGAGAAAAGAAAAGAAAAGGAGGGGAGGTGAGAGGGGAGGAGAATTATAATGTTTATACCGCAGCGTTTTAGTTTTTTTCTGTTGAAAACGAAACTATTTGGTTCACTCTGGCAATGTCAAGAAACAATACCTGGCCTTGAACCACACTCGTTGAAAATGGTATCTATGACGCTGCCTTTCTCCCTGTTTATCTTCTGTTTGTCTTCTTTCACCCTCTTTATCTCTCTACCCTTCTGCCAATCTCTCTCCCTCTCTCTCACTTTCTCAATTTTCATTACATTACATTTTCATTTCATTTTCCATCCTTTAACTCTCTTCTTCACAATGGCCTTTTTTTTTTCTTTTTTAACTTAGGTTGTGATATTTGAAAACCTGTAATACAGGAGTCCGCAAACTGGTGATCACGATTGCAGGAATGATGACGTCAGCGAACGCAACCCGGTACACAAATATGTAATGCACGGTTCGAACAAGGGGTTTCGGAAGCTGCAGTGGCGGAGTAAGAACTTTTCCAGGGCATGTTTGTTCTGTACCACGTAAGGGAAGTAGAGGAAGTAGTGTATATCACCCAAAACTTCGATGTCGAGATTTCGCAGTCTGCTGTTAGATTTTATAAACTACATTTTAGAAAAAAAAAAAAAACAACAACAACAACAACAAATGCTGCCACACATGTTTGGGCTAAGCATAGTACTAATACGCGCAGCACGTTACTGAGGTTACTGAGACTGTAAAATTTGCTTGTCTGTAAATTCACAAACTCAACTCGAAATTGTGGTTTTACTACATGAATGTCCACGTGAAAGAATTTGCGAAAAGTTAAACATTTTGGTTCATTGCTTTGAGATCATAACACCTTTTGTGCTAGGACCCTTTAACTTTGCTAACATACCTATAGAAATACTTAAGAAGATCCCTTATGTTTTCGTGATCTGAAAACAGTCATGTCGTATCTATGTGGTATACATCACTGCTTATGTACCTTTGACCCCGCGTTATTTGGAGGAGAGAGGGTGAAGCGAAGCATTGCTTTGCCCTTACTGTGATGTTACGCCATTCTATTAGTTGTTGCAGATTTGTCGGCTCCTGCTGTAATAGAATAGTTTTTTTTTTTTTTTTTTTTTTGGGGGGGGGGGAGGCTGTTAATAACATTTGAAACATTTGGGCTTCTGCATATCAAAAGCTTAAAATTCATAGTATACCAATGTGAGTTTACACATTAGTTTATATGACCCGGTGGGTCATATCGGACGATGAAGGAAATGGGTCAAATGAGAAGTACATCGGCTGGGTGGAGTCAAAGGATGGAAGATAGAAAGCTTATGGAGGGAAAACGCCATGGCTATTTAAGGAAAGGGAAACATTTTATACACATGTGTGTATCACCAGTGATTTATATAAGTCTAATAATGGGATGGCTGTTATGCTTGAATTAGCCTTACTAGGGAATTCTGGCAATTCCAAGGCATGCGGAACGCGGTGGAGGGGCGGCCGAGCGATCTGTTGTCAGAACAACCAGGTTTAACCTTGAAGTAGCCAATAATCTTCGTTGTCATGCAATCGCCAATGTGTCGTTATTGTCGATTTCGTCCTCGTAAAAGATAATGATAATACACAATACTCACGTGAATAACTATAATTTAACCTGGGAGTATCTTGAAATAATTAAGTAGTAAATAAATTATAAGCAGGGCATACGTTATTATTTAATATGCAATTCTCGTCACAAAGACAAGAATTGGAATAAAAAGAAAGACAGAAAGCAGATGACAACAGGATGAAGGTAGGAAGCAACTAAAAAGTGCTAAAAGAAAACAGGAAAATTCTGTGTAAAAGCAGACCAGGAAAGCGAGAAACTGAAAGTGAATGTACTCACAATTATAAAAAGTGAAGCAGGTGCTATTAAGTAATCATACTTAAAGGGAGAAATGCTCTCGATCCCTGATTAAATACCCAGAGCAGCTTTTAATAAAACGATATGAGTATTATGATTTTGGTTAGAAGAGCTTTGGAACGTGAGTGTGTACATACAAGGAGAGGTAGGTGCTTACAGTAGACTAAACGATTGTCAAGCACGAGGACAAGGGGGCTGTTGATGGTTTTTCTTTCATTTTAACTTAGGTACGTTGCTTTGCTTGAACTGCACTTCTTTTGAGTGTGTGAGAACGTGTTCCTAAAACAGAGAAAGAGAGAACGTCAGAAAGGGACAGAAAACTGCTTTGAAGTGGTTCTGTTTCACCGTCTAAATTAATGGTGATTTTCTGGGCTTTGAAGTGTTTGGTGAGATATTTCAAGTCACTACCGTACTTCAATAATTGGAATGACATTTCCCTTTCCTGTGTTTATACTTGTAGAGGAGCTGGTCTGAATTCCTGTCTTTGACGTACAAAGGATCTCGAGGGCCCTTTTCTCTTTTTGTGTTATTTATCATTATTTGTACTGGCTTGAGTCTAGAAAGAATTGCCTAATCTCCTCCAGGAAAGCAAACACATATTTAATAGTATAAAGAGCAGAGATCCAAGAACGGCTATAAAAGAGAGCGCTGATTCTTGAGGGTCAACACATGAGGAGTCTTCTGGTTATAAATACGGCCCACAAAGAAACCGACGTCTTGCATAATGTGCTACACAGCACAGGAATAACTCATTCTATTATAACGAGACATGTCACGAAGTCTCTGAGGCAAACAGATGTGCATACCAGGGTTATGTGTGTAATAATTTAATTTATGGCTTTCGTGATTTAATTTTAACACAAGGTGAGACAGAAACCACCGGATGATTTGGAACTGTTTTACAAGCTTGCAATTCTCCGAGGACTCTGACGAATCACTCATGTCGATCTTTCTTTTATTTATTTCGTTCGTTCCCTTTTTATTAGTTTCATTGCTCTCTCTGCCACCTCTCTTAGCAAGAGGAAGTATTTATTCTATTCTATTCGATGGTTAGATCTAGAAAATGCGTATTTTGAGATCTCCTGAATCCAAAAAAAGTGTTTTTAGGAGACACCTCTGTATGAGCGACACAGATGAAGGACTTTGCACCTGTAGCCTTTACGGTAAAGTTAGTTTAGTATGCATCTTTAACACACTATATTTTTAATGTTGTAACCAAACGACAAAATCAGTCCAGTTACTTTTCTATCACTTTATTTTTTTCTAAACTTTTACCACTAACACGCAGTTTTCATCTCGTTGTCAATACAGTCTAGAGCCTTCCGGGCTATCACAGCTCACAGCTTTTATTTCTCACAACCTTGCTCAGTTCATTTAGTGTCTTTCTTCATTTCCTCTGGCTCCCATACATTAATTAGGACGTTACAATCACTCGCGATGCTCGGTGAATCTTGACACCAGTACTATAACACGATGACACACATGCACAGCTGCCTTGCACTCACTGAAGCTTTCTTCACTATTATACTTCACAGTACCAGTTGTGTGCAGTCCTTTTTATTAATTCATATTCATAATTGATATTCAGTTCTGTCTGTAGAAGCATTCTCGATCTCCTGATCTGAATTCAAAGGCTTTCTTCGTCTGGAGACAAAGTGTCTTGTTTATGTGATTCCTCAAGGAATCTTAATACTTTGAACTTGACCAACTTAAAACTCTGTAGTAATTTGCTATAGTAAGGAAAGTAGGCTTAGGGCGTGCATTTTGCAGGGGGAATGCACTTTGTGAAACATTTGTAACCTTCAATTTTGTCTTGAAACTGGCCAATAAATGATTCTTGAGCTATGTTTCCGAAATATTTGAAAAAATAAAGCTTCATTCTGTATATAAATACCACAGTTGCATCGAATTTAATGCTGTATAATGCTAGACTTCATTGTTGTAAAACAACTCCTATGCATTTGTGCAACTTATGTTTCTGAAAGTACTATACAACACGTATTACTTGTATATATATCAACACTTAGTTTGTAAGGTCCTCTAAGAGGATAAAAAACGGATCATCACGTATTCTCAGCATGAACCTCGCCAAACCTGAAGGAATTTCTGATCAATATGACCAGGTATTATGAAATCAGCCGCGGACGTTAGAGAAGAGGCGTTACCATTAGTAACTTTATTAGCTCCGTTATAACTGAGCCTCTAATTAACATCCTAAACTGGTTCCTATTTGCATATGAAATTATTTGAATCCATTTCAGCAACCAAAACGTGATAACGTCATTATCAGTGTTCAACATATTGTAACGACTAGTGCCGCGACTGGGGACTATAGCTTTGAGGTAGAGCAAATCAAGACAATAGTTTCGTCCACATTCTGATTACAATGTATTGAAAATTTACTCCTTAGTTGCTCACGAGAGATAAAATCTAGCACAAAATCCAAATACAAGAAGCTCCTTTAATGCGTTGGACAGCGTTATAGATTACGAACGATTTTAATAATGGGTTGGAAGTGTTTTCCAAAAGGAGACTATTGTCTAAAAACGACTACTTTTAGCTTCTTCCTACCAAGCAGTTGCTCCCGCAGCACAGTGGTAGCCTCTTCAATCCCCGCTACAGGCAAGGAGATTTTCTCTGTAGGGGAGTCTGATCCGGGGTGCACTCAGTCTTGTGCTTTCAACTGATTAGCTATCCTGATGAGTAAGGTGGCGCCCCTAAAAGGTCAAATAATCCCCTTATGGTCGATGGAGTCGGCGAGCTAACTCTCGGCCCCACATCCTGCACTCTTCCGTGGCCTTGGCCTTGGAGGACGTAGCGGCCGGACGATAAGTATACCGTCTATAAAGGGGAGACGCCTTGGGGATTATTATTCCTATTAACCATGACAAACATTCACTTTAAAGGTTTTTAAAGCAACAAAAGAGCATGTCACCACTCAGAGGCAGTAGATACTTATAAAGAATGTCGGCAAATGGTGGCCTTAATTTTATAGATTATTTTTGTGAGCTTGCAAGGAACAAAATGGCGAAACATTTCGGGATGTACCACTTATAGGTAATACTGAAAAGACTGAAATGCAGAACAAGTAGATATTGTGGCCTTGTATAGCTTTACTGTCACTTCACACTACTGCCACTGGCCCTTTAAATAATCTTCATTCCGACTGATATTTGCATAACTGGTAAACTGTAAGAGATGGACAAAATCTCACTGCACATGAAACTTAGATCTCGTTACAGAACCAAATTTAGTCATTGTTTTTCTGAAATTAACTATGTCCAAGATATTCGTTCTTTTTTATTTAAATTTTAAAATACTGTGACGACGCCCACCATGAAAAAAAAAAAAAAAAAAAAAAAAAGTAACTGGACTTTATCCTTTTGTCACAATATTTAAGCTTTTTTAAAATGGCAAATCATTATTTACTTTTTATCTCGTGTTAATACAAAGAACATGGAATCTCAAAACCAGCACACAGCAACGCGCTCTTTAAAACCTGTCGTTTAGTCTCTGTATCGTAAACGAAATTAGGAAATGTGAATTAAGAGTTTATCTCAATTATCAAGAAGTAGCTACAATGAAATGAGTTTGCAGAGAAAATCATATGAGTGAAACACATCTTTTTATTGTGATGCCGGGTTCGGCACAGTACATGCGAACCGACGAGCGGACGAAGGCGCTCACGGTCACGCTGCCTCACATAACTGTGTGTACGTGACTAACAACAGTGGAAGCGGTTACATAAAAGGAGCTTTCTACGGAGCCTTTGAGAAAAATCCAGCCGTGGCACATTAGTAGAGTTCGAGAAAGGCCCATATGAGGTCATCCCCACTACATTAGGAGGCCAGGAACAGCGGTGATTGAGTTTGCACCGATGAGTCGGTCAGTCTGCCAGTGAGTGTGAGACAGCTATGTGTGTGTCGTCGTGAAGAAGGCTCAAGAGCGGCCTGTGATTTCAATGTCGTAGTTAAGACACTGAAAACACTGAGCAAGATTACTAGAAGTAAAAGTTGTTAGTTGTGATAACACGAAAGACTATAAATTGTGTTAACGACGATAACAAAACTCTGTACTTGTGACAAAATTTCAGAAGACAATAAAGTGATAGAAAAGTAACTGGACTAATTTTGCCATTTGTCACACTGGTGTCAAGGAGTGGGATTAGTCGAATTCCCATTTTGTTGCAGTATTTTTAATTTTTTGTGACCATTGCTCCGTAAAGTAGTAATATATAGGGTATCTTATTGCAAACCAACAAAGCTGGAGTTGGCTGATCAATACATCAGAATAACAATTAAGCATACCAATAGATCTGCATCGAAATGCCATGAATCGTTTGTTTCAAAACTGCTGTTGCACAATAAAACATTAGAAGGTGGCATCCAACTATATTGTTACATGTATTTTTAACAGCATTTACCAAAAGCGACTATCTGTATACATCGTTTCTTACTTGTTGCGAATAAACTATAATTATGCAATAATAATTGACCGTGGCAATATATGTGACATCTTCGCCTACTCCGGACAATATCGCCGATAAGACTGGGGAGAGTTTTCTGAATCGCTCATCAAGTATTGTTGGCCGACATTGAATGCCAGAAACGATTTCCTTTGGCTGAGTATAATAAATCAGGGAGTGCTTTATCCTTGTGTGGCTATCTGCCTGGGACCATCGCACTCATGGTCGCATAACTCAATTCTCCTCCTTATTGAATATTCTAACTGTGCTTTCCCCTTCTTGTTGGGATTTGGGTTCCTTAGGAGAGATATTATCAGCTTGCGAGGCGGCGGAGCCACTAGCACTGTAATTTGTGAGCCCAAGGGTATTGCTAAGAAGACACTGCACTGGCTTCCCCTTGCTTAAAACCCCTTGTCTAGACACCATTTGCTTTTCCGGGGCAATCCAGTGCAAACAGTATCCATTAGTGCTAAAGTGACTGAAATCATTTGCTTTCCGATTCAATACAGATGCCATGTAGCACTTCTTTTGTTCTTTCTCCCCCATCGGGCAGAATGTTTATTGTGTCCTGTAAACCTATATTGTATTTTGAATTTTATGGAGATATAGGGAGTTATTTTCAATATAATTCATTTGTCAGTAGGGTCATCACATAACCCAAGAACATGTAATTAGGTTTTCACTGGAGTAAGCTCCACCAGAAAACTGTAGCAACTAGACAGTATTCTGAACACGTTTTATTACTAAAATGTTTGCCTGTCTATAAGAACAGTATTACATAAAAATCTCGTGTATTTAGGCTAGACAATTGGGTGCTGGAGGTCGTGCTTTGGTTCTTAAAAAATGAAAATTTTAAAGGAGATATTGAATGGGAGTCATTTACTCTTCCTTATGCGAGGCGCTGGTACATAGTAGCAGGAATGATAATCAGATGTTATGTACGTTACTCTTGTGTCTTTGCGCAGGTTTACTATACGTAACTACAAAGCGAATTATCATAATTCTAGTGATATCAGCCAGAGAGCTTTTCCCTTTAGTTCTGACACTATAGGAACATTGTTATGTTAATAAATAAGGGGCTGGCATTAAAACACTGGGAGTGACATACAGGTATACCGTAAGGAAAAAAACCGTTATACTTAACAATACTCAGTGTACTCTCCAAACATAATACACAGAAGCAGAGCTATTTGTTAATGTAACATAAAAGTTATATGAACCATTTCAATTTACTCAAACCGTATACACCCAAAAATAATTATATTCTCGTTGTCTAAACTATTTGCTGGCTTGGTTATTCACAGTAGCTCAGAAAGACGTTCATCTAGAGCGACCTATACGGATCATTTTTGCGACAAGTGTCCTTAGCTTACTTTGTGTTTACCTTCTCCCAAATTAAGGAAACACGTTTATCAGATTCCCCTGCTAGACAAATTGGATTGTCCACTTCACATTTTAGAACATTTGAATGATACGTATCTTTGACAAAGGCTTCCTCTACAGTACATGCTGGCCGGAACATTGGGTCATATTCATGTGAACGTTCGAGAGTTCTTAGATAAAACCTTGCAGTAGTTACATTGGCATCATGGTCTCCCGTTTGAAACTTTTCATATGGAAGTATTTGAAAGAATTTGAATACACTAGGCCTGTTGATAATTTAATCCCTTCAAAGAATGCAAGTTCAGTAGTTTCCTATTAGAGATACACAATATATTCCATTATTTACGATAGCTGACGAGAAAATCTGCTGATTCCTGCATTATGATGGAGGAAAACTTGTTTTTACATTATTATCTAATTTCACCACATGAAGCACATACTATTTCGATAACGATTGCTCTCCAGATTCACGCCTATTACAAAATATTTCTTCAAACATCTTTCTCTACCAATTATCGTTTTTTCCATAGACATTCTACAAATTATTCTCTAACACAAGCAAGTCCTATTAATCCATACAAATGTTTCAAAAATACGTTTTTCGTCACCTAAACAGGAGGACACTGCAGGCTGAGGTCGTTGTGGACAGCATTTGCTAAAGCTGATATCCCATACTTTTTCATGAACACATGAGAAACAGACGAACAATCATTTTACTTTCAAGGACTACAGTTCAAATATTAGAAAATTCAGAGTATAAAGCTGATATCTGAGAAATGATGTGCCTTAAAAGCTATACAAACTTTTCGACCAGTTAAGGCACGTTAAAATCTGAAAAAAATATAGTTTAAGTCTATTTTCTTTTCTGTAGTAAGTGGCTGTCTGTCTGTATCTCTCTCTCTCCCTTTTATATGGATTTCGGGTTACATAAGCGTAAAATTCAAAGAAAATGAAGCCGATTTCATCAGCCAATTGCGGAAAAACTAACTCATTTAAGATAAACGTTTTACATAACATCATAGTTAATATTTCAAACACAATACTCTAATAAATATTTCTAGTACTTAAGAAAATTAAATATAGGACACAATTTTTCATTTGTGCTAACATCTTAAAACTGTTCCCCTTAAATCTTGTAGAGATTTCCGATTAAAACATTATATCTGGCGTTCAATCAGATTTTTGTTGCACACTTGAGCTGTTTAGAGAAAGAGTGAGAGAGTGAGTGAGTGAGTGAGTGAGTGAGTGAGTGAGTGAGTGAGTGAGTGACAGAGTATTACAAGGATATGGTTGAAACATGCCTTGAAGTCATTCTGAGGACCTCATTGCATGCATTTCGAATGGTATCTCAAAGTAGAATTTCTGAGTCCAATTTAACGCCACCTCTAATTTAATCCTCTGTTGCACGAGTTATTTTGCCACATATGCCACTCTTCTTCTTATTCCTGAACCAATTTAGGTATCCCTGTCAAAGGAAGTAATTCAAATAGGCATCATTGTTAAAGGCCACACGTAATGGACTGTAAAGCCGGATATCGCGGGTTTGATCCCAGCGACTGTAATCAAATGCGGCTACAGTAAAGGATGGGGATGACCCACGCACTATAATCAGTGAGGTGCTACTCGTGAATATTGACGGGGTTACATTACACTACAATTGCATGGATTTTATTTTTGAAAAAAGAAAAGAAAAACGAAACTACAATAATTCTGAAAGAGGTTGATATATTTATGATATAAATGCCAATTACGATTGTTAAATGCCAATATAATATGAAAATTACAAAAGACACGTTACAATATTCTAAAATATTTTATTAAATATCTTGCCAAATGGCAGTACTATGAATTACAGAGTTATGAATGTGATACAGAAAGTAATAACAGCACGTGTTCCATTCCCTAGCGGATATAGTAAAAGTTTGCACTTGCAGTGTTCGGCAGGCACTGCATGAAGTGTAACGGAACAATTGAGTCAAACCACAGCAGCTGACAATTCCTGAGGTGCGGAGAGACAATTGCGAATGCATGGGAGAGGCAGTTGGTCAGTGGTCATGACTGTTGAGCGAAACATCTGTATGATATCGACACTCATCAATATTCATATTGGAGGTCCTGTGTTGCGTAAATAAATGGGCCGGGACCACCTAAGGCGATATGGCTGTCACCAAAATTGTTGGGAAAGGGTGTTTATGACAGCTTCTGCTGGCCCAAATTTGTTTTTCTGTTTTCAGCAATAATATTGAAAGATAGATAGTTATTTTTTAAACCAAAAGATGACGAGTTTATCGTTGTCACCAATTTTACTGACTCCGGTGGAAATGAAATGGGAGGGGAATTTTATGAGCAAAATTTCTGAGCTTGAATGTGGTGAAGAGTATAATTCTCCACCACTGTTACATACATATTTCTTCTCATTTCTGACATCACGAGGCTGCAGGCGTTCTGGCAGAAGACTATATTGATTCCCGGTTTGAATAATGGAACTTTTCTTTAACTAGAAATACTCCGTCTTTTTAATCTTATGAAAAGACACAATTCATAGTAAACATGGTGCTAAGTATATAGGGTATCCCCCCCCCCAAAAAAAAATTGTTGTGCGGGACGGCAAACTGATCCGGTTTCAAATTTCTGCTTGTCGGTGAAAAGTGGGTTGAACCGTTGGGTGCTTCTATCTCGCCGTATGTGTCTGTGAACAGCGTACCTAACTCAAAAACGAAACAAAAATGATATTTCACGACTAAAATTATATTTGGAACTTCCAGATGAGTGAAACATATCTACATGCCAATTTTGTGTATTTTTGTGTATTTACAAAGCGTAACAGTATATTCACTTGCTAAAGTTATAACTTATGTCGTGTGCAACACTTGACAATTAGTCTAATAGAACTAAAATATGTTCCCCCAAACCTATTAGATGTCTCTATAGGCTTATAATTTTATTTTAGTACAAATGACAACATTCTGAGAACATTTAGATAAAAATTCTTAGGGTTTGAAATTTTACTCTAAAAAGTTTAACTCAAATAGTAGTTTCAAATTCACTCTGAAATTCTGAGTTAATACCTTGGCCAAATCGAGACTATAATCTACGAACGTAATTATTATACGATTTGATATGACAGATAAAATGTACACATATTTGTAAACACACTATAAGCACGATTATTCACCTAACTTGAAGTTGACAAATTTGGCACGAGCTGTCGTGGCACTATGCCAGTTCCCATGTTCCGTAGTGAATCCTAACCATGCTTACTTCCTTCGTCCTGAAACATCCAATAAGCAAAGCTCGAAGTTGTTCGAGCACTTGAAAATTGTGTTCGATTTTCTTATCGCTATAGTAAGGTTGGTATTTCTTTACCAAGTATAGTGACATGCATGGAAAGAGGCCCATAATGGCACGCAGCTGTTTATGTTGGTGGTGACAAATTCAGCCCCTCCATGTGCGCGTGTGACCTCATTCCTTGAGCATAATTCTATACCACTGGATTGTCAGCGAGCTTTATTTCTCCCAAAAATATGGTGGAACTGCCGAAGGTTAATATTAAAAGCCATCTGTCCATCTTCTCACTAGCGGAGTACATTACGGCAGGGGTCGGCAGATCTGTATCGGCTGACATGAGTAATCCGGGGCAAAGCGATAGTAGCCGTCTTTCAACCCTTTCCTCTTCAATCAACACACGTTCAAACGTTAACCAACAGTGGTGCACCCCTCATCGATACCATATGTTCTTTCGAAACAACGAAAACGCAAATGAACCTTTTTATTCCAAGAGGAGTGGATACAACAATACTGGCTGGCCAAATAGCTCAATCAGTAGTCTTCACCTATCGTGACGTCGGGCTCGGCACACAACAGTGGACGGACGGGGCTAAGCCATTTCACACATGTCGGGCCGGCGAGCGGGCAATGATGTTACAGACCTAGCAGCCTCCCGCACCTGCTGTGTGTACGTGATTGTAACAATGAGGCGGTAGAAACGAAAGGGGTCGAGAACGTTCGCGGAACTTCTATCTCAGTGCGTGAAATCGAGAAAGGTCCTTGTGACGGCAACTCCAGTATATAAGGAAGGCCGAAAACAACAGAGTGAGTTTTTAGAGTTGCAGTTGCAGACGCGAGTTGATCAGTGTGTTACTGCGTCAAGCGTCGAGTGATCGTATCGTTGTAGTTAGTGTATGAGAGACGGAGAAAGTAAAGAAAGACAATGAAAGTACTGAATCAAGGTTACGAAAAGTAAAATTTGTGAGTTGTGATAACTCGAAGGACTGTAGTGTGTGTTAACCACGAGAAGAAAACTGGGTATTTGTTATCCAATTTTAGAAGACAAAGTAATAGATTTTGTCGTCTTTGTCACACTATTTATACAGAATTTGTGTTTCAAGTTTTAAACCTCTTCATGCACTGAGAAATGGTAAAAGTAGTTTCCGGTATTCCAAAGCCTATGGTTCATAAGGGAGTTAAACTGTATAGTACATATTCACTAATTAACCACTAATCAACCACTTATTCGACTGTATAATAGTGTCAACACTATGCATTTTACAGAACTTGGCTCTGCATTAAGTTACTGATTTGATTATACGGGACTAAATAATGGACGAAACTTAAATAACAACAGTGTTAGCCTGAGTGTGACTAGATAAATCCTTGGAGGTTGAAGAAAAAGCACGAAACTTTAAGAAAGAGGAGGTCTACAAATCATTGTAAATAAGAGTGAGACATGTTCTTTGAGAAACTGTGTCTTCTATCTACAAAAGTAGAAAAAAGAAAATATAAAGATACAATGCCATCGCTGTCGCAACATTACATTTTATGTTACAATGTTGGAACACTGCCGAGATTATCTGGGACATGAGCAACAGGATGGAACCTATAGCAATGTCTCATTTTCCAGAAACTCTAGCGGCGATGCCAGCTTCGTGACACTCGACCTGTAATTAGATTATATCGAGTGAATTTCAAAGGAAAAGATGCATCATCGGTAATGGACAGGAAATGAAACGCCGGGATTCGTGCAAACCCCCGTAATCACGCATTTGGAAGAACCAATAAGAAACCTCTTGCTCGCTGCCTGCATTTCGATATTTCAAAGACGTCAGTGAACAATGGGACACCTTCATTGCTTGAATACAAATAGAGCATCATTTACATACAGTAGTAGGATTGGTGAAGGAGGAGGGGTTTAGGGTTCTCCCCGACAGCTCAAGCGTGATGCCTACGCTTACACGGGAGCGACCAAAAAATGACCGTTGCCTCCAGGTACTGGCGTGTCTGAGGACGTGACCATTCAACCCTAATTTCTCAAAAAGTGTGCTTTGTGTGCAACCTTATGGAATCTTAAAGGTGCTTCACATACTATTTCAATGATTCAGGCATTGCGTGAGGACACCAGTAGGTGGAGATATGGGAAAGATCTGTGAGATCAGCTCACGGTGATTTTACAATGAGTCAGATTTAAATCATCAAATCACGAAATATGGTTGCAGTATTCGCATAGCCCTAGCATTGGTAATTCCCACCTTCTGTATATTTTTAAATTCTGTCTTTTACTTGTTTGATTATCGGCATGTGGTTAACAGTTATTGCACTATTTCTGCTACTGAATTGCGTAATTGTTTCATTTGTTTTCATAGCTGATCCTGTTGAGAAACAATGAAATGTTAAGGTGCCCAAAAGGTGCAGCCCTGGCGGTGTAATGTGATTTGCGTAAACAAGTAAAAAAGGAATAGCTAAACTATGTTAAATATTACCTTTGCAAACATGACAAGATATAATACCCAATTTTAAAATAAACTTGTTTTCAAAATTTCTTATTGATACTGTTCCCAAGTTCATTTTCATAACTTATTTCCAACTTGATAAAATACACTTCTTCAATTATAATAACACTAATAATACTAATACTAACAACAACAATAATAATAACAATAACAACAACAACAACAACAACAACAACAACAATAATAATAATAATAATAATAATAATAATAATAATAATAATAATAATAATAATAATAATAATAATAATAATAATAATAATAATAATAATAATAATAATAATAATAATAATAATAATAATAATAATAATAATAATAATAATAATAATAACCAAGTAGAAAATTTTAGCTTATTACTGACATGATCTAACTTAGAATTCTATCAAAAGAAAGCAAAACAACTTAGATTCCCGCTTTATTCTTGAATTATAAAATCTTAGCTTACTAAAGAAGACCTATTCGTAAAGGTGCAAATGAACTTAAGTGTCTTGTGCCCTCCGGTGTAGGTAATGTAGACAAACATTGAATACTTCTACTCTGTAATAAGAGTACAAGTATTCTAGAGAATTTCCTCTTGAAACTACTTAGCAGTACAACGAGGGATTTGTACGGAGTTTATTGGAGGTAGCTCGAGATAAACAGATACAATGATATTGCTTTCTTACTAATGAAAAGCGTTGCCTTAAATTTTGTTTATCAGAGTATTATTTTAGAATATCAACTTCTTAATACGTTCAATATGTGTTGTCTATGCACTTGTTTTTCAAAGGCTGCAACGCATTTTGGCTAGCACAAGAAAAAATGCAATTTACAAATTGTAAAGACTTAGTAAAAATCACTGCCTAACTTTTCTCAGAATGCTCTGCACCATTCTAATTGCGCAAAATGAGTTCCTAGAGCATATCATTGGATACCAGCCCTCTTGCTGCCACGGGAGTCGATTTCTTACGTGTCATGAGAGAAAATGGAAACTTGCTTCATTTTGTTCATTGTTATTTCCCTGAAAGATCTATGCTGAGTTTGTAGCAATTAAGAGAAAAGTGCAATTGAGCTTTGATATAAATGATAAAATACGGTTGCAACCTTAAACTTACGCATAATTCTTTGTTTAACCTTATAACCAATGCTAAAGTCTAGACAATTTAAGTGCTAATTCTGAAAGAAGTCTTGATTGTAGCTGAATACACAAAAACAAAAATTTGAGGTGGGCTAAACTGGTATATTTCAAGCATCCGCCAGGACAGATAGTCATTGTTTCGACTAACCGTTGCTCCATCTGAGGTTTTCTTTCTTTTTTTAAGCACTAGCAGGTTTCACACACCCTTTTTGCTGCATGCAGCACACGCGTCGGACTTAGAGTGAGAGAGAGTGAGAGTGAGAGTGAGAGTGAGAGTGAGAGTGAGTGAGTGAGTGAGTGAGTGGGGTTTAAGGGCTAGATGAAGTGACTGAGATCAGATTGGTGAACACATGAAATGTCTTAATGTTCTCCAATCGAAAGACTTCTAGCAACTACCTATGAATTTAAGAGAAAGTAAATCCAGAACTTGGCTGAACAATTTTAAGATTATCTTGAAATAAATGTAAAGGTGGAGAAAGCTTTAAACATAAATATGAAGGATCAAACAAATTTGAAGTACATGGGTATTTGTCAAATAAAGCAATGATTTATAAACTAATTATAATAGGAAATAAGACAGCTATTCAGTTTAGAATTCTTTAATTTATTTCATTTAGTGAAGTATAAAAATAATTATAAGACTAGTCTCTTCTAGAATATTAAGTTACAATTCAATGCGTCGGCACAGATCAACAGCAACTTAGTGACCATTACTGGGTACCAAAAAGTAGACCAATCACTTCCCAATTTGAAATTTGATATTTCTCTTTTAAATAAGGAATGTAAGGCCAAAGGATACGTTTTTCCTCTAATCGACCTCCTTAATATATATTTTCTAAAAATGTTTTTCAAAACAGATTATAGGGTCAAGGATTAATCCTTTATCCTGTTCTTTCACTATACTGTTATAATGACAGTAATTCGACAGGACTGTGCCATATATGAAAAGGTTCATCACAGTAATTAGTAAGAAGAGTTTTATTTCACCGGTTTTCTGCTGTTCTGAAATTTCACGATGACCCAGCAACAAAAAATTCTGCAGTTCCTAAATTCGCTACACAATGAGCAAGAGGAAAGCAGCCATGTATGTGCAATGTGAAAGTATACACATTGCGAAAGGCTTTCCCACTGATGAGAACAGTGCAAAGCTTTGTGAGAATTTATGCAGATTAATAGGCAATGCAATGCCATAACGCTCCGCTTCACAAAGCACAAAAAAGTGGGGGAGGGGAGATTTCTTTTGCTGTTTGTAGTAGCACGGTAGCTGCTACATTCAATATTGGAAAAATTACTTTTTTGAAACTGTTCGGGTTTGGGCATACTCCAATGTGACATTTTCAAAGTGAGATTCATTTCATTATTGTAAAATTTTGTACCCAAAGTAAATACATGAACATTTTGAAGGCGATACAATTAAGACTCCTTGAAATATGAAATAATACGCTAATAGATAAAGGGAAAGTAATCTTATTAAGGAGCAGTTATTCATTTTAGAATCAAGTTCCAATATTGCGGATTTCCTTGTAAGTGCTAGACAATCACTGAAAGCAGCTATTCCAATAATTGCTGTTTGATTTCAATCACAGAAACTTATAGTCTTAAATGGATATGTTAACTAAAGATTAAATAAAGGAACAATCTTTCTTAAGTTCCTTTATATGGCCAGGTTTTGTTTCTGCCGTGAACTTGACTGCAGTTTCAATTAGAACATTTTCCAATCTGCTTTCTTGGTTTCTTAATTTCTCAGCTAAGATAGGAGAAAAAAAAAAAAAAAAAAAAAGGTTCGGCAGCTTAAAATGCAGTTCTAAAATGCTAAAACTGAGTGGTTCATGGAGTTTTAGATTTTATTTTCGTTAACTTTTGTCCCGTTTCGTTGAATTGACTGTCTGAATATTTTTGTCCCTTTATTGATTTAGGAAACTACGATGGAATGGAAAAAAACTTACAAGTCGCAGATTTGCAGATAATATAGTATTATTCGCAAAAACTCAGAAAGAACTACAAAGAATGGTAACAGAGCTAAACAGAGAGAGTGAAAGTTTGGGTGTTATAATGAACCCGATCAAAACAAAAAGTATCTCAAACCAAGAAGAATTGCCAGTGTTATTATAAAGAAAAACAATAGAATATTGTAATAAATATATCTGCTCGGGTAAAACTATCAACTTAAAGGAGACGGGAGAAACTGAAATATTAAGAAGAATACGACTGGCATGGGGGAAAGTTTGGAGCCTAGCATTCGTCCTTCGGGACACAAAAATTATAATGAAAATAAGGTTTGAAATGCTGCAGATGTGCGTTATTCCTGTTCTCTTACATGGGTGACAAAGCTGGAGATTTACAGGACATCAAGTAAAGAAGATTTAAGTATGTCAACCAAATACAAAGAAAATTGCTGGACATAACTTGTAGAGACAAGTCCAGAACGAGGTGTTGAAGAAAAGAAGCGGCATGGTGGACAAAATGGAGTTGGGGGGGGGGGGGGAGGGACACCTAGTCAGGATGAACCAGTCAGTGTAAGTGTCTATGTCGCCAAAACTTTTGATGCACTTTAGGATCTGGCAAAAATCGCACGACCTAAAGCTTTCAATCCTCCCATATTTTCAACTTACTTCATATGGGATATCTTTAGTGAATAAAACTTTTAGCTTATTTAATTTTTTACTAAATTAATTCTGAAATGTTTAGCATACTTTCTTGTGCTGCACAAGATGGATCAAAGGTTAATTCTGATCACAGGTTCCGCGCAACAAAATGTATATGACCAAGAAGCGTTTTTACGATGAACATGCAGGGAATATAAAAACATTATAATGTCATCTAAACTTGTAGCGGTTTTAAAATTTGTGGATAAAATTAACTAAACGCTTATTTTTTCATTTATATCCCGAAAATGTTGAGGTGAAAACAGAATATCGCGTAGACCGTCTTAAAAGTATGCTGAGAAATGTTTGAGCTAGGTGTTTGCTAATCAGTAAGGGCAGGTATTCCGCATTAGGTCACACTTAGACGAAACATTATTGATGAGGGTGCCGTACACTACGTGATGGGTGTCGCATCAGCTTGATACGTGACGTCGTTATGTAGGCGCCGGTCTCTCGCCGCTTCCGCCGTGACAGTATGTTGGCGAGCCAAGATCCAGACGCAACAAGCGATTGTTGACTTCTTTTATGCCCTTGAAATATGTACAGCATCTCAAAAAATAACTTTACAAAATTGAACAAAATCAGTTCTCTGCAAGCTTAGATCCCTTTACTTATCTCGAATATGTTCTTAAACAGATGCACCCTTCTAGTAAGGTAGGTTTGATTATCTACTCAAGAAGATACCTAACATAAATGCGTTCACTTGCCTTTCGTCTAGAGTCAAGAGTTACTGCTGCTGACGAATATCTTTCTTGCAAGGGTCCTTGCAAAATTAAAAATATCTTGCTAAATAAGCATTTCTATACTGCTGGGAAGCAATTATTTTCTTAAATGAATTTTTCACGGTAGACATTACAGATAACGTACATACAGTCCCACTTTCAAGGACTTCGGCTATCTAATTGTTCATCGCATATAGTGACACTTCTCATGTAAATAGTTGCATTGAAGAAATTTGAGGTTCATTTGAAAAAGATAGACGGAATCTGATGTAATGCATTAGGTAGGTAGTCACATCGACATTTGCATAGTAAAGGCCAAAGCTACCTTTAGTATTAGGTTTTGGTGATTACATACTGTTGAAGAATTGCCAAGCATACTGGGAGCTTCATACGTTTTCGCAGCAAGCACTTCTACTCCTAAATTATTTAAGTTTTGTTTTTCCATGAGTTTATATTTTGAAGAGCTTATTTATATAGCTTATTTATATAGCTCTTTATGTATAAATGTGTTTTATAGCAATTTAATTACTTCTGTGTTATAAGATATTCTCCCGAAATTGCTCTCCATGTCTTAAGCTTCCTTCACTGTTGGTCAACCTTAGGAAGTGGAATGAGCCTATAACAATTCTCCGTTATGCTTAAAGGCTGTTAGCAATTACTCCCAACATTATTTCTCTAGCTATGTCTCTCTATTCCTCATGGCAAATAGCTGCATAGAAATGCAGAAGTTTACACTAAAACCAGTCGCCACAGCAGTCAGTCACTTAATAAACCTGCCGACTTAAGACTGGATTTCCTTTTCTGGCATATTTTGTGGTCGATTTAAGACACATAAAATTCTAAAGTAAGAACAAATTAGAAACTAAAAACTTCACTTATCTTAGTATCAATTTTCCTTATTTAAGACACATTAAAACTCAGAGTAGATAAAGAAAGAGAAAAACAAGGATAGCAAGATAGCTAGTAGGGAACAAAAATATAGAGGTTTTTCTTTTCACATTTTATGATAAATATGTACAGATATGCCGCGTTCAAGATCATAATGCGCCAGAATAATTATTTTCTTCTACTATTGTACCAAGTCCAACTGGATGCATAACCCTGGACTGTGCCCTGATTCCATCATCGATTTCTCACAGTTTTCATTTATACAGAAATAACCAGCAATACTACTGGCAGTGTGCTTTGATCTTATCTATCAGGATATGTTCTAAGTCATCATAGACATCTCCATGAATAAGCTTGAACAATATTAGTTAATGTTTCTTGATAAGTATATGATTTCGCTATTTTAATGTTGCGAATTGCCAATAGATATCCAAATGAAGTCCTCCTCAACAGTTTAAAACATGGTAAAATATTGCGCAAGAAGACACATTATCACAAAGGCATTATTTTAAAATTGTCAGGGCTATAAAACGCAGCAGCAGTGCGTAGAGTGAAGTTAGACCTGCTAACGAAGGAAATATTTTAAAAAATACACAATTTGTTTAATTGCGTTGCCAGAAACATAAGGTGAACAGGTGGCAGAGCAACAATGGCTTTCCAGTATGTTGTACAGTTGATGTATGACGCTGGAAACCAAGCTAACAATTACTGAGTCCGGAAGTTCGAAACTTATGACATTACTAGCAATGACAGGACCACAGAGTACAACCAAATACAACATCCAAAGCGGAAGTTTGTGCCGAACATAACGACGGCTAACAAACCGATCACTAACATAAAAAAACCATTTTAAAAATGGGACAAGGTTCGTGAAGCTTTATCAAGAATTCCGAATTATAAGAACGATTACACAATCTATCAAGGATATTCATTGCATTTCCGCGTCTCTTGACGAATATTTACCAAGTACCTAATAATATACTTACCAATACGTCACAGCAAAATGTGTAAATACTTACTGGTCATGCACAGTACAAAGAATGGAAGGGCTCAATCAAAGTTGGAGGTCAGTTTCCCAACTTATGTTAGTCAAGCGGCCAGTCATTTATTTAAGATTCCAGAGCAAGCATCTCATATTAATCATCGCTAACTTCGTCAGTTTGAGAATCTCTGGCACTATAGGAGGAAGCCGCTCTTACAGACGGTAGGATGCCTTGTCTGCGGAAGCAGAGATCATGCTCCGCGCCCTGGGTGCCGGACAAGATACCATGCTCCATCTCGGCGGGAGGTTCTCTCTTTTTTACTTTTTTTCGATGCTCATCCAAGGTATCGTCATGCTAGCTGTGACGGCTCAGGGGTCGGAGTTCAAACTGTTGTAACGTAGAGCGGCAGAGTGACTGTGCAGGGCAATTTGACTGGCCATTCTTCCAGCGATCTGGGGCGCAGCAGGAGAGCCCCATTCCACGTCCATCACTGGCTCATTGTGAGCCGAGAAGCAGAAAAAACGGGAGGAGAAAGATCGGGCCTTCAGTCTGGGTGGCATGCGTGTGATTATACCGTCAGCTTCACAAACATTAGTCCCCACTTTCCCATACTTACTTTGTATAGCGTTTGCTATATCTAAATGCATTTGGAGTAAGTATTTGTAAACAATAAATTAGAATTGTATAACGCTTTTAAGGCTGCTGTTATCAAAACCCAAAATGTACAGCTTTGTTGTGATTGCTTTGATATTTGTCCATCATATACGGAGAACTTAAAACATATAGTGTACACATTTTAAGCAACTATATCAAACGGTTGTTAAATATCAATCTTTCATGTCATACATATATATATCTTTTATTAAAGTTGGTTTATATATTTTTTTAGGAAATAGTACGATTTGATGGCCTTTCTGGTTATGTTGAGATTGCATGTAAATGAGTTACCCCGTATTCACATTTAGCAACTTAACCTACCCTCCTATAGTATATGCCGCCAGTACTTCCACACACTTAAACTTTGCAATATTTTCATTTATATAGATATAAAATTCAATCAAACCTACTTGTTTATTTTTACTAGTTCAATAATAGTCCTCTCCCTTATTTATATTACATACGTTATAATTCAACGTTTTAATAACGATCGAAGATATTGTGCACAAAGTCACAGCATCTTAATACACGTTCCACCAGTAGGCCGTTCTCAAATAAATGGCGGCGCCGTGGCCGAGCGGTTAGCGCGCTCGCCTACCACCTAGGCGGCCCGGGTTCGATCCCAGGGACCCGCATGTGGTATTCGGGTGCTCCGGTTTCCCCTGCCATCTCATTACACCGGTGCTCCATCTTCATTCCATGTATCATCAGTGTCACCGCCTGCGGTGCCGTAGAAGTAACAGCGGGCGTTAAACACTACAACAACAACAACTCAAATAAATAATTACCCTAGTAGCCATGACGACTCAATTGAAAGAGTGTGTTGATTCTGAAATCCAAGGAAAATGGAAAATAGACTGTACTTCTCTCATTCCTGAAAAATCTGAAGAGAGATACGAAAGATGCTACAGTTAATATATGCTAATTAAGTTCAACCATCAAGACAGCATGGAAAGACTGCCTCCAATCTTTTCAAACTTTTCCTCGGTCCAGTAAAACTCACCATCCTTATACCGCAATATAGTACATTGATGAGGGATACATTTACCTTTCTTAACCCTCTTCGAATATAGCTTCAGCATCACATTTAGATTGCCAGGTGTTAAGTATTAGAGTCTCATTAGTATTACTCAGGTTATTATAACAGCAGACCAGCTTCTGTATGTAGCAAGCAGGGCTATTACATTGCAGCCCTCTTGTGGGTAAGGATTAATGATAGAAGATCCTGATAGAAGACTCTAAACGAAGATTTCATAACAGTGTTAGCCATGCGGTTTATCGTACCACTTTTGAACGTCGTACACAAGCATAAAAGACAGTATGCAGGATTTTCTTTTTAGTTTGAATTAGTTTAAGAAAAAATTGTGTGCAAGTTATTGAATATTTAATTTTTCAACGCGGTTTATAGAAAATAATAAATTTGAACTCAACCATATAATATTTCCAACAAATATGCCTGCTACTAATTTCAAATCTGTAATTCCTAAAGTCTGCTGAAAAGAACTACTTTCGAAAAACTGGGTTTGGGTAAACTCTGTGACATCTACGCATAAATGATACAGGATCAATTAAACAGCTATTTGTGGCTCAAAAATTGTAGATATGAAAAGCACTTTTGTAGTCTAGAAGCATAAGTGTAATATAAATGTGAAAACAGAACTTGAACATTTTTCACATTGTTGAAAGATGTTTTGAAAGAAATAATTGTTAACAAATATACACATATTGTGAGATGATACCACTGCTGAGTTGTCGCAATGTAATAGCACTTTTGTATTATAATTATACGCATAACACATAAGAGATATAATACCTTAGCTCAATCAAAAGCGTTTTAAGAAACAAAGCTTTGTCATTGAAAGAAAAGTATTTTTAACGGCAATTTAGTACTCTATGCGTGAGAATATACTTGGTGCTGACAAGCATACGTAACTTTTAAATCGTTTCCGCAAGTATAAATCACTACCTCATCATTGTGTGCATTGTGCACCTACCGTTATCTTCAGTGATTACCATTACTCTATAAGAGATAAGACATCAAAGGGACTCTGATCACATAGGATGCTCAAAGTGTTTGCCGTGACTTAAATCGGATGAAAATTAACTATAAATGTTCACTACCTATAAGTTTGTTTGGAAATCTCTGTATTTCCATAGTGTATAAACAACTCACAATCCTATTCAGTTTAACATGTTTGAGATTCTTTTGTTTTATTTCCCAATTTGCTTCCGTTGCATGTCTTACTTAATTTGAAATTATTTAAATCATTCGGAGATAAATATGCAAGTTGTGCACAAATTGACGCAGACACAAAAAGTAGTACCATACTTCTGAATTTGTCATTGAAGGAAAAAGTTACACAAATATATTAGATTTGTATGTTAATGGTAAAACATGAGAACTTTAAGGAGCTTCCATTTCTTAAATGATCACTTTTTATCGTTAGCGATAAGTCCCATTCAAAATGCACACACTTTTGAGAGAACTTCCATTTACCGATACGGATGGTTGAGGTTAAGTCTTAGACTCGTGAACGGAAGCTCCACGTTTAAAGCCCACTAGACCATCCTAGGGTTTACTCACACTACAAAAATGGCAAATCGGAAGAGGTACCCTGGAACATTTCCATTCCAAGTTTCCTTTCCGAATTATAATCTAATTCATCATTTGTGTCCACCACCTTGGTATGGATGTGGCAAAACTGGACGTTCAACACTACTGCAGGGTAAACATTTTGTTGTAAATAGCGTTGCAAAATTATCCTTTATGTCTTGTTTAATCTTCGTAATATTTAGCGGCCTTACTGCTCCTTTTGTTTTTAATTGGTGATTTTCACTTATTTATCTAGGGTTCTTTGCATAGATTATTGCATCCACGTATAGCTACAATATAATGAAGACATTCGAATTCATCCTGTGAGACTCGTTCGAGTTCTTTTATCATCTAAAATATGTTTATCATGTGCATATGATGCCAGATCTTACGATCCTAATGTAAATATTTTATTTTCACGCTCTCTCATAAATTTGATAAAATAAGAAATAAAAGGTGTTATTTCTCTATTCAGATACTATTAGATTTCATATAACGAAACAGATTTAGTGTTGCTTTCAATGTGTGTCGACAGAAAGTAATGAAGAAGGCGTCCCGCGTTTGAAGTTATAATCGAGAAGTTATTAACTTAGCAAACACATGGTGTGAGAAAACTAAATTAAGCAGGAATATATGAAGTTATAACATGTGATCTTCTCTCTTTATCTCCTCATCTTCCTTCACCTCCTGTGTACCATCAGCGATCAAACGCCAAGCGCACACATACATTACACACACAAAAACCGGCTAGCCTTGAAATTTCCTTCAACGCTGTTGACAGCAGCGATTTTTTTTTTTTTTATTTTCTCTTGGTTGTTGTTGCTACTGAGAAAGAATAGATAATTGAAGATCAACGGCAGAATCATCGCCATAAATAATTTCCGATCTTTGGGTTAGTTGTAGATAAATACATGGGGAAGTTTACTTAACAATTAAGCTTGCTAGAGCACAAAAAACAAAAGCAAATTATAAATTCATTAAAATACATATTATGCTGTTTTAAATTAAAGATATTTCATGCCATCTTTTCTTTTCTG
Source organism: Tenodera sinensis (assembly GCA_030765045.1). NCBI lineage: Eukaryota > Metazoa > Arthropoda > Insecta > Mantodea > Mantidae > Tenodera > Tenodera sinensis. Next base: position 101,095,712 of record CM060966.1, on the reverse strand, counting down.
CTTAGAAAACAAACAAGCAAGCACACAACAAACCAATTTAATCCCAAACTAAAATGCCCTAATCATTTTCTTTGTTGTGGTATAAGCCTGAATTAAAATGTCCTAATCAGACTATTTTTGTTGTGGTATAAGACTGAATTAAAATGTCCTATCATTGACTATCTTTCTTGTGGTATAATCCTGAATTAAAATGTCCTAATCATTGACTATCTTTGTTGTGGTATAAGACTGAATTAAAATGTCCTAATCACAGACTATCTTTGTTGTGGTATAAGCCTGAATTAAAATGTCTTAATCACTGACTAGGCTTTGTTATGCTATAACTACCATGAATTTTAAAGATGTTAACCCTTCCTGTTAGTCATATCTATTTAAAACGCCATTTTTTTTCATTTACGTAAGCAATGCTAATACTGCAGTGCGCAGCATTTGTGTTAAAATTACATTACGCAACGTTGCCAACAGTCCTTTATTAAAGCTTATATATAGTTACATTTAATTTGTATTTAAGGTTTGCCTTCCTTGTAGAAAAGCTGCATTGTTGGCGAATCAGCAATGAGCTTTTGTTATCAGAGATTTTAAGCGTAAAGCCACGGTAGTGTTCAAATTATTTATAATCTTTGAGAATGCAAATTAATTTTGTGTTATGGTGGGAAACCACTTTTAGCTTTGTGGTGGTGTTGTTATATTAACTTATCCACATGCTGAATAACGAAGTGTGCTTCACAATAATGTAATTATAATTAAATTCTTCTATTTTGCTTCCTACCGTTAAATATTAAATTTCGGGGTTTTTGCTCTTATGCAGACTTTGAATTAGTCAATCCGACATTTATATATTCATGTGAGGGATAGAAACCGCTGATAATTATTATGCTTATAAATAAATAAATGTTTATAAAATCATTATGTTAATTACATGTTCATAAAATCAAAGTGAAATAACATAGATCAAGAGTTATTTAAAGGACCAGAATGTTTATAATACAAAATATACATAAAGTGTAAACGTCTCGGAAATACACAAAATGTAATAATATTTAGTAGTTTAGAAGCTTTCCTCTTGGGGCTTAACCCTGCGTTGGTAGTTAAGGGTCTGGGAGTCCCCTACGGTTATTTAAATGTTATAGTTTTCAAACGAACGTACCTGTGTAACAATCACATCAACTGAAAAATATGACTCTTCCTATGTTGCCAACTTTAGGAGCTTATATTCCTTGAAGTAGAGATATTTATTTTTAGAAGCTAAATCACCTCCCCATTTACATGTCATGCGTATGTCTAATCACTATGTACGCATGTGAGAATGGATTAAATGGTTGAAGTTTTATGCTGGTAAGGTTTGCTTTGTCGGATTCCGCATTAGCAACCTGATTAGGATGGAGAATGATGGAAATGCTGACAAATGTTAATTCCCGTATGTAGCCAATGAGCGAAGTCTTGAGCAACAACCATTGGTTGTGTGTTAATGATGAAATGTCACGCATTAAGAAGTGTGTTAAATTCTAGGTGTGATTTTGTTAGCAGTACGCCTGTTCAGGTGCGAATCTCCTGGCCAGTCATCCACTGTTTGACTAATTGTGCCACGGGAACTGTGGTCTCCCACTGAAGTTTTAACTGCCTCGATATTTGCTACTTTTCCTACTATGTATAAGTATTGTATTGCTTTGTATTCGATCCAAAAATTCGTTGTCGAGATTCCACAGGAAATATATATTTTGAAGCCCCTTAAATTAAAAGGAAATCATCTTTAGAACACCCTCTGTCGATCTCGCGCTCTCTCTCTCTCTCTCTCTCTCTCTCTCTCTCTCTCTCTGTGTCTGTCTGTGTCTGTGTGTCTGTGTCTGTGTGTCTGTCTGTGTGTGACTGTGTGACTGTGTGTCTGTGTTTGTATCTGTGTGTGTGTCTGTGTGTGTCTGTGTCTGTATCTGTGTGTGTGTGTCTGTCTGTGTGTGTGTCTGTGTGTGTTTGTGTCTGTGTGTGTGTGCACGCGCGCGCGAGCAAATATAACTCAAAAGCAAAAACTCTGTTAAATAGCAATGTTGGGATTAATGTTAAGGATGTGATACAAATATTTTGAAAAAAATTCCTCCGCCCTAAACTACCCCTTACATGGAGTATTTTTAAAATTGTAATTTCCCCAAAACTGGCTGTAACGATTTTGATTAAAATTCCATAATATGTTTAAGATATTTTTATGACAAATGAAATGTATATTTTGAATTATCTGGCTTATAGCCAATGTATGACCTTTGCATAACTGTAAACCGTAGAAATCGTACTATATAGGTAATAAACGTATACCTCATTAAAACACACATTTTTTTAATCTTTTTTGTGAAATGAACCATTTCGGAGATATTCCTCGTCATTTGTCAGATTTTAAAATATTTATATACCGTTCTCAAAAGGGAGGTCGTTATTCATTTTTTGTGTTTTGGCCATGCAAAGAGAACGGAATTTGAAAGCCAACGTTTGACTGCCACTTACAACCTACTGAATTCCCCTTACACCTACAAGAAAAGTAGCAATGAGTGCAAGGCGTTAAATCGTTTATTATTGTAACTATTTATTTACGTAGCGTTTTTCTTGAATGCATAGCTACTAATGATCTTAGGTATGTAATTAGGTTTTCATTAAGTATACCGTCAATTATAATTTTGGCTCTTTATGGCCCTTTCTTAAAGTAAGAATATAAATATTTAAAAATGCTAATCATAGGTGGCACATTTTAACCTCAATAAGGGTGTGCTATAGGAAACAGGAATTAAATATATTACTTTGACTTATGTATCGCATTTCTTTGGTAACTTTGCCTTAGGGTAAAGGTCGTTTGGTTACCAAATATTTTAATGTGATGCAGGTGCACTATGGTCATTGGGTAAATAACAGTAATCACATTCACAAGGTAGCAAAAAGGTTCATTATTTTTTCTCACCTTTCCCAAGCGGCTTTCTTTCTTCACCTGCCATTGACGAGTCGAGTCCCTTGCTTGAAGGAGGGGGAATTTACTGTAAAGCTGATGATATACATATAACTTGCGCCCACAAAACTTGTTTGCACAGCAGGAAAGAAAATAGTAGTTATCAGGTATCAGCCGCCATTAAATTTTGTGTGTGCCTTAAATGTGCAACGGGAAATGCGGGCTACGTTATTTTTAATAATTTAGATATATTTTCTTATTGTAATTATTTATATGGGTACGTTATATTTTTCTAGATGATCTCAGAGGGGATGCCCATCTTCTCTAATTTTTTAAATTCTGTCTTTCAATTTTTTTATTAAAGACATACAGTTAATAGTTACTGTCAACCAGTGCTTCTACTGTTGAATTGCGTAACTGTTTCAAAGCTTACATTGTTGGTCTTTTTGAGAAATAGTGAAATGTCAACGTAATCACAGTTCACGGCGGTATAGTATAATTCATGTAAAAAAGTAAAAGAAAGAATATTTCTGACCAGCGCAGACAATGGATCATCTTACCCTGAAGATGCCAAGCGCAGTACTTCGTGAAACGTCGGTATCTTCGATGCCTTCTAGACCACGTCCTACAAACCTGGAAGAAATAAACTTAGCTAATATTCAGGACGCCGACTGCGAATGTCTAAGTTTATACAAAGATAAATATTCGTATAATATCTAATTTGATTAATGGAAGAAAAAGAAAACAGGGAATAGTTAAACAGTGTTAAATATTACCTTTATAAACATGACAAGGTATAATACCCAGTTTTAAAATAAATTGGTCTTAAAAGTTGCTCAGACCATTTGTTTCTGGTGGTAGTCACAAACTACCCCCCCCCCCCCACCCTCTCAGCTGTTAATCTAGGTTCTGAAATAAGGCTTGGTGATGCTAAGGTTATGTATGCCATTAGTTATAATTTTAATTTTGAAGTGGCTATTGTATTATATCGACCATGAACGAATTGGCATTTTGCTAGCCCCACATTACCTTAATATACGTATATAGGATGTCCTAAAAAAACACCGACAATGCTCAGTATGCTGTCCAGGGTGGCAAACTGATTGGTTTTAAAAGAGTAACCCTGTTCGGAAATGACGGTTTGGACGCCGTAGCGCATCGAAGTGTACGTTCACTTTTCGTCAATAAACCCAACATCGAGCTGTCTAAATTACAAATGGGCTTTGAGCTGTGTACTTCCTACGTCTTTACAGAGCCTATATTGGCGATAGTGAGCCTCATGCACATGACGCAATACGTCCGGTTGTCTTAAGATTTTTAATCGCCCCGTGTACTCGAGCCATAAGGTCCTCCACTGACTTTACAGGAGTGCCATAACCCATACTCTGCATACAACTCCATAGAAAATAGTTGAGAGATGTCAAATTCGGCAACCGTGCTGGTCATGGAACTGGTCTCCCTCTACCAATCCAGTAACGTTGAGATGATTCCACACATTTGCATCAAACTGTGCTGAAGCTACAGTCGGCCATTTCCACAGCTGTGTACTGGTACGTGTCGCACTGCTGTTAAAAACATTACTGTACTAGAAATTACACAAGTAACGCAGTAGGATGTGCACCAAGGACTCTATGGTGGAATTTAGCGCATGCGTAGGAAGATTATTTATTATGCTTAGGTCATGGCAGAATAAGGATGGCCGTATTAAAATACCAAAGAGAAGCTAGTAATGAGGTTGAGGCGCACTTTTATAACGGTTTAAAGGGTGATAAAACAGTAATCAGGTAAAACGTTGAAAAGTAAAGTTCAGAAACCGTTAAAACTTTAGAAACAAACGGTAAAACAATAAAAAAAGGAAGTCTTTGTCTAAAACCATAAAATGAAAGCCCAAGACTAAAACACGTTTTATATCACTGGATCAATGTTAATTTTTGCTACTAAATGATTCGCCGTGTGTCGTTTTTGATATGTTTTATTTCTCCTTATCTTAGTTTAACATTCAAAATATAACACTAAATCAGAATTCCTAAGCAAAATTTTGTCTTCTTTCTTCGTTGTTGATTTAACAATTGAAGTCTTGGGAACAATATGCACTCTGCGTTATTTATTGCATTGCTGCTTTGCAATTTCATGTGCGATATTTTTGGGCTATATTTTAAGCTTTCTTTAATTACCATAATATATAATATTACAATTCCTTCATCCTAGATAAAAGTCCATTTTCCATTTTGGTTGTTGGCTAAACAAATGAAGCCATCGCCTTGAGGTCCCTGTTCTGCCTGTTGCTAATATTTTCGAGGGGTTAGAAAGACACTGCTTCAATTTTCATACCTAAAAGTCGTTTTATTTAAGTAACAATCTGAATATTTAAAAAGCACATTTTAACCGCAATAAGGATGTGCTGTGGAAGACACATGAGTAAATAGATTACTGTTGATTTATATATCACAGTTCTTTGGAAACTTTGCCCTAGGGTAAGGGTCGTTTGCTTACTGAATATTTTAATGTGATGCAGGTGCACTATGGTCACTGAGTAAATAACAGTAATCACACTCAGAAAGTAACAAAACGTTCATTATTTTTTTCTCACCTCGCCCAAGCAGCTTTGTTTCTAAGTTCACCTGCACCTGACCAGACGATGTCCCTTGCTTGAGGGCGGGGGAATTTACTGTTGGTTGCGAGGAATACAGACAATAGTTTAACGAAATATTTGGGTGGCGGGAAGATACGTTTGCACCTCTCCGGCAGGTGTTGTGGCTATTTTGGTGAGTCAGGTACAAGGACCATTGCAGTGGTGGCGCATATTTGGAACCAGTTCGGTATCCTTTGAATTTCAAACACTAATATATATCACGATGAATTTTGTTCCGTAGATAACGAGCTGTAACCATGTTCCTTTCAAAGTGATAAACTGATTAACGTTCTAATTTATTTTAATGTCCTTGCTTCTAGCATTTGAAAACATTTCTCTTCACCCTCAAAGGTCACCCATGGTTGCTAGAGATGAGAAAAAAATCTGAGGCGCGAAATGCGCATCTTTCCTGTCTTCTGTGGAAGATAAAAAATGAAAGCAGAAGAATAATTAGTGAGCCTCTACTATCCCTCTCCTCCTTGGAATGCAGGAAGTTTTGCGGCGCATAGCAGTTAGAATTAAGTATATGTAATTTTGGTTAATGTATTCCCTATACTCTTAGATTGTCATTCATCCATGCCTATTACATCTATTTTAATAATACGCTTGATTTAATTCGTGGGCATATAATTTATGACTATTGTGCAATTGCTTTATTCCGGAAGTTACTAATCTTCATCTTTTTTATCAGTGTACTTGACTTGACTTGACTTGATTAATATAAAGACGGAGTCGGCCTTAAAAGCCCTCAACACGGAAAGTTTATGGGTTTTGCCTCCAGTCTTTATGGTTATTTAGTCAAATAGCCCTGTCTCTAATGAGAGAGACAATAAGTTTCTGACTAAATGGTTCACATACATTTTGTGTTTCAACCAGATCGGCATTTTTTATTTAGTAAGATTTTCTCTGTCTCTTATTGTTTAACATTAAAGCAAAAATCCAGATTGAAGAGGTCTTCTGAGGACAGAAAATTCAAGTTATAACTTAGAAACTGCTTGTTCGTATCCGTCAGTGGATACTGACTGGCTTTTTGTGCACGTTATAAGAAGAGGTAATTTATCCTCAACCGAAAGAGTGAGGTGCTGAATAGCTGCTAATTACGTAAGCGCTACCAAAGAGACAAGGTTGGACATCGCTGTTCTTGCATGTAATCCGGTCCGTGTTACCCTTTTCCAAACCATTTTTAATTTCTCTACTGGTACGTAGGGGAAGTATTGTATTCCGCCCAAAAATTCGATGTCAAGATTTCGCCGGAAATGTATGTTTTGAGACCTCCTGAATCCAAAAAAGAAGTATTTTTAGAAAAAGTTCTGTGTGTATGTCTGTGTGTCTGTGTGTCAGTCTGAGGACAGCATAATTCAAAAACAAATAGCCGGTTAAAAACCAAAGTTGGTATTTGAGTTTAATGTCTTTCAAGGATGCGACACGTAAGTTTTGAAGAAAATAGCTTCACCCTAAACTACCCTTTACATGGAAAATTTTTCGAAAATTTAGACTTTCTTGAAAATGACTCTAACGATTTTCGTTAAAATGTCATATGTTTGAGATATTTTTATGACAAATGAAATGTATATCTCGAATTTTCTGGCTATAGTCCCTGTAGTCGTATTTACTCTGGACGACTTTTGCATAACTGGTAAACCATTAGAGACAGACCAAATCATACTATACAAAAAATGTAGATCTTACTAAAATACACAATTCATGTCTGAATGAATTTATTTATTTATTTATTTATTTTTTTTTTTTTTTTTTTGTAGGGTGAACCATTTCAGAGATATTCCTTGTTATGTGTGTGAGTTTCGGAAAACTGAATTTTTGTGAAATGGATCATCGTTGTTCATTTTTTATAGGTTAAGTGTGCAATGACAACAGAATCTCAAAGCTTTAAAACATCTGACTATCGCACAAAGCCTACTGTATTCTAACTTCCCGTTGCACCTGTAAGGAAATAAGCAACAAGATAATATGTAGAAATGTTTATCTTGACTAACACGAAGAAGATAAAGGAATAAGAGTTTGTAAGAGTGGTTAGTACAAGAGTAGAGAGTCATGTGAGTGCAACATATCAGATTTTTAAAGTAATATTTATTCATATTAATATAAGGACAAAAAATGTAGCTTTTGTATAATACACAGCTGCATCTTTGAACTAAAATATTTAGTGAAACAAAAATAGGCTATACAGCATGACTATTCCTTTTGGAACTATTTCCTTTAACACACTAAACATGCATTGAGGAGCCAATTTTAATTGAAGGGCTATGTTTAATGTGTTAAAACATACCTCATCTCATAGATTAACACAATTGCAAGTTGCATGCTAAAATACATGATTGCCTCCAATCGTAAAGAACCTGGTTCCAACATCAGATCTCTTCGTTACCTGTCATTATGTCATCAACTTTTAAATGCTCACATCGTCAATTTTATTTAGTTAGCTTGCTTCTTTTGCTTAAGGTTTTTCTTCGTTTCATTAGCACCTCGCTGACAGAAAGCGATTCCACAGGGAGATAAAATACAAGAATGCAGAGCGATCAGATACGTAATTACAGTCTCTATCGATATGAAGGAACGATAGGCTCACCAGAGGCTAGCACAAGTCCTTCTCTTTTTTGTTTTTCTTGTGCGAAGCAGTGACGGTTTACAGAGAAGCATAATCATTATAATAAAATATGAGGTGGTACCATGGTTTTCTGCATCTACCTGTAGTCTATTTTTACCGGCTTTTGCAGTCAACAGAAAGCTTCCATAAATAACAGGTTGTGCTAAGGGATACGTATATTTCATCTAATACAACTAAATAACAATAATAAAACCAGTAAGGGTGTCTGAAGACAATGCAAGGGATCATTAGGTTTCCCGAAGAACTGATATTCCGGTTTCCAGCATATACTGCTATGATTTACGTAATTTAATTTTCCTATTCTCACTTTCATCCCATTATGAGACTTCTGCTTGTAAATTTTGGAATTTACTCAGATAGACATTGATTTATTAAATTAGGGGTCACAGGGACTGAAAAATGACGGAGAAATGATCAATTTGACGATTTTTAAGCTTATGCATAAACTTGTTCCCCAAAACTTCAGTTATCATTTAGCAGTCACACTTTTTAGATTCCGCCATCTCTAAACGTCTAGCGTGGGCCTTAAATGCCATTTGCTCTACATTTAAACGTCCATTTTCTATTATATTTTCGACAGTATGTAAGCAAAGGATGGACCAAAAAGGGCTCACAACAATCAAATTCACCAGGAATGAGTGGTTAAGCCATGAATCTGAGGAGAGGGACTGCTAAACAAAAGAGTGTGACATATCAGCAGGGCCGTTTTAGGGCAAACTGACTCAAGATCATAAGGCATGTGAATATATATATATATATATATATATATATATATATATATATATATATATATATATTATTCTTCTTTGGACTGTAAGATATAACTGTGGCATCTTTTGTGAAATATAATTTTTGCTTGATAAATTAGGAAGCTCTGTCTTAATTTCTTCTTTTTTCATTGTCCTCAAAAGGATAACTAATCTTTGCTTCGAAATAACTTACTGTACAAAAGTGGATCATTGAAATTACAGGGTACTAAAATAGGTTTTGTAAAAGCTTTGTCTGATAACTTAAATAATTTCTGAGATATTGATCTATAGTTGTTGCATCAATGAATGCCCACTATATATAATATTGTTTTCATTTCCAAAACGCGTTCTAGTAGATTTTCCAAGACATCATAACAAATTTGAATTTTTGGTCGAAATGAAGCTTTTAATATCTTTTGAAATCTATGTGAAGAGTCTGAAGGACCAGCATTTTGGCCGGTATTTTCGCTCAAAAAGGGCTTTAGGACATATTCTAGCATACAAGTATATATGGAGTTCATAAATAAAAGCCATTGTTCGGCTGCAACATAAAAAGCATTTATTGCAGTGATGCAATGGCCACAGAAGAACTGCTTGAAAACCACACTGCAGCGACCATCACCGCTGTGGCTAAATACAATGCTAGGTCAGTGTGGTGCGGTTTGGTATAGTGGTTAAATAGACAGTGTTTGCACCCTCCATCGCCAATTTATTACATTGGTTATATGACAAACTGGTTGTCCTCTAGTTAGTAATAGTTCCACATTTTACCTCTGCGAGTCGAAAGCATTTTCATGACTATCCAAGTTACTGGTCCGAAATTAGTTTATTACTTAAGAGTAAAATAATTGAAAAATTTAATGCTTCATACCTGATATAACAATCACACAATCATATTTTCATACATTTTTCATAATTATCTTTAAAATGTCATATGACGTAGTAATTATTAAAAGCATTTTAAGAGGAGGTTTAATAAAAAGCTTGCTGTAGACTCAATATGTATATGGGAATTCTACTAGTATTTACTCTATGCTAATAGCTATACTGCTGCCAGATATTTAATATTCATCTAGTACCTTTTTTTCCAAATAAAATTAGATGCAGTTATTAATGTATAACCAGATGGTAGTGCGTTTGCTTCTGACGCGGAGGACCCGGGTTCGATCTCCGGTACTAGCATAGGGATTTTCCCCCCACTGGCAGGTCTGGTACGGGGTACACTCAACCTCGTTAAGTCCCGGGGGGACCAATTGAGCAGCTACTTGATGGAGAAGTAGCAGCTCTAGGTCGCGAAGTACTTTTAAGTGACAAAATCTAATACTAATATACGTACTTCCAGGACTTTTATCTTCCTTATTCCGTTTTATATTTATTTATAACGCTCTTACACTAAATGCAGCTCTTGGTAAACTATAATTTACATTTATCTTCTAGATTTCAAATACATTACCTTTATTTTACCAAGAGCTCCTAGTTACTTCACCAAGCATAACACGATCGGTTTCCAAAGCCTCTATATCTAACATTTTGTTATGAGGGGCTAGAAAAAAACTGTCTCAATGTCCTAACTCGTCCTTTAAATACAGCGAGGGATAGACTTCTTATGACAATGTACATACTACAGGCTCTATGTACGCTTTTAACATTGATACCGCACTGTTGACGGGCAAAATTAATACATTTATAAAGAAATTATACAAAATGGATAAAAAAATCAATATTTTCCGTACGTTAAATACATAACAAAGGAGGCACGAGCTCCGTTGTTTATATTGGGAAGAAAAAGCTATTAGACGACTTCCATGTTAAGAAGCAATTAGCTATAAGTCAGCGTAACTAAGGCAATTAAGGATCGGGTGCCTGGAAGTTAGTTATGTGTAGAAGTCAGTACCTTCGGAAATGCACATAATGCAAGGGCATAGATGTGGAATCATAATAGAGACGAGACTTACGTTGATAAAATAACGTGTATTACTAAAATTAGCATTGTTTCTTCATTCTTTACAATTTAACAAAGTTATTTTACTGAGATCCGTTTTCGGCACTTCGCAGCGTCTAAAGGCGATGATCCGGTTATATCTACATATGCACTTGGCGGTTGCCATTAACAGGATTCTCCTATTACTACTCGTATTTCAGCGACTCGTCACAACTTATGCATCTCATTGTTATTATATAAATAGCTAGTCTTAACCCGTAAATTATTGATACGTAAAAAATTAGGAGATATACTACTTCGATAGCTACTCGTAGCATACATATAGTGCTGAAATTTAGTAATTCTCCAAAGTGGGCAACTCGCTTCAATCAACTTTACTCTTCTATCCCTGCATATACTGAGATAATGTTAACAATTTACAACTCTGGCAGCCTCCAGCAACAGATTCATCGAAGAATTGAATACGGCATCTAAAGAGTGGCGCACACAGGAATCCATCATCACCATATAAATATATGCAGTCAATTCATACCCTTTACCTGAACTTATTTAAAGAGTGACAATTTAATATTTTTCTCAACGTAGAGTTTGCTGTAGGCAGAATGCTTTGAAGCTAATGTTTTGTACAGGCCGATTAAACTAATGCAATTCATTAAATTATTTTATGTAAATGAACAAATGTATGACAATAATGTGTCATTACTAGAAAAAATATATTCAGGGCTTATGGGCCGTAGTCAACAGTTGCTCCACTAGGATACTTCGACCTCGCCGCCACTGATGATGTCTGCCGTAGTCGCAGACGAAACGTCTGGGAAGGAGGAGGAGCCCAGTAGACCAAGCCTCATAAGCCCGGAATATATTGTTTCTAGTATTGACACTGGCCGTGAAAGCCTTAGAATTTCAATAATGTGTCGTATTTGCAGCAGAGGAAAATAAGCTATATCTCCCAAATGGCTTCCAATTCTAAGATATCGGCAAATGACCTTTTGTAGCATTTCAAGTCAATACTACTTCTAAGGTGCACAAAGGTTAGAGACGGTTTGAATGAAACGCTCTGTTCAAACAGCCCCAAATAAATTTGTCAGGGAAGAGATATATGGGGATCTCTCCAGTTTTCAAGATGACTTCATCCCCAAAGGGGCGACGCACAGCTGCCATATACTATAATATGGCATTATCTTGCTAAAACCATTTTGACTACTCCCTTGTAGACTTTATGGAAAACACGCACAGAAATGTTAATGCTATTGCAATTGAAATGTTACACAAATCATTTGCCAAACTACGATGCATACATTGTCAGACTATCGTCCAGAAATGGAAGCCACTTGCGGTTTTCAAGAATGGAAATGTTTCCTGTATTATACAAACTAGACATTCCTGTCATTAATTAAATGTATTTCTCAGTAGTGAACAATTAATAGTCCTACACAGTTGTAAAAATATATTTCACTGAATCATTCTATATACGGTAGCCTCTAAATCTTAAAAAAGGCATCAAAATTATTAGGGGATAAGCTTAGTATTAATCTGCTCTAAATTTCATAAAGAATTCTAGGGTAAATAATATTTAAATAAGTAATGAATCCAAAAGTTAATGGTAAGAAACTGATTCTAAAGAGGATTTTGGTTGAATAAAAACATACCTCATTAAGGACCAAAAGAAACAAATGGAGAACCGTTAACATCTCAGGGTGTAGTGCGTATAATATTGGGAATTCTTAAACAAATACAACCACATGCTTTGAGAACATTTACAAAATGTATAATTGGTATAATTCGTTTTCAAGCCAAACGAATTAAGATGAATACGGAAAAAGTTAAGATAATTAAAGCTAAGTATACATTCTACTGCGTATGTCAATATTGCTAATAGTTGATACTGTAATTAACATTCCCCTATAATAAATTTGACATGTTCATCCTATTTCATTGATTTAAAAATGTTGGTTTAACGCATTTCTGTTAAGAAGGAATTGCTCCAATGCAGCCTTGCTTTTTAATAAAAATTGGAATCCTTACAATATGAAAACAAAATTGACAGAACACTCGTATACCACTTGTTTTGATATAATATGAAATAAGATTATGAAATATTAAATCCACGTTTTAATTAACATAAAAAATATCCCTAAATGCTGCAGAGCATGCACTATAGGAAAAAGTTCAATATAACTAAAAAATAAACCTAAACTCTTAGCGCAACAGCCCATAAAAGGTCAAGACTTGCCGCCCAGCCGCTGCGTCCCCCACCTCTACCCACTACAGGCGTCATTGATGGGGTGGAGTAATCGAGGGTGGGACGTGGTCAGTGCCCCGAACCCCGATAGTTATACAGCATAACTATTTCGACCTAATAATAGTAAGACAGCAGCCTAACTGCAATAAATCATACTGATTCTAACCGCTTTCAACAATGAAAAAATAAATAAGTTGCAATGTGTTCTAACTAGATTTACAATGTTGTTGACACTATTGCATATTAGTATTTATTTAGGATCAACAATTTAGCTCCATATCACATTAAGTAGTTGGGGGCATAAAAATACTGCTAAATTTCGCAGCTTAAAATCTGTCTGTACTTCAGTTCTTAATTTCATTCATCTCACTAATTTTGTATGGAGAGTGGAGCGGGATAAATTATTTTCTGGCAGAAAATAAAATTTGGTAAAAACCTCAGCTACGTCTTCTCTAGATCTTTTAATCAGATGTGCGCAAAGAGAAGATTAAAAAGTATTTTAATTATGAAATACACAGCAACATAAATAGGAAAAGAACTACCAAAATATTGAAAAATATGAACATTTTAACAAGCAAATGGAATCCTACAAAAAGCAGGTCATAAAAATGTCTACCTCAATCACTCACTTTTGTTTGGAATATGTAATTGTGTATTTTTGTCTCAAGAATAATGAACACATGAAGAAAATATTTTAACTTTTCTTTATTTAGAAGCCAACACCGTTCAGGTCCTTTAACCGTTGACAAAGATAACGTGATGACACATTATGGACACAAAAAGCTTTTGTACTAAACTGTCCAAGTTTCTTACCCTTTTGAAGTAGTGGTTAAAGCCCGTTCTTACTACATACGGCACCACAGACGGTAGATACTAATGATTCATGCAATAAAATACTTGGAAAAGTGATTTTGAGAAGAACATATTCCAAGCCTAAGTTCAGGGCATCTCCCAGGCATTTCCAGTTATAATAACTGAGGAAATCCTGGAAAAAGAAAGGAAAAATAAAACCTTAGGGAGAAGGGTGCTGTTCACGAGTCCGTGTCTTAACGACTTCGACCACCCATGTTTTCTGTGAGAGCAAGGAAGAGCTGCATTCTTTTACGGTTGGAGGAAATTCTATGAGGATATGATTTGCTCTGCATTACCATCACATATTTGCAGAGGATGTTTTCAGATTCTGTTGAAGCGACCTCACAGTTAGGATTCGGTAGAGTGTTTAATAGCAAGATTGTCACTGCAAGAGGGAAAGAGATAGAACAAAACAGGAATGGGGTGGATATAGGTGTGTTGCTGTGACAGAAGGGAGGAGGCTGTACCTTGTTCTTGGGTCCCAAGTCCTTGTGGTTTACCCTCGTTCTTTGTGTTGTCCCCCAGATGTCATTGTCCCCTCGAATTCAAGAGCCCCTCCTTTGCGGAGGGCCTATTGCATACGAATATCTGTGCGGTATGCCCGGTGTAGGTTCCATGCCATTAAATCCCATGTCTAAGGTAACAAACAAATAAAAAAAAATCTTACCTATTTTTCTGAAAGCGAAGTCGTCCCCATAATGGAATGGGCGGGAGGGTGGGGGGAAGAGACAAGGTGAGGCAGGCAGAAACCAAACTAACCAGCCATCCAGCCGCAGAATCAATGCTATCTTCTTCAATTATCGGACTCACAAAACCCCCAGAGGCTTGCTGAAGATGCAAGAGATTAGAGGCTGGTGGCTGCTGTTCGGCCTCTTGTTATATAGTGCATTGGGATGATTTTATCTTATATTTTCCTCCTGGACTGGAAATGGGTCCTAGAGTGGTGTCTTTCCACAAGCACCAACAGCTGCTGCTAGTTCTCGCACAAGATTCATGGCAAAAGCCTCAAAAACCACCTCTCAGAGCTAAGGGAGGTGTCCGATATGAGCATGTCCCTGATGACAGCCCTTCTAGGCAAGCACACATTTCTGCTCTTATCTGTGATCTCAGGGTTCGATCGGAAAACCGCCGAATCTAGGTCTCTTTGTCAGCTCGCAGTCTTCTCAAGCCACTTTTCTGAAAGAGAGGGAAGGAAGAAGCGATCAGATCAAGGGATAAGATTGCCTTCCTCTCCTTGCCTAGCTGCTACGATGGAATTGACCTCGCTTATCTCAGGTGCATGTGTTGGATTTATTCTTCATGTTCTTTCGTTTGTTGGTACGTCCGTTCTCAGGAACGCCGAACATTCTTTTCAAGCCGGAACATCTTGGTTTTATTCCTGTAGGGTTGAGATGAGCCTCTATAGAAATGATAAACTTTTGCCATCAGGGACACATTGCCGGCTGCGTGACATTTGCTTCAGAATTGTCCCCTCTGTGCGTCCTCTTTACTTCCACAAATGTTTTTTTGTTTATCTCACTGCCATCTCTTTTTATTTTCTTGTCAATTGCACAT
Organism: Tenodera sinensis; assembly: GCA_030765045.1. Lineage (NCBI taxonomy): Eukaryota > Metazoa > Arthropoda > Insecta > Mantodea > Mantidae > Tenodera > Tenodera sinensis. The sequence continues at coordinate 101,080,192 of CM060966.1, read as the reverse complement.
GTCTCCGGTCTCGGCCTTTGTTGTTATAATGCAAGTGAAATCATGCGTGTTTCCTTAGCTTCGAGACGGACAAGTAGCTTCCCTCAAAGGACAATGTATATGCGGAGACATGTGTTTAAGGTGGCCATATCCTGTTCGTATTATTGAAACTTTTCACTTTCCTGCAACTGCTGTGTTTCTCTTAAAGATAAAAAGAACATCGGAACGGCCTTTCCTTCCTTTTATGTATCACACAGCATAGAACTAATGGCAAGTTATCAGGAATTTAACCCAAGAAGCATCTTACGTTCATTTCTTTTGTGATTCTGTCTGGCATTTAAGCTGAAATACATTCGGTCATTGAATAATAATCGAGTAACAACGATGAAGATGTAAAACAGCTTGCTGTAAGTTTGTCAGTGGTAAACTAACTTAAGTGTTCAAACATTAACGGCTACAAAGACATCACTCTCCACATATTTTCACTCTCTTTTCTACACCGCCCTCATTCCCTGTCACTCTTTCTCAATCTTACACAAGTTTTGAAAGACAATAGCAAAAGTAATTTTCTATCGGCTTTAATGCAAATTAAAACGCAATTTAAAGTTTCTTACTCTCACAAGAAGAACAGAGGGATAAGTTTCTCATGACACCTATATATGCGCCAATAGAAATAACGGAAAATTGGATCCTTTTTTGTTTGTTTAACGACGCCTTCAATTGCCAGAAATACATCACCGTCACAATGTGACGGAATTTTGCCCCGTAGCAGTTCTTTTACATGCCACATGGAGTTGTTTTAAGCACACTTAAAACCCATCGGCCTGAGCCGGATTTGAACCCGCGATCTTGGGATCAGTAGACTAGAGCCTAACCAACTTAGCTATTCAGACCAACACGAAACATCTGATGTGCTGCACTCACATGACTTTCTCTACTCTTGTACTAACCATTTTTACAAACTCTTATATCTATATCTTCTTCGTGTTAGTTCAGATAAACATTTGTACAAATTATCTTATTGTTTATTTCCTTGTAGGTGCAACGAGAATATTAGAATACCGTAGACTTTCAGCGATAGTCAAATCCCTTTCTCTTTGCACGCTTAACATATACAAAAATGAACAACGATGTTCCATTTCACGAAAGTTTTAAGTTTTCCGAAACTGACACAAATAACAAGGAATGTCTCCGAAATGGTTCACTCTACCAAAAAATTTATTCAGACAAACTGTGTGTTTTAGTGAGATCTGCATTGTTTGTATATTAAGATTTTATCTATCTCTTATTGTTTACGAGTTATTCGTAAGAGATCCAGAGTAAACAGGTCTACATAGGCTATATCCAGAAAATTGAAAATATGTATTTAATTTGTTATCAAAATCTCAAATATATGGCATTTTAATCAAAATCGTTAGTCATTTTCAAGAAAATCAAAATTTTCGAAACATTTTCCATGTAAAGGGTAGTTTAGGGTGGGACTATTTTCTTCAAAATCTTCGTGTCGCATCCTTGAAAGACATTAAACTTACATACCAACTTTGGTTTGTAAGCGACTTTTCGTTTTTGAGTTACGCTGTCCACAGACTGACAGACACACAGACTGACAGACACACACGGACCTTTTTCTAAAAATGCTTTTCTTGGATTCAGAACATATATTTCCAGTGAAATCTTGACATCGAATTTTTGGGTAGAATACAATACTAGTTACCAGTAGAGAAAGTAAAAATCGGATGTGTTGCACTCACATGTTTCTCTACTATTGCACTAGCCATTCTTAAAAAAACTTCTATTCCTTTATCTCATTCGTGTTAGTTGAGATAACCATTTGTAGAAATTCTTATTGCTCGTTTTCTTGCACGTGCAACAAGAATATGGGTATAGGTACAGTAGCCTTTGAGTGATAGTAAAATCTTTTATAGCTTTCAAATTCTGTTCTCTTTGCACGCTTAACATATAAGAAAATGAATAGCGATGTTCCATTTGTCAGAAGTATAAGTTCTCCAACACTTCTAGAAATAAAAATTGGTACTGCTTTTTAAATATTTATCCTACTGAAGCTTTGTAAGAAAATGCCTTATCACAAATATTAGGCCTATAAACTCTCACAGCATAGTATATTGCAAGAAATTAATAAGAATAATAATAAAAACAACAACGATGATGATAAAGCGAGGTTGTTTCAGTTTTCTGAATTCGTGTCCAACAAAAATCCGAGTCGTTGTAAAAAGTAATTCAAATGTTGAACACTTACTTTCTAGTAGGGCCAATGGTATACTGTTTTATGACGACCGGCTAAGCCAGTTTTGCGTTATACTCATAACACATGTAACCCAAATTTTGAAAACACTATTTTTGACTTCAGGGTAGCTCATTGCGTACGCAAAAAATCCAGTCTCAACTTACTAAAGCATTGTTGGTTATAGTTTATCACCTCGCATTATTCTTTTTCATCTCCTTTAAATGTAGAAATTATTCTCTAATACCTCCAAGAAAAATTTCTCCTTATCTCTACGCCAAAGCTTTTCTCCTCTCTCTCGCACATATTTATATCTCTTCCTCTTTCTACCTATGTCTCTCCGTTGCACCGCCCTCTGCGTGATTTAGTCGGATTATTATTTTTGAAACTCAATAATAAAACTGCCTTTTTAAGTCATCTATATGTATATACACTTATTCATAATGTTTCTTTATTTTCCCGTATGCTTTCCTATATGATACTCCGATTGCTAAGAAACTTTGGCAAGTTGTGCACATTACCGCAAAAGTTTCTGAGGTCATACCATTTTGCAGTAAGTAGAACATGAGTGGTATCAATAAATTAGAGTATCTATCTATTATATATAAACATGGGTGTTGGTATGTATCAGAGTATATTGAAATTAATTATGCATTTTTTCTTCTCGAATTTAAAAGATTTAATTTGAAATATGTATGAAAGTGATTACCTGTAACAACTGCTGACTGATCAACATGAAGATTGGCACACTAAAGTGCTTTTTATGTAGAAGATAAACACCATGCTATCCACTACTTTGCATTCCCTTTTCATGGTCTAGACATTTAAAAAAAAATGATAATTTCCTATTTGAGAAAGGAAAAAGTGTTTGAAAATTCAAACCAATAACAAGAAATATTTGGAAAATGCCTATCCCTACAAAAATTTATATAAATATTTATATAAATGCTTTAATGATACTTACATATTTTTGTAGTAAAGTTTGTGCATGTCTTATGGTTTACCACTTAAGAAAAAGTTGTCCAGAATGTAGAAACTTCATAAGCTATTCCCATAAGATTCTCTCTACACTTCTTATTTGTCACGAAAATATATTAAAATGTGATATTTTAATCAAAACCAATACAACCATTCTTTGAAAAAATCATATGTGCAAAAATTGTCCATGAGAAAGTTGATTTGCAGTGGGCGATTGGCTTGGAATTCTTCGTGTCGCATCCTTGGAGGATGTTGATCTTAAATCTCAAACTTTATATTTTCATTTTTGAGTCATGCTGTTCGCAGGCACTCACTCACTAACAAACACTCGCGTGCGCATATTTTTCCAAACAATACTACTGCATCCATGGATCCTTAAAACGTGTATTTCTAGTGAAATCTTGGATGAAAGGCAACACCTTCTATACCTAATATGTACATACATGAATGAGTAAAAGCATATAGCTTTTGTTACTCTTTTAAATATGCAGATATGAGGATAAATTGTTAAGAAAATTGATTATGACAGACACAAAATTTAATGGTGGCTGATACTTACACCCTTTCCTGTTATGCAAATACCTTTATGTTTGCAAATGATATCTATGTCGCTGGTTTACAGCGTGATTTCATTGTATGCTTAAGTATACGACACCGTAAAGCGTGAGGATTGGATTTTGAGTTAACCAACTTTTGCTGCCACACGCCATTAAATTTTGTGTCAGCCATAAAGGTTTAAATTTGTTTTCTGAAATAACCAGATTAGGCAATAAATTTCTATGTATCAGTTTTGTGCTTTAGTACTTTGATAATAAGGTAGTATTTTATTTCTTTTTTCAAAATTATGATTTGTGCATCATGGGAAACACTTTAATAGTTTGCATAATTAATGTAAAATATACGTTTTTCTCTGAAAAATATTAAAGAATCTACATACAATTTAAAACACGCTTATAATAGAGGGGGAGAATTATGTGACAAAATGTATGTAAATATGTTCTAAAGCTGCAGTATTTGGACATTTTAACTATGAGACCCTTAGTTTGTGTTATATTAATGGTGCCCATTTTTCCGCTGGCTTCAGCTAATAATTTTCTTTATGTTTGCCCTGGTATATATGTCCTGCAATTTCTTTCATTTTTTCTTCGTTGCTGCTAACACAATATTTTATTTTGGAAGTGTAAAATAGGTTTATCACGCGTGCACTAATGGTGGCCGTTCCCCAGCACTAACGGCAGGCAGCGCATTAAGAAGAATAGAGTATGTATGTATAATGCAGCAACATGGGCAGCGGGAGGTCTAGACACCCCTTGCTGGGTCCGCCAAGTGCGTTTGTGTGTTACCACAGCAGTTCCACCCTCGCTGGGCGAGCATAGTTTTTTATTGACACCATTCCCGCGTAAGGTGTTTCCTACACCCCTTTCGATGGTGTACCTTTATTTTCCTTAAGAGTACATCCAATCGCCCTAATAGCCTTGCTCTCCCCTAGTAGGTTGCATTTCTTCCCTGCTAAAAGTATCTTCCGTGTGAACGAACTCTTCTGACACGTATCGTGGCATTTCTGTAGAAGTACAGTTATTTAAAACAGATAAAAGTATTTACCGTTTATATTTCGTGACCAGAGACGGGGTGATGTATCAGAACTACATTATCTCAGATGTGAATATTTTATTTTTTCTTTCAATAACTTTCCAGCATTCTATATCACATGCTACAGCAAGTTCACTCTAGGAATTTGAATGATGTTTGCTTTCATGTCTTTCATTGTAAAAATATATATATATATATATATATATATATATATATATGGATTATTGTAACTAATAGGGCTCTCATGAAGTCGAGAAAGCATTTGAAATTCATATTTCTAATCATCGGTTTTATATTCGTACCTACACACCTAGAATAACACATATGTACGTAATTTCTGCATATTTTCAACTATCTAAGATAAAGATTTACCAGAGATGATTTAATACACTTCTTAGACACAGATAACATGCATCTAATAATTTAATGGTTATTAGACTTCGGCATTTCACCATTTGTTATTTTTTCCCTTTGTTTAGAATCGTTAAGCTCGTGTGAATAAAGTATTTCATGCTGTTTGGAATGAAACATACTTATTTTATTGCAATAATAGCTTATTTTCATTGTTTAACTTTAGCAATGCCACTGGTAACAATATGTCTGAGTAATTTTTAACTCAAACTTATGTTAAAATTGGATATTATATCTTGTAATGTTTGTAAAGGTAATATTTAACACTGTTCAACTATTCCCTTTTAAAATATGATGTCTCTTCATCACTGCACCTGGCTCGAAGCCCGAGAGCATCTTGAATACATTTCCTTTTACCTTTTTACGTGAATCACATTAGATATTACGCCAATTCTTATTACAGAACTTATAGTACTAACGGAGGGGGGTAGTTTGTGACCGCCACTGGTAACAAAATGCCCGAGCAATTTTTAAAACAAATTTGGTTTTAAATTGGGTATTATATCTTGTCATGCTTATACAGGTAATGTTTAACATTAACTATTCCTTTTTTACTTTTTACATGAATTACGTTACACCGACGGGACAATACAATGTTCTCTGATTGTATCACTCCCCATACGGATATATCCAGTAATGCTTCTTAAAAACTTCATTTCTGTTGTTTATACCATTCTTTTATACCTTCTGCTCATTGCCCAATTTTCGGAACCATATGTTAATATTGGTATAGTACCATCACTGTTCCTTTAAGTGTTCCACATATACTCGGAAATTCATATAATTTTTGTTTTACGTCTGTATCATAAAATGTGATATCAGATTCCAGGCAATTATTGTATTGTACTTGTTCAATTGTTTTATTTTTAATAATTAGTTCTGATCTCATTTTTCTCTAGAAAAGCCACAGTTGTTGTCTTTTCTGTGTTTAAATATTTTAAACTGTAGTTAATCATTATTTTTGCCAACTAATGTGTTGCTAATTGAAGCATATTTTCATTTCCAGCAAAGATTACTTGATCATCAGCAAGTAAGATTGTATTCAAATTAGTAGAGTTAACTTTAAAATTACTTCTCAGTTGGGATTGCCATTCCTCAACTACCCGCCCTAAAATGTGTACGCGACATTGGCAGCCCTGTCTTACTCCTCCATTTATTAATTCTGTTTTCATTTAGCAGTTAATTACAGTTGAGGGAACAATTTCGAATTTCTGGAAAGCAAACTGTCACATGAGTCAGGGTTAGGTCCTAAAACTTTCAGAGAGGGATAGTTGTTAGCAGAAACAGGGGATTTCTCCATTGTCCAATCGTCAGACCTGATTGACAGGTGTAATGTATTCGGAGGGAGGGAGCCAGCCTTCTGTCAGACACTCCATGCAGCTTGTGCTCGCGCGAAGCTTCCACATCGCTGCTTTATCTCCGGTCCATCTCCACAGAGGTCACTTGAAAGGTGTTGTCGGGACTACAATACCCTTTGACAGCTTCTTTGTTTCCTTTCCTTTTGTCCGAAAGAAACCAACAGATTAGAATCATTTAAGATTCTAAAAGCTCCATTGGCAAACCACAATACCATGTGTCAGTAATTAGGAGAAACGGCCGTAAGTCAAATGCAGTGGGTGTGAACTCTCGCAACGAAAAACCTAAAAGGGTTTTCTGTATAACGGAAGTTTAGTGGGAAACATTTTCACACTTGTCAAAATCTGGTGATGGTAAATAAGAATACAATAAGCTTCAAAACTGTCACACACCGTAACACGAAGAATTTTAACAACAGATTCGAAATGGCATTCCAATGGCATTTCCCCTTTCTTCACATTCCTGTAAATTGTATTGAAAAATATGCCTTTACTTTATTTACTTGTATGAAACTGAGCTTTACAATACAGAGAGTTACAAGGAAATTATACCTACTATGCTAACTAATGGAAGTACTTTCAGTGGCATTTTTATAAAGTAGAACATATTATCATGACTATATTGTGCAGAAATTGTATTAAAGACCTATTGTGTACTATTGCTTTGACAGAATTTCTGTTAAAGTTTGCTTCTACTAATAAGAAATAACGTTTACCAGATTTTTTTTATGGAAGTGTTGGACACAGTGATAAAAAAGTAGGACTTATAACAAAATGTAGAACATTATTGGTACATACGAAAATATTGTAACGTTATTTTTAAATGCTATTTATATATACCCATGTATATACATTTACATTAGTCAGCTAGGCATCTCTGAGGAACTGATCTTTCGCAATTAATATGACTTTAGTTTGGTGAATAGATTTTTACTCTGGTCGACTTGTGCCACCAAACTTTGTGCTTATATTTACAGCTGCAAATGCTACAAATTTCGTTTCTATTCCTAACTACTCAAGTAGCTTGAAGATGTGGTGAATCCATGGATTTGTTTAATGCATGGCAATGAACAATGTAAGATGCAAATTTTGCTGCTGCAGTGCTAACACGATATGCTTAATATCTTATATACCAGCAGAATTTGTGAGATTTTGTTTCTTAGAAGGCAGACTGTTTACTTTGCTCTTCCTTATTCTTTGATAATCAAGATGCAACTGGAAGAGTAAAAGTAAAGCATTCCTTTCCTCTACAGAACACGAATCTTTTGCCTCGGAGTGCAAATGCTGCATTGCCATTCTTCCGTTCAATATCACTAATGCACGAGTGTGCCCGTTGCCTGTAGCCGATGTAGCCCTGTTGCCATAATGAGTTACAGTTGCGGCTATTAACCAAATATTGGAAAATTTTAGTGGGCTTTACTCAATAACATCAATCTTTATTTTCGTTGTAATTATAGGTCTTCGATTCTCCTTGCAATATATTTACTTTGTTGCATTGAAATGCTGGAAATTGTGAGATCATTCAATAGAAAGGCTTCTGAAGAATTGTGTGAATTCTCTTTCTGTACCTAAATAAAGTAAGCATTAAGCTCCAAAGGCTGGTTATGACTAAATATGCTTAATGTGAATCATTTATGGGTAAAAGCTTTAACATCATAAAATGGTTACTTGAAAAGTTTTTGAAGCTATTACATGATTGCAAATACAGTGCCATTAGTGAAATTATGTAGCACGGATATCACGACCGCTGACTTTCCTTCTACTACCTAGCTAGAGGAATGCATTTATAAGATTTCCAAAACTTTTCCCTATTTTTTGCATAACATTGTGCATTTTTCGTTGCTTTTCTTAATGAAGGCTAAACTATTTGATTAAAATACATGAGAAATATAACGCTAACAGAATTTTCTGTAAATAACCCGTAAGGTCTCAATCTTCTGACTGAATTTTGTATAGTTCTATACACACAAAAGACCAAAAGACAGAGATAAAACGCTACCTCACAAAAAATGTTAAGCTCCTTAAAATATGGTATCAATTTTCTTCTTTGCATCAGCCGTTTGAAGGCAATACGATTATATTAAGTGGCGGAAGGTGTTCGACTTACATATGTTTAAATTTTCCTTCGCAAGAGTTCGTTTTTATGACGATGGAGGAGTAATCTATTATACTTATACTCCTTAGTGCTTTCCAAAAACAGTTGAAGGTTCTTTGCGCACTACAGTAAACGAATGCTTATTGCGTCTTTTGGAATCACTTCTAGGTAGAAATGTACCGTGAATAAGGTAATGTTTAAAAAATAATCCCTTTCTGAATTATGCTTTAATAATAAAATTAAGATATGTAAACAAACGTATAATTAGTGTTTGCTAATAAATGTGATCTTAAAGATTTAACCGTAAAGTGTTAAATTATTATGGAATCTGGAATGTTACGGCATCTTATGTTAAATTAAGCATAATTTTAGAACAACTTTTACAGTAATTATACTATATAGTGAATGGGAGCGTATACCTCACATGAATAGCGTAAATACTACGTATAAGGGATATCTAAGAATTGGTATGATCGGTAGAGAAATTCTGTGAGTGTTACAAATAGTATTCATAGCATATGTGTATGTCTGTCTGTCTGTGTGTGTGTCTGTGTGTGTGTGTGTGTGTGTGTGTGTGTGTGTGTGTGCGCGCGCGTGTGAGGATGCAAGTGGAAAGTCAGGTAAAATCATTTCCAAGAAATTTAAACAAATAATGGATATTTTTACATTTAAAGAGCTGTACATAAAATATTGCATTCTTTGTAAATATCTTGTCCCCTTCAGTTCTACCAAAGCGGATAGAAGAGATAGTGTGAGCTCTTCGGGAGTTACTATGGTTCGCTCGCAAGATGGCACTGGTGTCGCGGTCGCTTGACTTTAGTTCACGAATGCATGGTGAAAATGGGTTTCATATTATCAGTTAGCATTTTAAATACCTAAAATCGTAAGCAGGAATATTGGAAATACTGTTTTGAAACATCGTCTTTCCTTGACACATAATATAGGATGGTATTTTACAATAATGGGTATTATAATTAACGAAGAACAGTGGGAAATATCTGCTTACATGATTTTACGCTGAAAAATTAAACCATAATGCAAATTATGTATTTTTTAAGCATTGTATCTAGAACCAGCTTTTGTTTTTTACTTAAATAATTTAAATTGTGTTTATGTTCGCAACAACTAGTAGCGAATTTCTTTTCTACTATTTTTAATTTAGCCCTCTCTTTAGATAGCAGGATTTTAGTTCTAACTAAATTTCTATTGAGGTTTCTAATTCTTTTCTTCAGTGTAGCAATTTCATTATTGACACTTGTGTTTGTGACCTTGGAGGAATTATAACTGTTTTCTGTGAATTCCTCATTGTTGAAGGACGGCGTGTTTGAAATAACTGGTTGACTGGATCCTGCATCTTGTAATTTACTGATTGTTGAATATTGCTTTTTCAGTAATTTTTTGTCTCTGTTTTGTGGAGATTTTCGGGAGTGAGTGAGTGTGTTGGGTTTAAGGGCCCGTCGACAACTTGGTCATTAGGGCCCGATTTTCGGGATTTATGCACTGTAGTTAAGTACCTGGTTAAATTAGGAAATATACAGGGAATTGCCCCTGGCTTTAACCGCCATTTAATTCTAGGAATTTCAACTAGTTTTCCATGCACAACGAATGAATCAACTTTCACTAAAAAGTCCTCTGGAAAATGTTTGTCACAAATACTAGATTTAACAGATAATTTAGTGTCTTTCCTAGGAATAGACTTTTCCCATTTGTAAAACAGATTTTTATCTTTAGGAGGAGTAAAAAAATGTCTAGCTTCTGAGCAGTTTGTGTATCCTGAACGACACCCGGGTACAAAACAAGTTGGCATTTTTAATCAATTATTGATGTTGCTTTAAACTTACGTTTTGAAGAACACACACATTTATGCACAAAATTAGAAGCAATTTCACAAGTTATGTACCTAATTACTCACAACACAACGCATACGTATAAAATTGTCTGTACTTCCGAATCACATACTAGGCAGTTCGGCCGCATTTTAAGGCGACTGCGATCGCCACGCCGCAGTTTCGGTCAGTTGCCACGGGACCACGGATCATGCAGTGAACTAGCGGGAGAGCTCACACTTTCTCTTCTATCCGCTATGGTTCTACTGAAGTTTGTGCAACATCGAAACCCTAAAAAATGGACAAAAAGGACTAAATAGGTAGGCATTTGATATCAAAACGTGTATCAGATTTTATAAAAACGTTATGTTTTGTTATTCTTTTTAATTATGTCTTTCTAAATTTTTAATAAAGCATTTTGAAACAGCGTGCAGCTTATTTTTTTAGTCTCATTGGCCCATGCAATGAGTAGGTAAGTGATATCGACCTGGATTTCAAGAAGTTCAGTATGTCAAGCTACTCTCATATTGACTTCTTCCTATGTATTTATGGAGCACAAAGTAAGTCATTTTCTATCTGAAATTATTTCTATGGAAAGTTTATAATGAAGGTATAAGATAGGAGGTGGACATTTTTAAAATGGCCATAAAAATAATTAATTGTAATGGGTAACGAAAGTGTAATACAGCATGGAAATTTTTTAACCCGGGTATTATGGTTTGGTGTTGCAAAATACTTTAATTCTTCGTGGGAACTGTGATCGTGAAGCCCAGAGTAACATTTTGAAATCCTTTACTTAATATTAAGAGCAATATTTTCACTACAATCTTGTTTGTAGATAAATCTCTACGCTGATGCATGTTAATTACGTTTCCAAGTGCTTAAGAACATGAATTAAATTTTATCTGAATGAGTTCTTCGGCCCTTGAGAGCTCTTTTAAAACAGATGCCTTGCTTGGATCTTTGCTTCTGCTTTCAGTTCCTCGTCTTCATTTCGCTACAAGTTCTCAGCAGTTTTCTCTGAGATGTTTATTTTTATTTTAGTTTGGACGGAATGTTAATAAAATTATTTTATATATACGAGTGGCTGGTTTACTTCAATCCAACTCTTTTTCTGTTTTTCTTCTTGCATGTATTAACGTCCCGAAAATTATGCTAGGAGAATGCAAAGGAAAGTTTATATAAAAGGGACCCGGGAACGTAACTCGTTTATGTGGGGCACACACATAGGATAGGAATGGTAAAAGAAACTTTTAATAGACAAGAAAAATGTTCTATGAAGCTTTGAAGAAGTGCACGGAGATTACAGAAATGTTTATTTGACACTGAAACGACTTCCGTGCCGCTAAACATTTGGAATAAAATACTTATGAGCATTTTTGAAACATTTAAGAAAATTTTTCATAGGTATCTGAAATTGCAAAAATTATTGCACAGTCTTCACAATGTTCTATGCTCAATCGTGCCACAATGTAGCACTTATGCACCACTGGCTTTGGATCTCATCATAACCTCTTCATAACGACACTGCTATCCACCAATCAAAGTTGCACCAATTCGCTCATTCCCACCCAGCTGAAAGCGAAACTATCAATTACCATATATGAAATAAAGCTACTCTATTTAATAATTATTAGTGTTGATATTGTAAATAACATTCCAATAAATTCAATTTATCTTACTGTTTATAAAAATCTACCCCTTTAAGGCTCATAGAATATATACTTTCTATAGCATTGAGTCAGGTCCAACACAATAATAAAATTTGAAGGCGTAAATATCGATTCTCGTATGTACAAATGAATAACCATAATTAAAATTTCGGGCACGAGTAACGAACAACATGCAGTGTAGACTATTTAAAACAATTTTATAAATTGTTAAACGAGCTTAAACAGCCGTACCGCTCGTAAATAAAATATACTCGCAAATCTGAATAGATTCAATGGATGCTTACTAAACATTTACCAACATTAAGGATACTTCCCAAAAGCCCATTGTTATAAAGAGGCAAAAAAAAAAGGTACAATATAGTGACTTTTCAATGAACGCCTTCATAAATGTAATACAACTACTCCTTCCCAAAGCTCTTCCAAAGAGGTTTGGAAATGTGAAGGGGCACTGATAAGTTAGTATAAGAAATGTCCTTGTCGTAACTCAGTCTACAATTATAAATATAGCTCATTTGATTTCAAAGGAAAGTTGAAAATAAATATCTGTTGGTGTTAAAAGAAATACCACTAGATTTTTAAGCTATTGTATAATGCCTTTATTTTGGAAAGGAAGTAAAGGCAGTCCTAAAGTTTACCATAATATTAATTTTCTCTATCGTGCATTATATACAAAATGAAAGTTTGAACAAGGGACCAAGTTCAATAGTATAACAGGAAAAAGAATTTATGTACTGTTATTTTTACATTAAAACAGTTAGTACAAGAATAAATCGACGACGACGGTCATGGTCGTAGTCGTAGTCGTTGTCGTGGCCGTGGTCGCGGCGGCGGTGATGATAATGACAATGATGTTTAATATCTAAAATAAACCAGTTATTAACAATGGCAGACTATAAAATGAATATTAATACCTTGCAAATTTGTACTTTACCCAACTTTAAGACATTGGCTTAATTAAAGGAGAATAAAGCAACATTCTAGAGCGATGGTATATCACTAAGGGGAAACAGAGTGCTTACTTTTTCCCCTTCCTAGTTATTCTTCACTGGTGACGTACTGCCAAGGAAGAGTGCTGTTTACTGGTTGCAATTTGTAATGGGACACGATAACGCCCAGTACTGACTTTATTTTGTGAAGCTCAAAGGGAGCAGACGTACCCTATTATACAATGCCAGTCCCCTTTACCCTACATTATACGACACTGAGCCAAAACAAGTGGAGGGGGAAAAGAGGAAAATATGTTGCGGTGTCTCTGTTCTAGAATTTCAAAGCATTTAGGCTAAAAATGAGTTATCTCTGCAAAACATAATACTGGTAATGTTCATTTAGGTAAGACCTAATCAATAAAAAAATCAGATGTCGCTCTCAATTTGGTGATAACAATTCAGTACTAAGGCATAGGGGATAGGAATGTGAGAAGCGTGTTAAATGCAATTATCTTTCCCAGCAGCAAGTAAACCTAGTAATCGTTAACACCATCTGTCTGTAGCAGTATCAGGTCAGTTATGATGAGGGGGCGAGGCTCGGAGAAAATTACTCCGTCGTACGTTACTAAACATGCAAGGGGAAAAATCAGAATCAAAAATTAATTTCATCAGTCTTTTATTAATAGTGTTCCTTACTTCCATACAGCTAATGAAAGGTTGAAGAGTTTCAAGACAAAATGGTAGGGGAAGGTACTAGAAAAAAGACGTCACCTATGGAGAGAGTCAATACCAAAGAGGGGATGAGTGTGTATGTGCAGTGGCGTGCACCAGTTCTCCCTTTAATAAAGATAAGGTTAATTCTACGAATAACTACTGTGTCTTTTGTCACTAATGTAACCGGTAGTTGGCGCAAACATCGGTCAAGATTAAAATCATACTGTATATCCATATGATCCTCTAGAAGAATGTCTTGCCACATGACACCGAGTAAAGGTCAATGCTGCAGCCACCAGTATATTGTTTTGATATATTTACTTTGCATTACTGTTATTCCTCCTCCAAAGTGGGCGAGAACTGTGGTTCGCCAGGTTATTTTTATGCCCATAGTTTCAGGGTTTATCCCAGTAATGTCTAACCTTGTCTCTTTGGAGACGCTTACATAATTAACTGCTCTTTCCCACCTCCTCTTTCAGTCGGAGGGAGAATCAGCTAGTGCCTGTGGTGTGTGAACCCTCAACCAGCCAGTATCCAGTGACGGACAAAAATCAGGGATTCCATGGTAATTTCTAAGTCATAATTTGAATTTTCAGGGAATGTCCTCAGAAGTTCTCTTCACTTTGGATGGCTTTTGTATAAGAGAGACAAAAACTTACTGAATAAAACACGTGTATCTCGTTAAAGCACACAATGTATGCTAAATACTTCTTTTTTCTTTTGATTGAACCATTTCCTAGATATAGTTTATTATTTATTTGAATTTGCTAATACTTAATACTTTTCTCAGAGAAGTATATTTATTCCTTTTTTCATCCCTTGGCCTTTCAAAGAGAATGGTATTCCATAGCTATCAGCTCATAAAACACTTCACTATCGCTTAAACCCTACTGTATTCGCATATCCTCCTTACACCTACAGAAAATTAGTAATGAGATAATTCCTGAAAATGATTATGTCGATTAAAATGTAACAGATAATGAAATAAGCATTTGCATGAATAGTGTATGTAAGAATAAGTATAGCTCACAGATATTTGTGAGTAATTTCTCCACATTGAACTATATTGAAAGTCTGTAACACAATAGGTTACGCGATGATCAGCTGGTGCATCTTATAAGGCAATGCACGTCGACTTTGTCGCAAAATACTGAGACTTCTTAAACGTAAGCAGTACCAAAGAAGTCACTAATGAGCTGATGTTTATCACATACGATTTGGAGATGCTTTCGTGAATCAAACGCAACATACAAATAACCAAACCGCCACTGTAACACAACGCACCCTGAATGTTAAAAGAGTGGCATAGCCCACATAAACTGGAAGGAAGAAACTCCAACCTCCCCTCTTTTGCAAACGTTGAACATCGCTGGACATCGTATTGGATGTATTACACATCGTAGAATGGCCGAAAACTCGATGTTTTTAAATCTGATACGGTTGATCACCCGTGAATCCTTGATTAGTAATCATTATTAAGACAAAAGAAATCAAGATTTAAGTCAATTTTAAGAAATCTGAAGAACAAAACATTGCAAAAACCAAACGAATGATTGAACTTGGTAAAATTTATCATTTATGTTTAAGGTTCAGAATATATTTTCCTTATATAAGAAAAAATAAAAACAGTATAAGTACTACATTTAGTTCTCCTTTGTTTCCCTGTTAAGATTTCTTCAATCTCACACATTTGTTCGTATCCAGTTTTTTTTTTTTTTTGTTTGTTTGTTTGTTTTTTTTTTTGTTTGTTTGTTTTTTTTTGTTTTTGTTTTTTTTTTTTTTTTTTGTTTTTTTGTTTTTTTCCTTCACTGTATTGCCAATGGTTTCAGGTATTCAATTTAGAGGTTGTAGTTTTGAATGCACTTAGCAGCTGGGGCATAGTGTTGTTGGTTTTCAAACAAATTATGACATGAAAGATGAGAAAAATGTGCAGATATGAAAGGTTACTTTCTACTTCTGGGATCAAATGTATTCACAACATTCCTGGCTGTTTCCAAACGTTCGTTGTAATAGAGAACTGCACTTAACTAGGTTCTCCAACGCGTTATAATAGGTTGTGGTGGAAGTGAATCATGTGATGTGGTTGCTTTGAAAGCTTGTTGTCTATATGATGCTTTAACAAATACTTTCTTTACAGAAGATACCAGCTTATCTGCAAGTGGGAAATTTGCGTGAATTGTTTCTGCAACCCGATTAAACCATGTGCAAGGCATGTCAAATGTATCATATTTGAAAATATAACTTTTTAGAGCAGTGCCATCTTGATCATGTAACTCCCAGCATCAGTTAGAAAGAGTGATACAAGCTCGTAGTGAATAGCATCAGGCCATAGAAAGCTCAACGAATCAATAAACAATTTGGATATGGAAAAGCTATTTGTAAAGCATCAAGTTGTTCTATTGCAAGGAGAAATAGGGTGGTTGGTTCGTTTTTATGGAGAAACCCAACTATAGCATTTGCAGTTATCCGAACTTCACTGTCCTGCGTTTCGTCGACTGACTGCGTTTCGTCTCCAATCTGTTCTTTAATATTTTTAATTGTGAGATTGTAATATCTCTTCACATAATGTTTGCGAAGAGTAGATTGGTCTGGCACTTTACGCTTGGTATGCTGATGAATTAAATTTCTGAGTGTGGGATTGGCGAGTTTCCACAATGGAATGTCTGCCGCTAAAAAAGCTACACACAATTCGAAGGAGAACTGTGAACAATTTTATTACGGTCTGAAAATTCACTTAACAGTGAGTAGGGATACGTTTTTTGGATTTAAGTTTGATATTATCTTTGTGTTTATTAGTATTCAAATGTTGAAGTACTAGAAAACGTTTTCCACAACTAATCGTTTTATCACACGCCCCACAATACAAAATTCTACCACCTGTAGTTATCAAATCTATTTCAAACTCGAGTTGATATCCCTTTGTCACCCACTTATACTTTCGGAATGATTCTCCGAAAACAAAAACGTTATACAAGCTACACTCCACTGACCTCAAGTCTCAACTCACAAATGATGAAAAGAGAAAGTATTGTGATCTGTGGACCTGCTATCAAATTTCGGAAGTGAATTTCTAAGACAAAATATAAGGTAACACTTGAATATTTTGAAATTCGTTCCTTGAATACGATACAGTTTATAATAAATCAAGCGAAATTACACAATTATGTTAAACTAATATTATATTATGTTTACAAACAGCAGTTGAACATAATTCCGATAACCTTTTAATACCCACCTTCATTTGTACTGCTAGAATGATGAAACAAAGCAGATAAGGCGGGGATTTTCCGACATGACATAGCTAAAGGTGTTTCAGGCTTGAGTTGCAAGTTTCTATCAGTGTTGCCAAGTTTCAAGACTGATCCATATTTGTATGTGCAGCTAATTCACAACAAACAAATAAAAATTTTAAATGTTCTATGTAAAACAAGCAAATATGTAGCATAATTTGAAAAATACAGAAAGATTATGCATTTTAACAAAACGTGTTAAATATGCCGTTATATGTATATTAATATCTTATTTAAATTGTTAGAAATTTAGTAATTCACTCACATGCCCATTGAGCATACTTTCTGGCTACAAAGAAAAAATATGCATTTTCATATAATTCCTGTCCCTAGTTATTACCAACTACACAATCTATGTAAAAGAGATCAACGAATATAATATCCACACGCTATTCCTTTGTTAATATGCGAGGTCATGAGAACGTAATTATTATGGGCTACCTACGATTATGATTGACGAGCTATAGGTGGTCTTACGAGCTTCTGTAGGCATTACATAAGGTTAAATAATTTTGTAAATGGAGTGGCATTTGGAATTCTAAGCTACACAGCAATTATGTTCCTTGTAAGAAGATTATCTCTGGCAAATTTGGTGAAACTTGGTACAACCAATAGCCTATATGGAACACACATACACACACTTACACACACATACGAGTATTGTAGATATATTGGTATCTCATCAGCAACTGGTACATTTGTAGTTAGGGAGCATCATGCGTGTGCTAGGGCACTGTACACTGTCCAACATGACAACTTATGCAGAATTAATACAACTTAGTGAGAAATACAACTACAAGGAGATAGCAACCACTTGCTGAAACTGCTGAGTTCATATAACGGCTTGAGAACGAACAGTGACCGCCCAAAAGAAGAAAACATAGCCACCATTACAGTTTCTCTGCTTAGAAAGACAAATGGCTTTATAAATCATACAACGTATGATTATTATCACGTAAACTTGTAGAAGTGCTACTACGGAGCGAACAGGTGAAGAAAATATGAAGTGAAACTCGCTGATTAGCTGATTTATTATGCAGGCCAAAGCAACTTTGTATACCTCTATGTTTAAGTGTAAGGACGATTTGTTTTATTACTTTTCGTACTCTCTAAGGCAACAGGAAACATACTGTATTCGACCAAACAATTCGATTTCAAGATTTCACCAGAAATACTCACTTTGAGATGCCCTGAACCGTGTATGTCTGTGTGTGCATGTCTGTCTGTCTACTGAACAGCATACCTCAAGAACAAAATGTCTGTTCAAAGACAAACTTAGTACTTCAGTTCAAAATCTTCCAAAGAAGCGATACCTATATTTTTAACAAAATACCCTAACCCAAATTACCCTCCACATGAAATAATTTTCAAAAATTTTGATTTTCTCAAAAATGGGTCTAACATTTTCATTAAAACCCCACATGTTTAGGACAAGTTCATGAAAAATGATCTTTATACCTTACATTTTCTTGGAATAGTCTTTGAAATCGTAATTCTTTGCATAGTTGTTAAACCCTGAAAATGACATACAAAATCTTGCTGTACAAAAACATTTCCAAAGCAAAAGTTTAAACCAATATTTTATGGAGCAAACTATTTCGCATATATTCCTTGTTATTGGTTTTAATTTTCAAATATTGATATTTTCTCAAATAGGAAGTCATTCATTATTTTATGTTCTGCTCATGTAAAGGGAACCGATTATCAAAACGACCACGCAGCAAGTAGCTCTTACGATTATTCAAGTCCCATTGTACCTACTGAAGACAAAACTAGTCGCATAAACGTTTATCTCAAAGGAATAGAGGAATAACTATTTTTAGAAATAGTTTGTATAAGACTGAGTAGGAAGGGTCATGTGAATGCACACATTGGATTTTTGCTTCTGTTTATTTGAGGTATTGTTCACTTTATGTATTAAGTTTTACACCTAAGTAAAGAGTACCACAGAAGCTGCTATGTAAAAGCTCAATTCCTACAGGTGCACATGAAAATTTAAGAAAATAGTCGTATACTTACTGCGCACGTCGTAATCTCTGAGGATTTTCACGGTATGTTAGGTACTTTGTCTTCTGGTTGTCGACTTCCATAAATGCAATGACGTATGTGCATGCAACTCCGTTCTTTTGGTTGGCTGTCCCTATGTTTCTTACAGAGGTCACATTCAGTCCTTCAGCAACAGCAAAAGTCCCAGCAGACTTGGACCTCTTTCCCTGGATTGCTTGCTGTGAGCCACTCAGTGGAAGTTGTTTTAAAATGCGTTGTTTTCTTTTCTTCTTGTTTCTTTTCTTCTTTTTAAGCTCACAAACGGTTATTCTCACGGAATTTGACAACTAAGGCTTTATACTCTTACTGCAGCTTTTATACCAAAGCTGCAGATCATTTATTCCTGTTTTGAGAGCCTAAGGCTAGTTGGAAACAAATAGTTAAATACAGGGGGTGGTGTTGTGTTGTAGGTTTAAGGGCGCTCAACTTCGTGGTCATCAGTGCCCTTAAAAAACATTTCATGGCAATAGCCAGGTACCTTCTTCTTTTTCTTTTCCTGATTACCCTCCCCTTATGTAGGATTTACACCCCCTAGGACTTAGCCAGATATATATTTCAATAAAAAATAAAATTACTACTAAAGAAAATACATAAATATACAAAACAGTATCAAAAGTCAAAATTGAAACAAAGCCATAAATATGTCAAAAGTGTACAAATAATTAGGTATATAAAGCTTCAAATCCTCTAAAACATGTCACACTCCGCTAAAAACCTAGAAACTCTTTCGGCCGCTGTTTTGTCGTCCGCCAAAACCTCTGCAAGTTTGGCAGGC
The DNA here is from genome assembly GCA_030765045.1 of Tenodera sinensis. NCBI lineage: Eukaryota > Metazoa > Arthropoda > Insecta > Mantodea > Mantidae > Tenodera > Tenodera sinensis. The sequence goes on along the minus strand of CM060966.1, from coordinate 101,060,292 downwards.
AGCTGCAGAGTCTCGAAGGTGCGCTAGAGAGGAACATTCTAGCAGCACATTTCGGACTGACAAAAGGTTGTCGCATAGCGGACAAAGGGTAGCAGGGTGTTAAATACAGGCTTGAAGGTACTAACGTGAGGACTACTAATCTTTATTTCCCTCTTTACCGGATTACCTCCCTTTATGTAGGACTTACACCCCCTCTAGGACCTGCAAGCCAGTGCCTAGAGTTAGACGCCTGTCGGGGAGCACGGAACCTTGTAGCAGTTTTTTTTTGTATAGCGCTTATGATATACAAAATATATCAAAGTTACAAAATCCATTAATAGCAAGGGGTTAAGAATATGTACCACAGGTGAAGGGATGCCAGTCGGGAAAGGCACTACCGAGGGTCATTAGCGAACGTCCCAAACATTAAGGTAAACGAGATACAATTAGTTTTGGCAAGGTCTTCAACATAAAGAAAAGGAGCCTGCTATTGTATTTTAGAAAGTATCGGAAACCCGAGGGGTTTCGCCAGAGGGCAAAGTCTTGACTTAATGAAGTGAGGGCCATTATAGATGTTTGGGAAGCTAAAAGGATATAATAACTGAGGGACAGTAGGAGAGAGACATCGTTACGAGGGAGATATACCTGTAAGCAACACGGTGACAGTTCGTTCCAACGGTTACGTTAGACTGCATATTTTATTTTATTTAAAATTGTTCAGCAAAGCTTAAACGTGTAAAAATAAAACAAATAAAGTGTTCTAACAAAACTACAATGTCGCTCTCTGTAACCACCACGGATCCCAGAGATTAAGACTCATGTGTGAGCAGCTGTAGGCACAAGTAGTAAGAAGCAGTCAATCAATTGAGTGCCATAAAATGCTTCAACCTATAGATCGGACATAGTGAAGACCTGGAAGCGGGTGGTCAGCCAAGCACCATTTGCATTTAAAACGTTGATTTATTAAACCTAATGCGTCTGGTAGCGTTTCGCCCAGACATTTCTCTGGAACCAAAAGTGCTCTTGCACTTCGAAAGAAAATAAATATATGATTTATGAATACTATGTGCAAATTTTAAATAATTTATTTTTTTAATTTATTTGTGTATAAGCGAACTATGAAATTATTAACTACACCATTACTCAGGTAAACAAATACCTACTGCACGCCACTGTTTATGCATATAACATAACTCAGGAATCGCTTTCTGTTGGTAGCGACCCCCAAGTGTAACAGTATATAAATACAGCAGGAAAATGGTTTGCTAGTCGGTGGGCGTAGCAGCGGAGAAGAGGGGGTGGGGCCAACATAAAACCGCTTTACCTCCCCTCCTGCCGCTTGCTCACGCAACTTCAACAAAACACACTACCGTGCAAGCCTGACCACTTGGACACATGCACGCACGCAACAATGCACACAGACGGATGCCTCGTCAATTAATGGTGGCTGCGCTAATACGGGTCTACGATACGCAAAAAACAAGCACGGACACCACGCCTTCCGCTGCGACGCCGCCCCCCGTCTCGCTAACATCCTTAATTACCGACATTCAACAATCCAAGGTCAAGACGGTGAGACTAGTGTCTAAATAGCAATGCCTTTGCCAAGGCGTAGCGTGACCAAGTATCTTTTTTTTGGAGGGTGAGCATTGGGTCTCCAATTTTATATCCCAAGAGGTGTGAAGCACTCAGCATTGTATGATTTATTGCCGTTAGGAGCACCTCACCTCCACTCCAGCTGAAGTAGCCACCTCCGTGATTCATTTTACTGGTGTGCAGTTCCCACCTAAATAATTATAGTTGAAAGACGTATTCAGAATCACCTATGTCCAGTGGCGGTTGAATAATCTCCATCATTTCAGTTAACCGTAGTTTTCTGCCAAACGGCAGGTCTTCCATTGCTAGACGCCAACTTAGAACACGAAAGGCATATTCTGCCCCCTTACTTGCAAAACCAGGGGACATCCCCTTAACAATTTTATGGATGAGGCCTGGCCTGCCAGTCCCTAGACTTCTCATGAAACAAAACAAAAATAACATCTGATATGTGGACTAACATGACTTTCCCTACTCACTTGTGCAAACTATTTAGAAAAGCTTATTTTTCTATCTACTTCATGTAGATAGCTAGTTCTTAACTCGGTGAAAAGTTTATTAACCGTTCACCTGCCACAACAGGGATAGCCATTATTTTCAGCATGACGTCATGATACCATTGAAACCAAACATGTGTTAATCGAGATAAAGGTCCTTAGGAATGGTTTTATTAGATATATACTTGTAATACAATGGGAATAGAAGGCTTTAAGTGGTGGTCAAATATATGTAGAGCAAGTTGCTAGGGGGTCACTGAAATTCTATTATCTTTGCATGGCCAGAGCTGAAAAAACGAACAGGCTTTCTATTTGAGAAAAGTATACTATTTGAAAATTGTAACCAATAACAATGAGTGCCTACAAGGGTTGGAAATTAATAAGTGTATCTCCGAACAGGGGTTTTTCTTCGAGCCGCGGATGGCAACACATGTAAAGCGTTGGTGGAACTATACAACTCGGGTGGCTAAGTTAGTGTGGGTGCTGCAGTGATAGGTGTGGGGTGTGTTGAATCTAAGTCGTTAAATCACACCACTCTAAAGGAGACATATACCAAGTTCAAGATGTATAAAGATCGAAGTGGCCGATGGAAAAAAAAAAAAAAAAAAAAAAAAAAAACAACAACAACAAAAAAAAAAAAAAAACAGGGATATGTCACTCTGGGCTATGTGAAGCACGCGGGAATAAGGCTATACCATATCGGAATGAGGTGCGTTGGGCTGCAGCTTTTCGTGCAGGACGTGATAGTAGAACAGTATGTCCATCACACACACACACGCACGCACACACACAGACACACACATACACTCCTTCGCTGGGCACACCAAAAACATGCGTCCCAGTTCGCGCACTGAACTATCACTTCATTTTTTACACTACGAATAGTTTTCCGCTGTTTTCCTGCGCGGACAGGTTGCAGCTCCTAGATAGTTCCCGAGGCCGGGCGTTTGCCGTATTGTGTGTGCGGCCTGGGTTGCATGGGCGCAAATTAGTCGGGGAGCCGTGCCACGTCTACAACATTTTTATTCTAGTATGCTTGCGGTGCTTCGGCTCACCTTTGCCAATGTTGGCGATCACGTAGTTTTCCTGTTGTCAGGTTTACAAGCTTTGGTGTAATATCAGTTGATGGTGTGAGTTGGTTTCCTATGTTGTCACTGGCGGCGGGATGTGTCTGACCTTGGATGCCTGACCATCCGAGTGACCATTGCCCTACTGCTTGCTTCGCCGGCCGCTTGCGGAACCGTCGAGCAAGGCAGTGCCAGTGGATAGAAAACCGAGAGGATTAGGTGAAGGGTGTGGCAGTTCCAAATGTTGAGTACATTTGGCGATTGAGGTGTTTGAGGGTATAGCGGTAGCTAACAGCCAAGGGCGTCCTTGGGCAAGCGGTAGCTCTGCCGCCGTCTAGGTAGACGATGGTCATATTGTCCCAGCGTGTTGACCAACTGGTTAGTGTGAGGTGTGAGTTTGGCATACATTGTGCGAGTTCTGTCCAGCACAACATCCTCAATATATGGGATGTCGGAATAAATGTGGAGGACGTGTGATGGGAACCTACGGTCGGTATCGTTGTTTGCAGATAAATTCACAGTTAATCTTCAAGGTCTCATCCCTATGCCATACCATTTTGCTTCGTCACGAGTCCATTGAGAGAGCAGTGCAGGACAACCGCAACTACGCCTCTGTGATAGCAAATGACATTAGGGTGTCATTCAATCTATCTACAGATACACCTGCAGTTAGCCTTCAAGGTCTCATTCCTATACTATCCACCTTGCCTCGCCACTAGCCCACAGAGAGCAGGGAGCAGTACTGGGCAACTTCCCTGTTGATGGCTTAGGTGCTATCGAGTCTAATCTGTTCATATTATCTGTGAATAGATGGCACAGTATTCACTATTACCATTCATTTTACATTTATGGTGTTATTTTAGGCTTAAGGTAATTTACCTTAGCAACTGAGGGGAATCACGAAAGAAAAAAAGTAGGGTTGGTCCAGGGATTTGAACCAGGGTTCTCCCGAATTCAAGCCTCACACGTTACTATGGAGCCATCTTGCTCGGTGGGTGTCTTTAGACCTTTGTTGTAATCACCAGAGGTACATATTTGCTTTTCTTCTAAATGACGAATAAATTCATAATTAATGAATTATGTTATAGTATCGTACACAAAACGACCTCTGAATAAATCATTGCGGACAGTGAACTGTGTGTGGAACTATACGAATATGATGCCTTTTGGATCCCAGTGCACTCTTTTAAACTGATTCTCGCACTTTCATGCATTTCGCTTGTCCCTTCAATGAAGCAAATTTCGTCAAGGTAAGCGGATAAATAAATAAACACAAACCTTTGTTGCATTCACATGACTTATTCTACTCTTGTACTAACTATTCTTACAAACTCTTATTCCTCTATCTTCATGTTAGTCGAGTTAAATATATTCAGAAATTACTTTTTGTTAGTTTTCTTGTAGGTTCAAAGGGAACATGGAATACAACAGGCTTTGAACGATAGTCCAATCTTTTAAATCTAGTCACTAAATGAGGGCTTTCAAATTACGTTCTCTTTGCACGGCCAAGAGATGAAAACTGAATAACAAACTTCCATTTAAGAAAAGTATAAGTATAGCAAAACTCACGCAGATGGAATGGCTCACTCCACAAAAAAATGTGTTTGGACATAACTTGTGTGTTTTAATGAGATCTAACTTTTTATAGTAAGTTTCTTATAGTAGCTCTTAGGGTTTATCAGTTATGCAAAAGTCATCGAGAATAAGCAGGACTATATAGGCTATAGCCAGAAAGTTGAAGATATACATTTCATATCTTAACATTTCGCACGTTAATCAAAATCGTTAGAACCATTTTTGAGAAAATCAACATTTTGGTAACATTTTCCATGTAAAGGGTGGAGGAATTTCCTTAAAAATCCTTGAAAGGTGTTAAACTTAAATATTTTCTTTGGATTTCAACCAACTTTTGGTTTTTGAGTTATGCTTTTCACAGTGAGACGGTAATTATACCGTGCCCGAGGAAAATATAAATTAACGCTATAACACATGATAAGTTCCAGCATTCTTTTATTTTAGAACCTCTCACAGGGCAAGTGTTAGGATTAATATAAATAAATTATTGTAACGTGTACATGTAATCACAAATGTTAGTGTATATATTTAAAATAATAAGAAATAACGCACGTAGAATGCAGTATATGGGTAAAAGTTGAAAAGATTTCGCTTCAGAGACACCACATGAAGTCTTTGACCCGAATTAGTTCTGCTTGAAAGAGCGACAAACTGACGCCAGCCAAATTGTAAGCTCCATTGTTAGGCAGGATTATTCCTTTGTCAAGTAAAAGTCGTAAAACTGTCTATCAAGCTTGTTCGAAATGCTACCGCAAGGGGGCAGAACATAGCATTTCAGCGGCAAAGTCTCGTCTTGTCCACCGACATGAGCCAATCAGAAAATTTAGAACTACACACATTTGAAATAATCAGCAGAACCCGCTCCAATGAGAGTGAAACTCAAAAATGTTATGTGGAGGGGAACCGAATGTGTCTTTCGTATTCCCGTATGGAACGAGGAGTCGAAGAATCACACACGAACACGAGAGTCGAAAAACCAACACACGAGCAGAGGAGTCGAAGAATCACACACGAGCAGAGCAGTCCAAGAATAACACACGAACAGGAGAGTCGAAGAAACACACACGAACAGGAGAGTCGAAGATTAACACACGAGCAGAAGAGTCGTCAACCAACACACGAGCAGAGAAGTCGCAAACTACTACACGAACGGAACAGTCGCCAAATATTACACCGAGACATTACTTAGAACACGCGCGAATTAAGTAAGTACACTAGAAATTGATAGGCTAAATTCACATCAAGAATTATTTGGCAACATTGCGTAGAATAGGAAAATTTTACTTCAAGAAATTATTTCGGCTCATCATAGAGTAGGCTAAATTAACCTCAAGATCATTTCGGCTCTCATCCTAGTGACTTAAACTTTTGGCTTATGCGCGGAGACTCATACATAAATTTAAAATCTCGGTAAAGCTATAAACTGCAATCTTCGTCAAATTATGTGTGTATTGTAATTGTAATATTTTAAATTCCTTTGTGCCTCGTATACAATAAAGTAACATAATTACTCCCTACTCAAACTTGTTCTAATTAGTAGCTTAAAAACCATTTGTAAGTGATTCCACGCCCTTTCTAGCAGTCTCTGGCCAGGCAAAGCTACTGAACAAGTAATAACGACTTAGCAATTGAACGAGAAGAAGAGGATTTTACATGCTAAGTTAACTATAGGTGTCAGGAGGATTGAGTGGCGCCTCTTCAAACAAATTTTTCTCAATCTCTCTAATAATACTGCAATAACTTGCAGTGGCACTTCCGTAATTAATAAGTATAACAATTACTTATTTAATTACAAACATCGCGTTTTTACAAGTGGCTTTCAATCGTTGAGGCAACAACCCAACCAATAGCCAAAGTAAAGAAAGAACGCTGAAACAGACAGACAGACACACACACACACACACACACACACACACACACACACACACACACACACACACACACACACACACACACACACACACACACACACAGATGTTTTTCTATAAAGGCTTTTTCTGGATTCAAAGGGCCTTAAAGCATATTTTCGGTGAAATCTCGACATCGAAATACTTCTCCTAATTAGTATACGTAGTAGAGAAAGTAATAAACGACAATGAATAGAGAAGGAGAATATAATGCAGAGATTTTATAACCATTTCCTCCAAGTTAGCAAGAAATTTCTTACTTTACACTGGACATTACTGGAAAGAGGTAAAAATAAGTCAAACGTAATGCAAGAAAGTCTGCGGTGTGAGTAATGTTAATGAACTGACGGCGTCACGCACGCACGCACCCACGCACGCACGTCAGTGGGAATACACGCGTGCTGCTCTACCTACACGCTAACACAGGGTAGAGGGGGTGGGCACACGTAACAAGGCGCGTGATTTACACTAGGAAACGTGCCCTACCTACTGTGTATGTCAGTTTAGCAGCTACTTGCCACGGGGAAGGGGGTCTTTAGGTCTAATAGATTAAATATCACATGAAGCCCACGCTAAAAGTACTGCATTATCGTGCTCAGGGGTCACCAATGTATGTCTAACTTTTCTTTTTGTTGAAGAATGCGTTGTTATCGAACGTGTTGTTGCTGAACACGACTATTATCGTGCTAGTAACGCTAATTATATATTCAGCTCGGACCATTCCACCAAAACATATTAGCTATGAATAATGAACAACGGAGATTGTAAACAGAACGGCAAGGCAGCAAGCAAACGATACATAGGTGAATCATCCGCCCCTACACTAGAACTTTGTGCATACATATGCAATCCGCAGTTATTACTTTATTTGGAAAGAACGTCTCTTATCAAACACTTCCTTTTCGTGCAGCAAGGATACTTGCTACTAGGGCTCGGATTTTTAGGTAAACACATATTTTGTTTGGGTCCTAATACGAGCTTGAAACTTAATTTAATCTTATATACTCACACCGGAGCAAACATTTTAAGTTTTATTGCACATAGAAATGTATATTATACAGAATGATAATCCGGGCTTGTGGGCCGTGCTTTAGTGGAAAATCTCCTTCCAGACGTTTCGTTCGAAGCTGCGTCAAACATCATCAGTGGTGTGACCGTAGTACTCTGCTACCAGTCGCCGAGACTAGTGGAGTGCCACAGCCCACAAGCCCGGACAATCAATTTGATCAAATGTATATTGTCTGCAAAGCGACGTCTGGGCAGATTTTCTCCGGTGTCCCCCACCATTCATTCCACCAATTGCTCCATTATCACCTTTCCAATCATCGATTTCACCTGCATTTCATATCATCCTCTTCCGCACTCTCAGGCTGGGGTGGCTGTCATTTTGCCATGCATTTCCTGTCCATAACTAGTCCCCATAGTTTCCTTCCTCGTGCTTCATCCCATAGATTTCAGCGTTGTTAGATCAGGCAATGGAAATTGGTGCATTGCGGCAGAACGGTGGAATTTGCGCTGTAGAAAGATTGTTCAGGAACTGCATCTTAATGGAATCACTTAATGGAATGACCTTTTTCAAGGGTGTCCAGATGTGGTCGCCTCTCCGATCTCTCCTTCATCCCTTCGTCCCAGGCGACACGTTGGAAGTACACAAAGCCTACTATGGACTATATGCGGTGCTGCGGCGCTGTGCTGCAGTGTCTGCGCACTTAAAAACCATCGGTCTGAGCCGGATTTGAAACCGCGACCTTGGAATCAGTAGGCCAGCGTCTAACCAAATGAGTCACCCAGACCGACACTGTAAAGCCGATGATGTAAACCTCATTTGCACTCAACATTTATCTACGCAATAGGAAAAAGAATAGTGATAGAAATAGTCAGAAAAATAAACTCGCAAATAAACTGAGTGAAAGCTATATAAAATAAATGACAGTAGAGAAAATGATGAGAATATAACTTATTGTTGAATTGACACAGATCACCTATGCAATGCTAAGCGCCGTACGTCGGAGTTGGCTGAAATCATCCTATACTTTTGTTTAGTTTGTTGTTCTATGGCTGACATCACGTTGTCAAGGACTTAGTTCTAGTTAATTTGTGTGAAAAAGTGCGTATCATGATGATTCCCATACGTTTAACTTGTGTGACTGGAGGTAATTGCATAAAGAAGTGATGAAAGTAACAGATTGAATAATTTTGTTACATTATAACCTTTTGTTTTGGATTTGTTACATTCTTAATAAAAAATGTCACTAATCAAAGACAACTTAAGATTTTGTTTCGCAGTTCTTATGTTGTTCGATAACTAAATGTGCGTCTATAAAGTACAATTTATATTTTACTCATTCACGGTCAAGCAGATTCCTTCACTGCTTCTCGTTGATACACCAGTACTTTTCGTCGATGTGAATCCTGAAGCAAAATCACACACTGTTGTCGGTCGAACTATATGAATCAACAATGCTCTTCGCAGCTTAACAATGTCTAGAAGCTTCTTTCAATCTACACTTTTGCCGTCGAGAGGAGCAATGAGGATTCTCTCTATGGGTTTGCGTAGTTGATTTTGAAAGGATGACGCAGATTTTTGGAATATAACAGCTTTAATGAAGAATTGATTTATTAAAACTCTTTTCACTGGAGATATTGCCGACCAATATATGTATTCTCATATAATTAATTCACCAATCAACACTATTAGTAGATGCAAAATAAACTTTAAGAGGTCCACTTTATGTCCGTTGGTTTTTAAGCAATTTGATGTGAGAAAAAATACACGTCTGTATCCTTTGACACACAGCCCAGCAGTGTTCGTGAGTCTACCGAGAGAAACCCAAGCGACGTGCTGAAGTCCGTTGATTTCGCTATTCCCATCCGTGAGACTACCCCCTTATTGTTCGTTTCTACCGATATTTATTATTTATTTAAAATTAGTACAACTTTATTATTATCATTATTATGACTACTACTCCTACTGCTATTTTAAATATTGATTTTCATTTTCATCATTTTTTAAACAATGTTTTTAAAGTATCTGTAAATTTCGGTATCAACAACAATTAGACCTACTATGAAAGTAAATATTATTGTGTCTTCTGGAGAGATACTGTAATAAATGCTCGTACAAGCAACAGTTGGAGTAGCAAATATCTGCATGAGACTATAAATTTAACAAGGTATGAGCGTACGTTTATAGACTTCTTTTTTCTTATCGTTCGCCATTTTCCTTGAGAGGTTTTAGTAGGTTGTAATGGCGTGTTTATGCTCCAAGTGTTTTTGTAAACTTGAGAACTTTATTGCAGATACCCAATCTGGGGTTCCAATCTCACAATGCATTTCAGAGGACCTAAATTTAGAGATTATTTTAACGAGAATAAAATAAGTTTACGGCATGATTTTGGTGTGGCAAGCCGTTTCTGATACCGCTCTCCATTATTTATCTAGTTTTTGATGCACGTTTGGCACAGGGTTGCATGAGCTGCATCAGAGCCACGAAGTAATGGTCCAGTGATGATGCTGACGCAATGCCATGCTTGAGCGCACTGTAAGATATCAATCTGTTTGCACAGAGGCTGTGTTTACACAAATGCTGAAACTGGGCCGATTTCGCTGTTTAGCAAGACCTGTTAGCCAATAATGACAAGTTTACACGGTAGCAACATTCCAGAGCAAGTGTTTAGAGGTGGCTGGTTGCTGGTTAATATCTATAAATAGCAAAATTTGCAAGAAACATAAATGGCTGTACGAAGAGAAGATCCTATACTTTTATTACATATAATTATGTCAGGTAGAGGAACCACCAGATTTCAGCCAAGCATTTTGTATATACAGAATGTACAACACGAGTTCCTATGAGCACTTGTTTCAACAAACCGTTGTGTAATTTATCCCTCCCAAAAATATCCTTTGCTTATGTCATTCCAATTAGTTCAAATCATCACCTGACAACAAACTTAAGGCAAAAATTGAGTTAACAAACACCTTACGCGGGATACCGACAAACACGTAAGATGACTGGGACCTTGGGCTAAAATATGAATGTTCTATATTTTTATAGGTATGAAATGAATACTTTGCACAGTTAAAAGAGGCTAATATTATGAACTACACGCAGAGCTTCAGCACAATCCGCTTTATAGCTTTGAGGGAATTAATTATTCAAGTTGATTACAATGTGAAAATGCCTTAGCATTCAAAATATTCCATGAGCATCAAAAACTAAAATATCACAACAACTTTATTACTTTGTAAACTCTGCTAGTTCAACACCATCAACAGGAAGAAAACATAACTACAATTCTTTGAGGGACACTGAAAACATTTTAAACATTTTTTGTGTGTTTAATTTGTTTAAAGTTAAACAAATTTTTAGATTTTGAAACCAATGGCTGAAGTTGAAGTCACATACATGGAGTACATGCTGGAAACGTTCTAGAAGCATAGCATAAAATGTAATGCCCATGGATCTCATAGTGTGTTAAAAACAGCAATGTCAAGAAAACCCAATTTTTCTATACACGTACATCATATCATGAGTCAGGTTACCTTTCGGCCTAAAACATGTGCATATGTCACATTGTCCTCTTCTGTCAGGTAGCCTATCTCCTCAGAATAATAGCTTAACCACTGTTTTCGCTGAATTTGGCACTTTTTCAGCCTTTTGACCCATATTTTGTCAAATACCGCTGCAAATTTAAGCACAAAAGCGGTGTTTAAATGTAGCGCATTTAAAGCCTGTGCTAAACTTCTAAAATGGTGGAATCTAAACAATTTTCCAACAGATGACTTAAGGTTTGGGGAAAATTTATACGCATAAACCTAAAAATCACCAACTTGATAACTTTTGGGTCATTTTTCAGTCCTAGGGTCCGTTAACTTAAAGTGACGTAACGAAAAAGTCTGTCACACTTGTCCAATTTGTCCTTTCCTTTGGTTAAATTGGATTACTTATACGAATTGGAACCAAATGGCCTGACTCAGTGACTTGCAGTCACTGAAACTAATACCAATCGAATCATATCCTGTACATTAAGAGCATTCTAATTAGACATTCATTTTGGCACAATTTTAGTTCACGTTACGATACTTTAACTTTATCGTATTCCCGGCCTTTATCGTTTAAAAATCGTTTAATAATACCTGAGCTACTGTAACGGTGATTGGCAAGACATAAATTAAAGTATTTCATTCTGCAATTGCTGCATTATTCACTCGTGTATTTTTTGGTAATTAGGAAGACGAAATGTGCAAGCTAATGCTATGATAACATCACACAGAACGTTTTATGACGCCAGATCTGGATGTATCCCAAAAATACTGCCGGTTGAACAGAGTTGGACTTGTCAGACGTTTTCTGCTTTCTTTCCTTTTTCCTCCTTTGTAAGATTGGCGAAGCACAGGTTATCCAACCGATCATCGCTCCTATTAGCCCGACGTGACCATCTGATTTGGCAGATCACCTTCGGCCGTGATCGCTGCATTATAAATCCACCTTAATTGGCTAACTTATCTTCAATCCCTATGTCATCTTGTTTATCTCCGCCTGTCTCTCGACAGTTTCTGCACCTTATAATTAAAAGTTTAACGGTTTTGCAACATGCAGTCTGTCAGATGTAAGTAAACACATAAATATGGTTACATTATTTGCGAATTATTGTTGTATACACAATAACCAAACTGTGAGGCTCACATTCGGCAGATCGTGAATTCGATTCCTGCGGCCGATCTTACTGACCCATGTTTTTTTTTTTTTTTTTTTTTTTTTTTTTTTTTTTTTTTTTTTTTTTTTTTTTTCCGGGAAATTTCCCAAGTTACCAGCAGAATGCTGGTAATATCCTCCAAGTTTCCCGTCCTTTCATTTCATCTTCATTCCATCCAATTGGTTCGGAAGTGTTGGCGATGAAGGAGTTAGCTCTGCCGTGTGGGGGATTTGCGCACTGTAACTGCTATTCTCGTCGGATGGGTGGCTTTGTAGTTGCCTGCCCTGCTGACGGGTCTGGCGAAATCTATGCGGCTGGTGGCTGCTTGGCAGACTCTGGTTTTCGTGATGAATCTCCAGCACACGATAGGGACCCTCAAGTCGGCTGCCTACTCGCCCGGGTTCACTCACGACACATAGAACACTCTCACTCTATCCCTTGCTCCTGGACTCTGACATACTATAGCCTGCATAGGCTCAGTGTGACATCCCTTCCGTACATAACCCACCTCTCTGCCCCTAAATAGATATTAAACCTTTTGAACTGTAATATTAAACCTGATTTCAAATAAAATCTTTGTGTTAATGTTTATAAAAGGTTAACTACATACAATATTCTCAAAATCGCACATAATTGCAGCTACTGTAGGTTTTAACGTAAGAAATACCTCAGTTTGCACTTTTGCACTTAGATGTAGAGTGTCTAATCGTAGTTAGAAGCCAAAAATAGTAATTTTAAAGGTAGTTTACAGCTTTGTGAAGTGTTTACTATCGTTTAACTTAGAAACCAAACTGAAAAGTCTTCTGGTGGTCCAGTATATAACATAACCTGAGGTTCAAGGTAAACATTAGATAATATGCAGTTTAGTTTTTTTCCCTTTTTCACAAGGGAAAGTTCCAATGGGGCTGAAATCAATACTAGAAATATCTTGAATATCAAGGCATTTGAAAAATATTACACAAGAAAATGTAAAACAGATTTTAATACGATTCTGATTAAATAAACTTTCAAGAGTTTAGGCGACTTTTGGTTTACTTTTATTCGTGTGGTTATATAAGTCAATTAAAACTGATATACTTCATCCATTCTTTACGGTATATTTTTGTTTATGATTATCGCAGAATGCTTTATAATGGACGATGCCTTGAGAATCAGGCACAAAGTTTAGAAAAAGAGAGAGAAAGGGAGACGGAAAAATAACCAAAACTAAACTAAACCAAACCCCTAGTACAACAGCACATGAAGGGCCAAGGCTTTCCACCCAGCCGCTGCGTCCCTCATCTCTGCCCACCACAGGCGTCATTGATGGGTTGCAGTACTGGAGGGTGGGACGTGGTCAGCGCTCCGAGCCCTCCTGGCTAGTTATGCGGCCTTCTCGACCTGTAGCCGTTACTTCTTCATCAAGAAGCTCCTCAATTGGTCTCCCCGGGACTTACGAGGCTGAGTGCACCCCGCGCCGCATTCCCCATCGTGTGAAAAATCCTCATGCTGGTACCGGGAATCGAACCCGGGTCCTCCAGCTATGGAGGCGGTCATAGAAGTAACTACTTCCTATTAATCAACAATTCGAATGGATCCGAGAGTTTTGCTTGTATCTTACAAATATAATAGGTAGTTCCCTTAGTATGACATTCTTTTAATGCCATTTCCAATATATTCGGCTTTGAGGAATCTACTACCAGGGTACGCGTGATTGTGTATTAGGTTATACAACACTAGCTAAATTGGCTGATAGATTTAATACAGGCTAATAATGAGTTGTTAGAACTTGCCTACTGTTTGAGGATGTAGAATTACTATTCCTAACTATCGGTAGCGCTTCCACTTCCCGTTGTAAGTGCACGGTTAACTTGATGGATTTCGCACTAAAACCCCGCTCCCTGGTTATGATATTGTAGCCGTTTAAATGTTGGTATAATAATGCTTGTTTAAAATTTCATGTAATATTTTGTGTAAGAATTGGAAATGTAAAAGTGGAAAATATCAACATTGTGTAAGACAGTGAGTAAAGTGGTTCAGGGCGAGGTCAAGTATAGCCTATGTTCTGAATTAAGGTCTCTAAATTTCATGTAGTTGAATATTAGAGTTAAGATTCCAAGAATTAACCAACGATTGCAAGTTATAACAATGCGAGGCCAAAGGCAGGAAATAATACACTCAGAAAATATTCTAAACCGGGAAGCGAAGTTTAACTGAAATAAAGAGGCTTATATCGACGCATTCGGTATTTCCTCACAAGTAGGAATTCCAAGAACTCCACACCTTTTAGGTAATCACCACATTGGATTCCCTCCCCCCCCCCCCCCACGTTACGCACTCTGTTAATATTCATCAGCCCAGACAGTTCAACACGTCAATTGATATAAGTAAACTAGGATCACATAGTAAACGATTTTAATTGTATTAAAGCAACATCCACAATGGAAAATGTTTATTCTGGTAACACAGTAATAGCTTGGCTTCGTAAAATGTAATTTAATACTTGGTTTCAGTGGCTTTCGACAAATAAATAAAAGTTGTAGCGCTAAAGGGCGATGAAAGTGTTATTATTTTAAAATCTCTGTATTACTCATCCCAGAGACGAGTTAGCCCAAGGCAATCTGCAAACAGAGAAAACCAGCGTTTTTACAGATGTCCACCGTTACAACCCAGAAATAATATTTTTTAACCATCCAGTCGAAATCGAAGTAATATAGTGTGAGACTTATAGGAGGTCGACACGAGCAATGCCAATCGTTTGAAATTAAAACTGGCAGTGAAAATTCGACCTCTGTTTCATCCACGATCCTTAAGTATTTTCTACAATTCCTCAGACACCTTCTGTATAGCCCTCAAAGCTTCATAAGTCAAAGATAGTTCGCCATACGCGTTCTGTTTGTAAAACGAATCATAAATTGCCAATCCCCACTTGGATTAGATTTCACTGATTGCTCTTCTATTTTCCCCTAAATGTACTCGTATTTTGCAAATTAATGTAAAATGCAGTGAATTGCATTACAATGCAATGTATTTCTTTTGCTGTATCGTGAACGGAGTGAAGGTTTTATACAATTGCACATGTTTAATAGGTATATCTATTTGTGTGCTCATTACATTTTGAAATATGAAAAATACAATAAATGGCATGGAAAACTGATATTTCATATTTTCTGAGTAATAAATTAATAATGTGACGTCGGGTTGCCGTACAACAAACAATAGACGGAGCCAAGCTACTTTACACCACATGCCGTGCCTGCGAGTGGGCAAAGACGTTCAGAGCCGGGGTGTCTCGCGCGACTGCTGTATTTGCGTGGCTGTCAACAATCGAGGCAAAAGAAACAAAGGGATTTTCGAGAACGTTCATGAGACTTCTGGCTGCGTCATTTCCGGTGTGTGTGTGTGTGTAACTCCAGAAAGGTTTGTGTGACGTCATCTCAGTATATAAGTAGCCCAGAGGAGAACAGCAGAGAGAGACTCAAACCCAACAAATCCCCTGGATATGATGGTGTTACGACACATATGTTACAACACCTGCCTCGCAAAGCCATTATCCACTTGACGAGAATTTACAATGCTTGCCTGTATCTCCGACACTTCCCTACTGCTTGGAAGGAAGCGAGGATGATTTGCATATTGAAACCAGGCAAGGATCCCAAGTTTCCATCAAGTTACCGTTCTATTAGTCTACTCCCAATAATTTCGAAAATTTTTGAAAAACTTCTACTGTCCCGTCTAACTCCTCTATTTGAGGAAAGGAGGCTCATTCCGGATCATCAGTTCGGATTCCGTCAAGGCCATTCCACTACCTTACAGCTCCTGCGTCTTGTTGAGAGGGCTGCCCTGGGTTTCCAGGAAAACTTCAAAACTGTCGCAGTACTTCTGGATGTGGATAAGGCCTTTGCAACAACATGGCACCAGGGCCTACTGTACAAACTTAGAGATGCAAATCTCCCCTCCCCCTACCTGACCCTCATAGCCAGTTTCCTTCGTGACCGCACTTTCAGGGTGCGAGTGGAGGGCAGGTTATCAACTATCAGACCAATAGCGGCCGGAGTACCGGAAGGTAGTGTTCTATCGCCACTGCTCTTTGCCGCATACATGTCTGACTTCCCCGTTGAACCCAGCACTGTTACGTGCCAATATGCCGATGACGTCCTCATACTGGCCCGTAACAAAAATCTACGTTACTGCCTTCCCCCATTGCAAAGACACCTAGATGCCATTGAG
The DNA here is from genome assembly GCA_030765045.1 of Tenodera sinensis. NCBI lineage: Eukaryota > Metazoa > Arthropoda > Insecta > Mantodea > Mantidae > Tenodera > Tenodera sinensis. Next base: position 101,043,766 of record CM060966.1, on the reverse strand, counting down.
AGTTGGAGTGAAAAGTGGAGAATGGGAATCAGTCCACAGAAAAGCTCTGCTTTTGTGTTAGGCAAAATTCATTCCTGGAGACCAGAAAGGGACCTGACACTTGGTCAGAGGAGAATCCCTTGGGTCAACACAGCCAAGTACCTTGGTGTACAACTAGACCGAGGACTTAGCTTCACCAAACATGTCACAGCTAAAGCTGCCCAAGGTCACGGAGCTCTGGGAAAGCTCTATCCCATCTTTAGGTCTACTATGCCTACACGACTTAAATTACGCATTTATCGTGCGATCATCCCTCCCCTGATCCTGTATGGATGCGAGGCATGGGGATTCGTGGCTCAAACCACCATCCGCAGACTGCAAGTCGTGCAGAACAGGGCCCTTAGGATGATCTACGATACTGACCGTAGATTTTCTTCCCATATTCTCCATACTCATTCTGGCATTCCATATATTGTGGATGTTGTGCGAGATAGAGCCCGCTCTATGTATGCGAAACTTACGCCACACCCTAACCAGCTGGTAAATACCCTGGGACAATATGATCACCATCTTCCCAGGAGGCGCAAAAGCTATCGTTTACCCAAGGATGTCTTGGGCTAATTAGCTTCGCTGCTTCCTCATTTCACCAAACATTCCAATGCATTCGGTTTCTCGCTAATTGACACTGCTTGACTTGCTGGTTAGACAAGCTGACCTTTGCTAAGTGAGCAGAGGGGCATGGGTGCCCCAGGATGGGTAGACATTCTAACTGGCACTCATATCCCTAGTCTATAGCAAGAGAGAGTAACCAATCATCACCATTGGCTGACACTGACAAAAATAGCTTGTACAATGACTACATCTTTCATACCTCACGGGTAAATCCATACTAAATGGATAGGTACCGTGGGCATATATCCCGCTCGGGTAAACCCGAGCGACCTGACTTGGCTCTTGGCTCTTGGCTCTTGGCAGAGAGAGAGGGTTTCAGAGTTGAGCTATGGATATGAGTCGGTCAGTGTCAGTGAGTGAGACTATTGTGCATGTGTTTGTCGGTACCCGTAAGAAGTTTCAACGAGCGTCGCGAGTGATTGTAACTTAATTAGTGCACGAGAGACAGAGGAAGTATAGGAAGACACTAAAAGGACTGAGCAAGGTTATAAGAAATAAAAAATTAGCTGTGTAGTCAAAAAGATCAGACTGTGTTAACGACGAGAAAAAAACTGCGTATTTAAGGTAAAATTTTGTAGCAGTTAGAGGACTGAAGAACTGTGTATTTGGGTGCCCAGTTCAGAAGAGAAATAAAATTACAAGAAAAAAGCAACTAGACTTGTCGTTTGTCACACTATATTTTTTATTAGGAGCTGAATAAACTGCTCAGAGAGAAGAAATTTGTTTGGGAATTTCATTATTGGATGTGATGTATGCATTATATTGTATCATTTGCTTAGAACTTTCCAGTTACTGTAGTTGCAACAATGTTTTCCTAAACAAGTAAAATAACATGTACATGAGAATATGTGCCATGTGTCAGCTTATAAAGGTACCAGATATTTCATCGCGTTGATTAGTTTCATTATTTTCGAATATTTTATTTGCTCAAGTAGAACTTAAGTATTATTTCCAAGAATACAATGCGAGAATGTTGATGCGTTTGTTGCAAAACTTATTTACATAATACTATTCAACGAAGTTAACAACGTCCAGAGAGAGAGAGATGTGCAGTCATGGGAATAGAGAAGAACAACGAAAGCATGTACTGGGTGGTTCGAGTAGACACCAAAAAGAAAAATAACTCTTGTAACAATATTTTTGGTTGACATAATGAATATGGAAATCTTTCTAGAGTGCTAGAAGACTTCTCAAAATAATCTAAAGATAACCCTACGATGAAGGCAAGGTCTGTTTTCGGAAACCGCCGGTTTGAATCCTATTGGAGCAGCCATCTCCTAAAGATCTCCTGCAGTTTCCCCGAATTGTTAGACAAATACTTGGGTGGTTTCTCTTCTGTCAAGAAGTTTCTGTCTACTTACTTTCATTTGCTTCACCTTCGTGTTTCGGGCTATAGGGCCAGGCGATGGCGATTTGTATGAGGCGGAGGCACAATGGAGTTTGGAAGTGTAGAGGACTTCTCCGGGCGTTTTGATGGCCTCCTGCGAGGCTCGTTACTAGGGGCCCATAGGTTATGATGGCACACGCAGGGTTGCGCCTGCAGCAGGATTGGTGTCGCTCTGGAACCGTTGTCGTCCTTGCTGGTCGGTATCATCTTCCGGATCAGGCCAACCCTCGAGTATTCCCTTTTTCCAGGGGGTCACGTAAGACACAACAGGCCTGCTGAGATGCTGAGATGCTGAGCTACAGAAGTTGCGAGCCCCTCTTTCGGATTATCCTAACCTATAGTACACACATCCTCCCTTCCCGCTGCTTCCTTCTTTCTCTGTTTTTGCCATTCTCTATCTGTCTGGTTTGTAGCAGATTCTTTATCTTACTCACAAAACCAAAAGAAGGTGTCAAAATGGATGTTTTCTTCTTGAAGATGCCACTAACAGATCAGATGTTGTTAAACAGAGCAAAAATACTAGTGAAATTACGTTTTAATCTGGCATGGAACGTGCAGTTTGTTCACCAGCTCAGGGTCCCTGGCAGGAATGCAGCGAGCCGGTACGTCAGTAAACAATTCCAGGTATACAACGATATCTGAATTCGTCCTACTAGTGGCGATTACGATAGTAGTGCCAATATTGGAATATGTATTCACACTAGATTAAAGCAAAGAAGTTGCTCAAGATATCGGAACTTAAATGTTATATTCAATTCATGCAGTATATTTAGCTTACAAGAAGTACCTAAACGATGTTTTCCATATTTCTACCACAAATCATTTTCTACCTTTTCTATATTTTTCAAAGCTCTGCCAGTCTGTTTTGACTTTAAGTGAGATACCCTCGAACGTTATATTGTTCAATTCCTGTAAGGATAAGTAACGTGTTATATCTTAGCCTTCATTTTACCTTGGACCCAGTTAGTTCTAGGGAATTTAGACTACACATGTATGGGGGCAATTAAACAACAACTTGGCCCAATAAAACAAAAAATGCGTCCGCTTAAGAATCTCGGAATGCATTTTTCTTCCAATCATCCCATAAAGATTTGTTCTACGCATAGAACTGTCACTCTGAGCCTCTTTGTTCAGCAACCACAAAACCATAGCAGATTTCACAACTCTCCTAGGCGGGGGTTTATCTTCCGTCATAACCCTAGTAATATAAGCCTAGAGAAATTAGTAGCAGGTAAACATAGCGCGAATAACATTGGAGGTAAGTTTGCAACGTAACCAACAAAACAACGTTTGCGCGAAAGTTTACAAAATTCGGGTTACACTACGTGGAATGTCTCTCCTTTCCCCTTCTTTCCTGTAAGACCATGAGCTGGTGAACAGTCAGTGCCCATCTTTTACAAAACTTACTCGATTGCATTCAGCTTCCTTTGAAAAAAAACTAGATGCATGTTTACTTGGCAGAATTTTCTCGAGTTATGTAGTCTTAAGTATGTGCTATAGGTGAATATAGGAATTTTCTTTTCAATGCAACCTGGAATTTCCCCACACATTACCTAGCTTCCAAGTACCGTTTTTCTATTACACTCACTGGTTTGTGAAGAAAGAGCCCCGAGGTTTCTGCTTTCTTGTTGCTCCTTTTGAAATCTGCAGTAGTTACTTTAGACGAGTGCAAATGAACAAGTAATTTCCGAACCACCGAATCCTTAGAGGAACATGCGCCTTGACTCGGTGATCTTCAAAGACTGCACAGTTTCTTTTCTACTTGCATTTTTCCTCCACATTATGGTCTCAAGTTCTGAATAAACGTTGCTTTAAGCACTGCGCCCTAACGTTTTCTACTTTTTGCTTTGCAATTTATTTAGCTACTTCATCTACTCTGTAGCAAATCAACTTGCTGAACCAACCTACATTATAACACGAACAGCTCTTCTAGTTGAGTGAATGATAAATGCGTTATCATAACCTGTAAAAAATTAATAACCAAATGAAGTTCTGTAAACTTTTCATGTTAATGCAACATTGCACACTATCCATACCAGACATTGACATTCAGAGTTGTAACACACTTTTGCTCTACGTTAAAAGCTAGGTTGCGTCGTCATAGAACGTCACGGTAAATGTTAGATTAAATAGCTACAAGATGGAAGAATATCTGGTCCAGAAGGAAAAAATCAGTACACCTTCTTTAAGCTGTGTATCGTTACCAGGCAAGCCTCTAATATGATGTTTGTTTCCACTGCTAAGGGAAGCTGTTCCTTGATTTGTTATAAAGACAGTTGCATCAGGCGAGTGCATTTGTGAGCGTGGTCAGCGAACGAGTACTAAAGGCTTCCTCCCCTCTCTACACAACCTGCACTTTGCCCGCGGGTATATAAGAGGTTTTCCGAGCTTATGCACCCAAATTCAAAATTAAAAACAATCTGACAAAATATTACTTGAACTTTTTTGCTGCACCAGGACGACTTCACTTTTGCATTTATAAGACATAGGGGTGTCCGGCTTGTATCTCTCCTGTGCAGTAAACATCGGAAACAGTACTTGATTATGTACAGTGCCCATTAGCACTATCAGAAGGTTTCCCTAGGAAAACAACTCTTCATGAGCCACGGCTTACCGCCCGGCAGGCGTGTCCCCCACCTGTGCCACTACAGGCGTCATCATGAGTGGGATGCAGAACTGAAGGGTGGAACGTGGTCAGCGTCCCGAGCTCTCCTGGCGGATTGTGCGGCCTTCGCGACCTGGGCTCACTGCTTTTTCATCAAGTAGCTCCCAAATTGGCTAACGAGGCTGAGTGCACCCCGTGTCAAACCAACCAGCGGGGAAAAAGTTCCCACGCCGGTACTGGTGATTGAGCCCGGGTCGTCCGCGTCAGAGGCAGGCACGCTACCACAGCGCTACGGAGGCGGTCATAAAACAGCTCCTATAAGGTTTTAACTTGTAGACCTGTGAACCTGTGTACACTTGTAAGAATATAAGGAACAGAGAAAAAATATCTATGTAAAGCGTATTTTGGAGCACTGGCTTACAAATGCTTGTATCTTATATTTGAAAGTTACTTAAGGTAAAAACTAAGTTTGATACTCGACTTTTAAGTTATCCGATTCGCGCAGATGTACATTTTTCTAATGATGCCCTTTTATTTGCAGCAGAGCTGAAAACGTACACTTCTGTGAAATTTGGATATTGAGTTTTTGGGTGGCCTACTTCCTATACTTACTATAGGCATACATTTATCTATTTACTAATATCAAAACCTAAGTGGTATAATAGGGATAAAAAGGGGCGAGAGATGCACAGAATGCGGTAGATTGTATAAAAATTGCTACTACATTTTCTACTGTAACGGTAGGGTAAAGGAAAAGCAGGAAAGTGTTTAGGAAAAATGAGGTTGAAATTGTTTAAGGAACTATGGGGAAATAGTGAATGTGGTTATGGGTAATGAGAGGTAAATAAAATGTGAAATATAAGGGGAAGTAATAGATATAAGCAACTCAAAAGGTTAGAATAAATTGGATATGGTGGGAAATTTGCATTTAATTATTTATACTTGTTTTATTCTATTATATATTAGACTAAGGGTGTTGTGTATAATTAGAATTGGTAGAATAAATATTACTTACTTAATATTTAATTACTATGGATATAATAAATATCTAATAAAAGACGAAACAGGCTCAAGATACTAAATTTTCGCCTATCAAGAAAATCTCCTCTAATGGGAGTACAGATACACAAAAATAAACGTAGGTACTGGCATGCTAATGAAAACAAACTACAAGTGGTAGTACAAGTTTAGATACCTCCCCAGCATGTAGTTTAGAAACACACTGAAATGGAATTCCGGAACAAGGACAACACTTTGTTTATATTTCAGGCTGTTGTACGCACCGTGCGTAACCAAATTCGTCCGTTGTTTTAACCATTGTCGGACAGAGGGCAGCATCTGTTAAAGCGGCGAAAAACCGTAACCGTCCGCCCGTCTGTTCACAGGTGATGAATGTTTCATTTCCGCAGTAACATTAGAATAGTCCAGGAATAATTAAGGACGCTGTAAAATGGAGAGGGGGTGGTCTTTCTATTATCACACGAACCCTGATTACAAAGCTAACTCTGAAGTCGTCTCTTTAATTTATGGCCGCGGAATGTAAGTGAAAATGATGAACTGTGTGCCACGTTACCTGGCTAAGCAGCCATTCCTCTGGCAAAGGAATGCGGACTTTCGAATTGTCGCTTTTTCATCAAGCACTAGTGGTTGCTTTGTTTCAAGTACGTGATGTGATAGTTTGTGTATTAATAAAGATTAACTGAATAATACGTTTGGATTTAAGAATATTCATCTGTGAAATTTCCAAAATTCACTCCTTCATTCCATTGACACCTTAATACAAAGCATGTAAGGTATTTGCTTATATATATGTCAACTAGTATTGCTCTTGCTACGTTTCAAAAATTTAGCCTCAATAGATATTTAAATATTAATTTTTTACTGCATAAATTCACTTCTGTAGCAAGCATGCTCCACAGAAGACATCTTTGAAAACATTCACATAAATTCAGTTTTATAGTAACCGCAATATCAAATATTTTGTATAAAATTCTATTTACTTTTTTCACTCTGCAATATTCTTGATTTTTAAAAGTTGATTTATTTCCGAATGGTGGAGTATTATTAAGAAAAAAGGATATATGGTGTAGACTATTAAGAACGCCGGTTTTTAATTGCGCGCTACTGTTCTATTGTTGACATGGAAGAGTTTTGATTACTCGTCTTTTAAACAGTATTTCTTGCGGTTAATTATCATGGAACGCTTAATAACGGAACAGCGAATATTTATTGTGAAAACACATTATACATTTGATGAATGATATTTATAAACTGTGGAAACTATTAAAATTATTACTTGTTGCTGTTTAAGGACGCTGTCAATTGCCAGGATCACATTAGCGTCGTCGGTGTACCGCAAGTTTGTCCCCCAGGAGTTCTTTTGCATGCCAGCATATCTATTGACATGCAGCTGTCGTTTTTAAGCATACACTGCGGAAACTGTGTGGAAGCTCCGTTCGGCTCCCGATCGTGATAATACACCTAACTAATCAAATGTAAGGACAAAATTTGAGATAACTGGTTCGACTGCGACACCAAAATTGCTGCGCTCTAGTTCCAGGCAGTCTGATGAGAACTATGCAACCGTACATGATAGTGTTGCCGTGAGTGCACAAAAATCAATCTGTCGTCGTTTACAGCAATTGGGCATTGCGAAAAACTCCCTCCAGAGAATTGTCAAAAGGATCTATATATGCAGAGCTACCACATTCAGTTAACCGTATATCTGAAACACGACTATTTGTATTGAGAAACGGCGATTAAAATTAACCAGCTAGGTCATATGATCTTTTTCTTTGGAAGCATTTAAAAATCCCAAGTTGATAAAGATAATCTTCGAACAAGTGGGGCCTCCCAAGCCGGACAGATCAAGGGTGAAGATCTAAACGAAGAAACAGTTCAGAAGAGAATCCCAGCGGCAGCTAATGTGGAGAAGGAATCCTTTGGAACGGTTTATTTGGCGGAAGAGGAAATCTTCAATTCATAAGAGGGGTGGACTGACTCCATAGCCATTGGAATGGCAACATGCCTAGGTATGGTAACCGAATAAATATCCTGCAAGTTTGGAGGCAGAAAAGTGACAGCCCCGCAGCCAAGTTTACCGTGCGTGGCGCTCGCAACGCAACCAAATTATTACTACTGACATTCTTCAAGAAAGCAGGACAGATAACCCAATAACAACAAAAGCAACACAAGGATAAACGATATGGCATAACAGATAAAATAAACATAGCAACCTGGAACGTAAAAGGATTAGCCCATAAGGAACAATTAGTGCATGAATTGAAAAACAGAAAACAGGTAAATGTGTCGTTACGGAAACGAAGAAAAAGCTCAAAGGCAGTGCAGAGTTGCGAATACCACAAAATAAAAGAGCAGCAGCTGGAGTCGGAATATTTTACAGTGATAAATGGAGAAAAAAGCTCCGTAGTTACAATTTTATATATGAAAGAATAAGTAATCTCAGAATGAATATTTAGAGAGGATTTGACAACTGTCGGGGCATGTGCCCAGGAAGAAGGGAAGAAAGAAGAAATTTTAGAATTTTATGAGAAGTTTAAATCGAACTTACCGTCCAACAATAAATCAGACCACATTACCATATGCGGGGATTTTAATGCATGTATTGGAAATCACCCATGTGACAAAATTATAGGAACTAATGGTGAGAATACCGTGAATGAAAATTGAAAAGCCTCAAGAAATATTGCAATTTTTAATGAATTAAAAATTACGAATACATTCTTCCGACAAAGGATATCCACAAACATACATGGGCTGCAGGAGGGACAAAATCCATAATAGATTTTGCCCTTGTAAATGCCAAACAAGCTCCCAAAGTCACAGACACGTGTTTTTAGGAGGTATGTTATTTGTACGGGCCATTGCTAAAGTGGTGTCGAAGAGAAACATCCCAGCAAAATGGATACATAAGAAAAAGAAAACTATCATATATCTGATAAATATGGATATTAAAAATGATTCATTTATTTCGCTAATTAGAAATATTTATTTGCATTATTTCAGTAGCTATTTCAGCTAGTACCTTAAACACTTGCATATATACCACGCTAAGCATGGCAATTTTGAAGTAAATAGCTCTAATATAAAAAAATCTAATGCGTTACATTAATGACTTTCTTAATCCATTGTTCAGCACACTATTCCTACAAAAGTTTTTGCTTCTATCTACTTCATGTTGTTTAAGATTGATCTTTGTGGAAATGCGTATAATGCATATTTCCCTGTAGATGCAAAGGAAATAGGGAATACAGTGGGCTTAAGCGGTAGTAAAATGTTTAAGAACTAGCTTGTTGCTATTTAATGACTTAAAACAGACGGGGAAAAGTGACCCAATGTGTCATTTCCCCTACATAGTAGTTTTGACCCCATCCACTCTGCCACACACGCATAGCTAACAGGTCACGCCTCTCACTGTTATCTACCTCAGAGAACCGTTCAGCCGGTGTCAGTGGTAGAATTACATCGCATAACAAGTTAAAAAGTTACTTCAAAGCCAAATGGGAACATCAGTACTGTGTGCCCAAGACAAGAAGGCAAGTCTTAGGAATGTGTAGCGTAATCATTTTGTGCTTCCCTCACGGTGTTTATGCCGAGTTTCCGAGTATGGCAAGGATGCTAGGCTCGTTTAAAATACACAACGTTGTCATATAACTCACCTATAGCTAGAAATATGCACTCTCATTCACTCATTTCCTAGAAAACAGGTCCGCTACCGGAGTAGATACACAGTTCAACCCCCCTCTGCCCTTCATTCCCCTCTAGCCTTCTTGTCGTGGGCATACAGTACTTTTGTGTTCCTAGTAAAAAATTGTGATGTGTTACACTCACACGACCTGCTCCACCCTTGTACTAACTATTCTAACAAACTCTTATTCCTCTATCTTCTTCTTAGTCGAAATAAACATTTGCAGAAAATATATTATTGCTAATTTTCTTGTAGATACAAAATGAATACTGCAGGTAGTTTTGAGCGATAGTTAAATCTTTTAAACCTGCTCTCTTTGCATGGTCAATAGATAAAACGTCAATAACGACCTTCTATTTGAGAAAAGTATAAGTACTGTGAAAGTCAAACACATAACAAGGAATATTTTCGTAATGGTTCACTTAAAAATAGAAGGACATAGCGAGATCTACATTTTTTGGACAATAAGACTTGTTCTACCTCTCACGGTTTTTCAATTATACCAAAGTCATCAAGTAAACAGGAATATATAAGCTACAGCCAGAATATTCGAAACGTGCGTTTCATTTGCCATCAAATATCTTAAACATGTGGAATTTTAATCAAAATAAGATAATTTCGGCAAATGTTCATCTCAACTAACACGAAGAAGAAGAATGGTTAGTGTAAGAGTAGAGAAAGTCATGTGAGTGCAACACATAAGACTTTTTTAATCTTTCTGTAGCATCCTTGAAAGATGTTTAACTTATACACTAATTTAACCAACGTTTTTAGTGAGCTGTTTATAGATGACAAACAGACAGATGACGCACACTTGGGATTTGTATAAAAATACGGTTTTGAATTCAGATAGTTTCACAACATTTCCGGTGAAATCTCGGTAACGATTTTTGAGCGATGTACAATACTTTCCCAACTTTAGTAGAGAAATTAAAAATCAGTAAACCAAGCAGAATTATTAAAATCCTATTCTTTGGTGGTATGAACATTTGTTCACTATTGTATCAATATCGCCGTATTTCTTGCGTTGAATAAAGAAACTATTGTGATCCTCAACTTTGAAGCAGAGTTTACATTAAAGCAACAGTGCCCATCTATTCCAATATTTCTAAAGCGTCAAGAATTTCGTAACCCTTTAATAATGTAGGCTTGAGACGGGCCACTGTTTCGAAATACCAGTTTTGAAAAGTGACAGTAGGAAATAATCCAAGGGAGTGACAAGAGATCGCGTCTTCTTAACATTAATCTCGAGCAGAGAAGGAATACGTTGTTCAGTTGTCTCGAGCTTATGTTGTAATGGGAATCAATATGGCAATTTTCTAGACTAGTTTTGCAAGAGGAATTACAATCATGAACTGAAATTACGTTTCAGGAAGTAAATAAAATAAATTATAGCATTGCATAGAAAACAGATAATAAACTGCCATTTAGCCCAACAGAAAATGACTGCGTGGTAGTATGCGAGACCCGTCTTTGAGAGGTCCAGGGTTTATTGCCTGTGAAACTCACCGCCCAACCACATTTTCCTGGTCGGTAGGTGATTTTCAGATGGCCTCTCATCTACCATGATTTCCTTTCTACAATTTCCGTAGCTCAGATATGCGCACCAGAGAAAGACAGCCTCAAACGGCGTGACGTATTGCAACAAAGAGCATGTCTATCAGTTCGTGTGACGTCAGGTGATACCATGTTGCCAAGATAAACGACGCTGTGAATTCGGAGCTGGCGGATTCAGTCAGATATAAAAAATATCTACATGCTATATGCTGTATGTAAATCAATAACCATTTCTTCATTTCCAAAAATAGTTCCACTCACACGTGACACGTGACTTGGTTAAATCAACCAATCATGTGCATAAAACTTCAAATTTTAACCAATGCCAGCCATCGTTCGCGAAAACTTTATCAAATTTCACTATCACCTCCTCTGAATTTTAATTATAACCTCATCCTCTGTGCTTATACTTTGATCAGATTAGAAATTCTAACTGTATTGTCCTACAGATGCGCAACAGCTTAAGTAATTTGGTGCAACAGAGTCGCTAAGTTTAAATGTAAAAAATGGCTGATTCTTGCTTTGGTGAAACACTTAAACGAAATAATTCGAAGAGAAAAGCCTCAGAACATAGAACACAACAGGAAATATAAACTGTGTGCTCAAGCAGGAAACTAAGTCATTGGTATTTAATACTGCAGGGGTGCCAATGGATGCTAACATATGCCGCCTTCACTTTTCTTTTAAGAGGTTAGTAAAAATAGTTCTTCATAGTCTATATCATCCTTTAAGTCGTGGAGTGGTCTTAGTAAATGTGTCACTTCGCAACTCAAGAATTTCTTAGTAATTCGAACAATCACCCGTGGCACTACTTAAGAACTCGCTCTCGAGAACTAAGTATCTCAACTGTTGAAATCTTTCTAAAGCACTTGTCCAGAAAACACCCGATATTGCTCAAGTACCACCCGCGAAAGTAACAGTATTCTTTTGCGAAAGTGAACGATTGGAATTGCTTGCCTTTTGAAAGTGTATTTTTCTGAATATTCTCTTAGCTAGACATCGTTTGTCAGTAGTTCACAAAACTTAAATTATCATAGTTTTTTAATAGTAATACTATTTGTGCTGCCAGCTGTGGCATTAACTTTTTCAGTTCCAAGTTTACCCCAGATCAATAGTTGTTTACACATGAAACTTTTCAATTAGTACCATATTTTTGCAATTGTAAATGAAGTGCCAAGTGAACGATTCCCCGGTGCAATTTTCCATCCTTGAGCCATTAAAATATAGCTCTGGTGCACATAGTTCGGAGTTAATGGCCGTTCTTCCTCCAATTCCTTCTTTATAACAATCCGTTCAAGTGTGAATCTTATTTCCCTCTTTCTTCATCTCCGCCTCCGCTCAATTACAGAGCTGCTAAGGACAGGCTAAAAGGGGTGAAAAACTGGTGGAAGGCTCGCACACCCCTTAATAAAACACCCCTGCCAACATATGCAGAAAACATGGTGGGGGCAGTTAAGTTTCGATGTGGTAAATTAAATCACTGAAGGTGAAAATTAATGGAGACATTCATTACTTCCTCCTTAACCTTATCGGTTCTTGCGTGATCTACCGGGATTTATTTTGCGCCCCCTCGCATATACCTCGAGGTCATTTCTTGTGCACCCCTCCAACCATAATGGTATTACTCACGGAAATATTATTCAAACGGCCTGTTTTTATTGCACACTTTATGTATTGCAGTGTAGGTACTTTTTAGTACGTCTGTAAACCCAAGGAGCTGAAACTTTATTTATAATGGAACAAACATTTCTGTATTCAAAGCTGCGTGTGTTCTTAGTACAATATTTTCCGCTCTACCGCTTACATTCAGTAACTATAAACTAACTCAGTGAAAGTTATGATCAGTAGCTCGAAACTAACTTTAACACATTTTCTCCATTGTTCCACAGATTGGCTATATCTAGCAGTGCTTCCGTAATAGATTTCTCGAAATATGGTGCATGAAACCTGCAACTGTTGCGAGAGTTGCTGTACTTCAGTTTCTGCACTCCTTATCTCTCTTGCCTAATGCTAACCTACTATGCCCAATAAAGGTATGTTTTAAGCATTGCTGCAAAATGCACGTAATTTAAATTTTAGAGTGCACAGTAAGCACCGAAAGTAACGAATTCCACCAAAAGTTTCGATACCAAGATTTCACTGGAAAAGTCCCATGGACCTGTAAAAGAAACATTCTTAGGAAAGGGTCTGTGCAAGTGTTCGCGTTTGTGTGTACGTGTGACCACGCGAGCGTTTGTGTTCGCGTGCGTGCGTATGTCCATGTAGGTATGCATAACTGAAATCGAAAGTAGGTTAAATACCAAACTTGATATTTAAGCTCAGCGTCTTGGGAACAGACTCTGTAGTCCTGTTCACTCTGAATGACTTTTACATAGCTGTAAAGCTGTAATCCATAAGAGGTAGACGAAATCGTACTACACAAAAATGTAACTATGGAGATCTTTAAAAGATGTGTAAAAGTATTTTTCTTTCACTTAATATGCGGAATTAATCATTTCCAAGCGATTCCTAATTTCTTGAATTTTCAAATATTACATTTTCTCGAATGTAAAAGATTTTTTCCTCCTGGTCATGCAAAGAGAACGGAATTTCAAAGGTATCACATAGTGACCGGATCTTAAAAGTTTTGTAGCTCTGTAAAAAACGAAGACTGTGTTTGGATAATACATATACAGTGAGTGAGTGAGTGGGATTTAAGGGTCCGTGGACGAGGACATTGGGGCTCGGATAATATTGATTCTTTTTGGCGAAGAATTAACGGACATCAGAAATTGTGGGAAAAATTGTATCTATGTAATAAAAAGAAATTACATGAACCGTGACTGGATTACAAGTTGGGGTTAGAAGTATTACTGAAAATTTGATAAAGTCTGCCTTTCTTTGAACTTCAGGCTATGCGGAATTTCATTTCCCATAACCCTTTCAAAGTCTTCCTCAACAAGATTTAAATAAACTCATATCAGAGAAAATCTGAAATGCCTGCGCCACGAAATGGAAAAGCAATTCAACTGTTAATTAGGTTCATTATCTTAGTTTAATTAAGTTCTCGGTCAGGGGAAAGGTCTGATAATGGGCTAATACTTGCTTATAAGCAATCCAGAAACATTTAGTTCAACTATAAACTTATTCAGTATAAGTACATGTTTGCATGGGAAGAAAGCAAAGCGTTTTTTAATGTACCATCTTTATCATGTTGCATAAAATGTTTCTAAACTACACAGACTGTTAATGAACACTCAATTCTTCACCCTATATAGATGTGTCTTAGAAATATAACTTGAGACATACAAAGACAAGTAGGACGCTATCGTTTCCAAATATATATTGAGGCTGTTTTCGGTAGACATTCACTTGAAGTAATTTGCCAGAAAACATGTCTGCCGATTACTATTGACGTCATCCTTCATAATTTTAGTGGGCAGCACTAAATTTTCAAATCGGAGCCTCCCGAATATAAGCCTGATGTCTAATAAAGAGTTGATGTAAAATTTCAATATATTGGCCATTCTTAAATTAAAGTATTGTAACTATCACTTTTCAATATTTGTTTTCTCTATTTCACATCCAGCTATGGCCTCACTGACCACAAATTACTCGTATCACTATTACACTTGTTTTAACTCTTTGCCACACAAGCTTTCACCATGGCAGTACTAAAACCAAAAGTTGCTCTGTGCCTCCTTAGCAACGTGACGTCATCCTAGGAGCATCTAATTTAGAATCCTTTTCACACAGAACTCGACGCATCATTGTCACAGTATGTCTAAGAGAAAACATTGAGCTTATGTTTGTTGCACTAGGGTCAATTCCGTTCCTTCAACGGTTTACATATACTATATAGGTACTCATGTTCCATCCTGGCCAGGTGATTACGTCATAGCATGTTTATTTGTCAGTCAGTTCACCTCTTAACCGCCGCGTGCCAAGGCGTGAGCTTTAATATGTGAGCATCAATCAGATTCTCGAGTCGAGATCTCTATTCAATTCAGTGCACCTGCAACTATGCGAGTGAAGTATTCGAATACGATATTAGGATTCGAGAGCATCTCGGAAACATTCAAGAATCGAATACATCGACAATTTGCATTCCCATCACTACTGTATAGTATATCGGTTCAACATGCCAGCTAATAATTAATTAATGCAGGGAAAGATAAATTGTCATAAAATGATTTGTTTCCTAGAATTTATAACGCAAAGATTGCAAAAAAGTTTAATCCAACTCGTGGATAGCCTTAATATGTCACTCGTAAAAATTATCACAAGCGACAAACTTTCTTTTGTACCTAATTATAAAATGTATTCACTTGTTCCAAGATTACTATTACGACATTATTACTTAACTGCACCCATGTTCGATATGCATTCATCACTACTCACACAAAATAGATAAAAAAATAAGAACTTATACTAATAATTTGTTCAAACAAATAAATGACTAGGGATAAAGAAATTATTATTATTTTTATTATTTTTAATCATCATCAGTTTGGAAGTACCGTTACATTTGCTCGTTAATGCATTTCATCACAATAGTAATATTTCTACCCTATCAGAGAAGAATTTATTAAGAGAGAATTTCGTACTCCTAATTCGTTTCATATAGGTGATACTTGGTTCATTGGTTCCTAAGAATTTCTTGGGACATGTTCTAAGCCAGATATAGGCGGGTAAAACCTGATGGTGTAGAGCTTGTATTTTGCACAATGCTTTCAGCATTAGAGCATAGGAGGGCGGTTCCATAAATATTCAGGTTCCAAAATAATGACAGCGTGAGTGACTGAGTGAGTAAGGGAGTGACTGAGTGAGTAAGGGATTGACTGAGTGAGGCTTAAGGACCCTTCCACAGCTACAGGTAATAGGGCCGTGCTTCAAATTGGTGGTACTGCTAAGTCAAGTTGGTGTTACCATTGTGCACCTATCACCATATGTTACACATCCACAAAAAAAAAAAAAAAAAAAAAAAAAAAAAAAAAAAAAAAAAAAAAAATGGTACCGATTCATACGTTAGTTTAGATTTGGCAGGCATTTGAGTTAGTCGTTCAATGAGTTTTCACTAAAATGGAAAAAGTGCAATATCATAATTAGGTTTTTACTTGTGGATGGAAATTTGGATGAGATAAAGGCGAAACTCGATGCTGTTTGTGCGATTCTTTCGCTAGCTAGATGTTGGTTCAATGACTTTAAATGATTTCAAATATCCTTTTTTGATGAGGAGTATCCAGGATAGATGTGGTAACCGAAGAAGTCATTGAAAGAATCCACAGTATAATTCGGCTGATCGTCGAACAGAACTTAGCTAAGTAATAGAAGCCACAGATGTGTCAGCGAGGGCGACAGTTCATATTTTGCATGATAAGTAAAAGATGACAAATTTTTCGGCCCGATGTGTGCAGCATTTGCCTACATTGGACAAGTGGGTGCGTGTGGCTTTAAATTTTGGGAGCTATTTAGCGAAATCCGATGAACTTTTTTGCGTTGAGTTGTCATCGTCTATGAGACTTGGATTCCAAGTAAATGAGGAAACAAAATGAATTGTTTCCTGTGAATCTTGTAACACACACGATAAACATAGTCATGTGCTGTTTGAAAACACTTGGAAAACTGTGGTGATTGAGAGAGGTGTAATGCCGTGTAGGAATCAATGTCAACGCTTTCTTTTGGTGCTATTTATAGCTGGAAAGACATACCACGTCAGCACCGTGTGACACATTACTAAACCTTCCTTACACTCAACTAGTATAATTTTACATCACAGTAGATTACGTATTATCATAAGTTATTGCACAATTTATACAGGAACCGTACATTGAATCAAGCTAAAAAACGAATATTTCACATAGTTACGTTTTTTCTATCATAGTTAAGTTTATTATCTAATGTGAAGATTAAATTGAAAAAGAAATCTACAAATCGGATCCCGATAAACGGGGTTTTACTGTAGTAAACACATAAAGTCGAGTTCTTGGGAGCAAGTGGCTAGGGCCAATTTCGATAATCTCCGAAGTGTAGATAATTTAGCACTAATAAATAAATAAAATAACCGTGAAGTTGGGCGTTCATTCCACTTTTTATTTTTAGCTACGCCCCCTTTCCTTTCCACAGACACCACGGTCAAGCATTCAAACCTAATGGTTGCAGCCTGGTGGGAAAGGAAAGCATTGTGTATGCATTTCGCAATGTGTATCGATAATATCAAGATGATCGATAGTTGTACCTGATCTCTCACACCTTTCGTTTATCTCTGTAGATGATGTGACGGTTTTCAGGTTTCGCAGCATGTTGCACAGGTTAAATGCGCGAATATAAGGCACCGCCATTCATTTACAATAGATGACGCTATAATGGAAAAAAAGTCCAGATTTCGATACTTATTCTTTGTTCAGACAGCTAGCATGTTGGGCGTTGTTAAGGTGACGTGCTATTTTGCTTTATTACTATAGGGAGCGAATGACGTAGGTGCATTAAGAAATAAGGAATGAAGAGGCGTTCGCTTATGTTGAATAAAATATTTAAGGGCATATGTGAATATAAACCATAAAGCCATACAAGAACTTCATTCCAAAATAAATCTACGAGTTGTTTTAACTCTTGATTCTTAAAGAGCATTATAATATAAGCAATCTTTGGACGCTACTTTTGCCTCCCGTTGATAGCTGTCACATATAATAGAGTTGTAACACAGTTGATATAACCAGAAATAGTGGCAGTGTACTAAATAGATGTGACAATAGAAGACTTAGTACATAAAATAGAACTAATTCATTATTTCCTTATAATGTAGTGATTTGCGTAAAAATACTCATAAAGTAAAACCAATTTATAATTTTCTTGTAATGTATATACTATAGATACTATATTGAAGTTTTATAAAACTATCCTAATGAGCTGAGACCTGGACCTTGAACAGAAATGACAAAAGAATAATTAAAAGGGCTGAAACGATATTTTTGAGGTACGTAGCTGGCTGTAGTGTCAAAGATCACATCGAAAGTGAAACAATAAGAGAGCAACTTGACATATTTAATTTAAACGACAAAATCAGGGAGTACAAAATGAATTGGCAAGAGCATATCTCACGAATGCCAGAAGAAAGACTTAGCAAACAGGTCTTGCAGCCAAACCAGTTGGTAGGAGAGAAGTTGGAAGACCAAGGAGACGCTGGGAAGATCGCTTCTGAGTCGAAACAGGTCCACCTAGCCTATCTTGAGGGTTGATGATTATTATTGGACTTTTAAACCTTATATCTAGTACTTTACTTATACTTATAAAACTGTGCAGTTTCTCACTATATTACTCCTACAGGAAACAACACATTTTTAAAACTGTATTAAGGACTCACACTAACCAATTTTCAGTCTTTCACCGCTTAGAATGTTAGTCTTCAGGACGCTATATATTTCAATGAAGTCTCTCGCAACTACTTTCGTATTGAAACTGCTGAACAAGATGAACATTGTAATAAATTCAATAATTATGTAAATTAATGTTCTGTTGCCGAGGGACAATGTTTGTGTATCGTGTTATTTTCTACGATCAATGTTATATTTTGAACTGAAGAACCTGTGTCCTTGAGCTAGAGGCAATCGCTGGAGTACTTATGAATGGAGCTCACCTCAAGTCAACTAGTAAACAAGTTTTTAAAAGGAGAAGAAAGTAAAAATGAAATACAGGTAAGCCAATCAACGGAAAGTGAGAGAGAATTTTACTGCAGGACAAAACGATTATAATGGCCAGTACAACCACATTTCTCAGCAGAATAGAATTGTTCCATTGAAATACGAAAACTGGTTTTCCGCGCTGGTGCCGCGAGTTAAGATCGCTCTAAATCCACTTTCCTCTGTGGGAAGATACCTGGATGTATGCACAATAGCAGGAAATTATTAAAGCATAGAAGTTTAGCTCCTAATGCTCATAATATAATTCACTATAACTCTGGGATATGTTAACGCAAAACCTTATGAAAAAAATCTGATGTGTTGCACTCACATGACTTTCTCTACTCTTGAACTAACTATTCTTACAAACTCTATTCTTGTATCCTCATCGTGTTAGTTGAGATACACATTTGCAGAAATTTTCTGATTCTTATTTCCTTGTAGGTGCAAGAGGAGCATGGCAATACAGTAGGGTTTGAGAGATAGTCAAACCTTTTAAAACTTTTAAATTCCGTTCTCCTTTAACACATAAGAAATGAATAAAGATGTTCCATTTGGCAAGTGCAAACTCTTGAAAACACACACAAATAACAAAGAATATCTCCGAAATGGTTCACTCTACCCAAAAAAAAAAAAAAAAAAAAAAAAAAAAAAAAAAAAAAAAACAAATTGTGTATTTTAGTAAGATCTATCTACATTTTTGGTATTGTAAGATTTGGTCTATCTCTTACGGTTTACCAGTTATGCAGAAGTCTTCCAGAGTAGATACGACTACATGGGTATAGCCAGAAAATTCAAGATATACATTTTATTTGCCATAAAAATATCCTAAACATGTGGTGTTCAATCAAAATCGTTAGCCATTGTCAAGTAACCAAAATTCTCGAAAAATTATTCATATAAAGGCTAGTTTAGATGGAGCAATTTATCTCAAAATATTAATGTCGTATTCTTGAAAGACATTAAACTTAAATACCAACTATGGTTTTTAACCGACTTTTCGTTTTTGAGTTATGCTGTCCACAGACTGACATACAAATACACAGTCAAGCACATAAATACACAGACACACACGGACCTTTCTCTAAAAATGTTTCTTTTTTTTTTTTTAATCAGGGAACCTCAAAACATGTTTCCGGTGAAATCTCGACATCGAATTTTTGGGTGGAATACAATACTTTCTCTACTTTATGATGCAGTAAGAAAGATTACCTGAAGAAGGTATCTTTTTTTGACAGCGTTTTCTACCTCATCAATGAAACATACTTGTCTTAAATTTGCATCCTTTTCTGTTTTTCTTCAAGTCATTATCTTCTTTGCATCAGGTTAGTCATTTAGTTCCATTTGCATATTTCTCAGACGTTTTCCTTTTGCAATGACGCTGACAGTCACAGCAAATCTTAAGATAACATACAGATAACTTAGAAATGAGCCTTATAAGAGGGATCACCTTTGCATATGCTATTTTGGTAGCTCTGTTCGAAAGTTCCGTTTGCTATTAATCACGACTATATTCAAAGCTTCTCCAGCAGTTGGCCATGTTAATCGGTATAACGCCGAGCGTGCGTGCGTTATTTATTGTTTTACTTTAAGGTCAGGGTAGCCTTTATTGCAGATGTTCCAACTGGAAAAAGGGACTCCCGAAAGTATGAATAATGAGAATGCGTGTTTATTATGCCACTGCTTGCGGTCGGACTCTCGTTATTTATGCGCGTAGTTTCTGCAAGTTAGCTCCTACTCGAGAGCGCCGAGTTTTAACTTTGCCAGCATCTTAGAGGGATTTTAGCAAAGGTTTAACTGAAAAAGCACACACACAGCAAGAGATAAGCAACAAGTGTCTAGATTGCACACACGTATATTTCTTTTGCTCGCCAACCATGGACCATAAATCAAGTTTTCCGAGGTCCTCCGTTAAAATGGCATTCCAGACCTCCAAAGAGAAGCCATTACGTAAGTATAAAAGCAAGCACATTTCAAGGAAGAAGAACTGCATTGCGCGAGAACCATACTGTCAGTCATAAGTCATGCGGGAAAGTACTTGATGGTGATTTGTTTCTCGACTCCATTCTCAAGTTACTGGAATAAGATCCGAAAATAATTTACGATGACTTCCTAAAAAGGGCTGAAGTATACGCTAAAACGCAACTTCGAGTTAGAGTAACTGCTGTGATGAATTGCTGAGTAACAATAGGGGGCATATTATGTCATCTTTCGTCGCCTCCATTAACACAAGAAGCAGAAGGCGAGGAGGAAAATATCGCAAGGTAATACAGGGTGGGTCAAAGAAACGGGAAATTTTAAATTTGTGAAATGAAACCTTAGATAATGTATTAAATTAATTTGATCTAGAAGAATCAAGATGAAGATCTAGAAAATAGTACGCCATTTGCTATAACCACTATTTCTTGAAAATAACATTCTCTAAGTGTCCACCACCAACACGCACGCATTCTTGTAATCGATCTTTAAAGTTTCTCATCACTCTTTGCAAAATAACTACTGGGATTCTCTCAATTTCTTCACGAATTTCTGTCTTCAGGTCGTTGTGGCTTTTTTGCGTATACGTTACTTTTGAGATACCTCCATAAAAATTAATTATATGCAGACAAATCAGAAAATCGTGCAGGCCACGGGATGTTTCCATTTCTCGATAAGACATGATTCCCAAACAAATTTTGCAGTTCCATCATAGAGATTCCTGCAGTATGTGCTGTTGCACTGTCTTGCTGAAACCAAGTTGCTCTGTTGATCCCAAAATTTCTTATTTGACTACATAAGAAATGTTGAATCATTGTCACATAACGATCTGCAGTAACAGTATGCGCGCGACCATTGAAATCTTCAAAGAAATATGGCCCTTGTGCATAATACCGAAAGTTCTCCTTATTTACGAAGCCATTCAAATGAAAGTGGACTTCATGAGACATCCATAAATTCGGAAGAACTTCTTCGTCATTTTCGATCTCATTCAAAAATCGCTCACAAAATATGACGCGATTATTTACGTCTGCTGATTTAGTTATGCACAACTTGCAACCTGTAGGGGTGAAATTTTAGATCGTGTTTCAATATTCTTCGTACACTATAACGATCCATGTTAAATGCCAGAGAATGTCTCCGGACTGAGCGCGTCGGGCTGTTCACTATAGCAACTCTTTCTCAATATTTAAAGGTGTACGAATAGATTTTGGTTTACCTGGAGGTTTCTTCTTTAGTGTTAAGCCTGTTTCTTCTGATTTGCGGACCCAGTCATTTATCGCATGAGCAGAGGACACAGGATCATGACGACGGAGTTGAAAATGATGACGAAACTCCCTTCGGCGCTTTGACCATTTAGATAATAAGATTTTAAAGCAAATCCTCTTTGCCCACCAGTCCAACGTTTCATGTTTACTAAATTGCAACTATCACGCTCAACAATGACATGAATCTAAGCCTTCTGATATAAACCATGTACTAACAACAACGAAATTAAAATTTCTCGTTTCTTTGACCCACCTTGTACTCGCATTAGAGTGCAGCAGAATGCAACACTCATGCTCATCATAAAGGGAAAACTCTTCCTTGGAAAGTCGAAAGGCATTTAGAAGTTAGATACATTTTTTTAAATGAAAGATGGTGTTTTTCTTTACACCCTTTTCAGCTCATGCTATCCTGCATGGGAAGCTCTAATTTATACATTCCATGCGTTTTATGTTTTTATCGCAGGTGTTAGTTAAATATGGATATGTAGGAACATATTTGTGATCAGAGTTTCACGGGTGATCAGCCGTGTTAAATTTAAGGTCATTAAGGAACATATTTATTGTTGCAGACGTGCAATATAATTACCAAGGAGCGGGGCTTTAGTAAGTAAACATAGGAATGAGATTTACAGCATAGGGTATAGAGTCGGCAGGTAGCATAAAGGCTGTACTGCCTTCCACTGTATTTTGTTTACAAGAGCACAGCAAGGTCACCGGCTCTTCCAATTCCCATTGTAGATGCACTTGGTGATGGATTTCGTACTAAAACCCCGTTCCCTGATAATCATACTTAATTTTTGAATTTCACCATTTAAATCTCACTGTTTGTTTCCTTTTGTTTTGCCTTACGATTTAATTCTTGCACAATTTTAATATAATTCTTTCGCGCGTCAACAGCAATTTTACCTAAAACTGTTTACTTTCTCAATATTGGTAGGTGTAATTAACGGATCGTCAGCTAGCGTGGTTCACTCTGTGCACTCTTTTGAACAGCTTTCAGTAATTCATTTTGTTTTTGTTTAAATGACTTTGTTACTCACTATGGTTCAAAAACAGTGTTCAAAACACATACTTCGTCTGGTTCTAATTGGTTCCTTGTTCTGTAAAAATGGACTTACTGCACTTGTATAGTAATACACTATTGCACCACAGCACATACCTTCATTTAGGACTGAACAAAAGAACAGAGTTATAAACTCTCACACATAACACTATGGTTTGCTTTATAATTGGTTTTTGTTTGTGGACGCTACTGTGGTTCTGGGTCTCCCATTCTATACCGGATATGACAGGCCGCTCAATTTAGCTCAGAGGCATCTTCATCAGCCTAAGGTTCTTTTACATGACGTAAATCTACGACATGGGGCCACCGGCTTTACGTCCCTTCCGAAGGAAGCCATATCATCATCATTACTACTACTATTATTATTACTACTACTACTATTATTCTTACTATTATTATAACTATTATTCTTACTATTATCATTATTCTTACTATTACTATTATTCTTACTATTACTATTATTCTTACTATTACTATTATTCTTACTATTACTATTATTCTTACTATTACTATTATTCTTACTATTACTATTATTCTTACTATTACTATTATTCTTACTATTACTATTATTCTTACTATTACTATTATTCTTACTATTATTATTATTATTACTATTATTATTATTATTATTACTATTATTATTATTATTATTATTATTATTATTATTATTATTGTTGTTGTTGTTGTGGTTGTGTGGTTATTTTTTAAACATTCTTCATAACATTATTTGCAAACAAAGTTTATTGGATATTCCATTCCAAATAGGAATACAGAGTTACTTCCAGTTAAACTGAATTTCAGAGAAGTCGGTAATGCAATTTTGATTTCAAATTATACGGCTATGACCACACACCTAGTTTCATGTCATTGAGCTACATGCTTAAACAGTTATTTAGGTGGTGCGCGACTTTTAGGTAACCCTAAATAGATAATAGCGGAAAGATTACCACCGTTTGTAATTATAAGCGTAAAGAATACATCAGCTTCTGTACGGTAAGTACGATAAGTGCAGTTTGGTGCCATCATTGAGACTAATAATATGTTTCAGTTCTTCTACTCCATGCAACTGAGTATGCGACAACTGTCATTTTCCACCTTCGTTCCAGACAGACAGAGTTCGAATATTCCTTGGCCAATAATGGCTTGCGTGAAAGTTAAGTTTTCCATTCAAATTTCCTCTTTAGCAAATAAATACCTCAACGGACAATGCTGCTTCGGTATCATAGTTGTGTTACAAAGTAGACTTTGTAGTTTCTTTTCTTTGATGTTTGCGGTATTCCTTTTACTCGGACTGAAGGTTTAATGTTTTAAATTGTTTATTCTTTAAGGTGAAGGATCATTACAACCTTGTTTCAGCTTATTGACAGTGAACATTAAATAAAAAGTATTATTTTGGCTCGAGCTTGCGGGCATTTTCGAACACACTTCCACATAGTGATCTTACATGTATACAAAACTTGATTAATAGTAGAATGAGATATACGCGCAGGTTTCTCACGTACTTCAACTACATATATCAACCAAACATTAAATTTTATTGGTATGTTTTGCCAGGGGAGTAATTTCCATTTTTGTGAGTCTATGAAGCAGCTTCTTTTTTATTTATTTATTTTTACTACAGTTACATTTTAATTCAGCCACCAGAGGGCTTTTGTAGTCCTAGAATCTTTGCCAACGCATATTTCGCGAGTAAGACTAAAATCTTGGTATACCTACACCCCTTCTAATACAAATCACGCCATTTCGGTCCACCTGCGCTGGTCTACCGATCCCAAGGTTGCGGGTTCAAATCCGGCCCAGATTGGTAGCTTTAATTATCCTTAAAAGTGACAGCGCTATGTCAATAGATTTATTGGCATATTAAAGAACCTCTACAGGAGAAACTCCGGCACACTGGCGGAATTCATATGATTCTGGCATTTGACGGGTTCGTTAAAAACAAAACATGGCTTATTTCACACCATTTCGGAACAGGAAATATTCCATGACTTTATCCTTTGTACCATTATAAAAAGCGCTAGCATGACAAGGTGTTCATAAAATGTAAATTGCTCGAGATAGTTATTTATGATACAAGGGTTAAAGGGAAGATTTTATTTTGTGCATCATACACCATTTTTAGCCAGTGCTGAGTACTTATAGATACCTATATTATAGATTATATATAAATATATGGTATTGTTTTTACCTTTCTCATGGCTATGATAGTTTTCGGGTTGCGATGTTCATTTGCCTTGCGTAGCAAGTGTTGGTAACATGACTTTTACAAAAGCATACTATTCTACATGAAGGAGACAGTGGAAATAATAAAACGACGAAAATAACGTAACGAAATTTAATTAATATTACAATTTTTTTCGAAAGTTACACATCTTTTGAGAAAACTGAAATGTTAATTGTACAATTATTTTAAACAAGCATTGTGTAACTCAGATTCACGGCCTACTGGAATGAGACGATGGTCATATTCCACAAGAAAACAAAGTTAACATTATAGGTGTGTTAAAAGCTTTTGAACACTGAGTGGTATAATTTTACACAGGGCTATTCAAAAAGAAAGAACAGATTTCGAACAGTTATTTCTTCCAAACTACAAAAGATAGTAACATGACTCCTACGTTCATGGATTTTACTCTGCAACGATGATTATTCTCCACTAATCACAAAGACATTGGTACATTATATTTTATTTTTGGTGCTTAAGCAGGAATATTAGGAACATCATTAAGAATTTTAATTCGAACTGAAGTAGGAGAATAGGTTTAAAATTGAAATAACGGGGATAGAAGTTCCAATCACGGCCACATTGCCTCAATTTCTCTTGTGATTTGATCATTGGTATGATAACGACAACAATGAGTGGTCTCGCCGCCATTTCACTACAGACAAACAACAGCAACAATGTTTTAAAATACCCTATGCGATTTTTATCTATGGGGTTCCGTAAAAGATGAGTTTATATCCCTCCTATGTCTGACACTCTTGAAGATCTATGACATCGAATTGTCGAAGCTATGAATTTGATAACTGGAGACCAGTTGATTCGTGTGTGGCAAGAAATGAGCCATCGTTTTGACATTCTCAAAACACGGTGCTCATATTGAATGCATAATATAAAATTGTAAACTTTTCCCTCTCCATGAGCGTTGGAATCAAGTTTCTATCTTTTGTAGTTTGGAAGAAATATATGTTTGAAATCTGTTCTTTCTGTTTGAACAGCCCTGTACTTTTAACACTGTCATGAACTGCTAAAACTCCGACTTTTACTATCAACTGCCTTAAAAAAGAGTTTGCTTTTATTTTCATTATGAATACAGGTAGGTCCTAACAGGCATTAAGGCAAATGAAGCTTTCACATATTTCGTAAACATCAATAAAACTCCAAGTAGGAATGGGAATTAGGTCGTAAGTTCTGTAAGCAGTTTCTTGTTTATATGATAAAAGTACGTATACAGGAAGCAGCGTGGGTTATTAACGAGCAAAACGTTGACTTGAAACTCAGAGTATGGATATAAGATAAGGTAAAATCAATATTTTAATGTAGTAGCAGCGCCCCAGTGGCAGGTAAGTCAATAAAAGCTTATCTCATACAGAAGGTCGTGAATGACTTGTGCAACCTGTATTACAACTATCATTGAGTGAGCTACCTCAACGCCAAATGTGTGTCCTTTTTTATATTAATACTGGATTTCACTTCATTACCATTATACTTGTACTCCCGGCTGCTAGAATATTAAACTTGTTTTTAATTGATCCCGAAGTGTGAAGACTTCCATTATTGTCTTCTTTACCAACCCTTCGTCATTCATCATCACCTTACGGCAACTCGTTAAGGCACCGATGTTATCAGTTATTCTGATTAACCTACTTGATAAAGTTCGGGGTTGTGTAGCACGATGGAATAGCCACTCTGTAGCGTTGCCATGTGTAATGCATTCGGGAGCTCAAAAAGTAAACTGGGGGTATTCAATTGGTTTTACAAAAACATTTCAGAAGAAATTTATACTTAGTTTATTTGAAACTGTCTGAACATATAACCATATCTGAATATTAAAGATGTGATAGATATTAAAGATAACCAACTTTTATGGAGAAATAATGTGGGAAAGGAAAGAAAACACTTCTACATTCACACAAAAATGTAAAGACGAAAAATTCAAACCTTCTACAATTAGGAATACAGTTATAGCCTTAGAGCGACCAGTTCTGATCCTATGTCACGGATAGGAACTTTGTGTTGCCACTCATTTGCTCGAAACTGGCCTGTGTGTAAGTATTCAAGGATTTTTGCTCCGTAATTATCTTTGTATAAAAGTTTAATACTCCGTAGGGCATCTCTCCTACGCAGAGGACACTCTTATCGTTCGGTTTCTGCGTCCTCTAGCCGCAGCCAAGGTTGGTGATGAGTGCACGATGGGGAAGCGACCGTAAAGCGACCTTTTGCGAACGCTATCTTTCCATCAGGATAGATTCCCGTTGACATCATGAGGCTAAGTGCACCCCGAACCAGAACTACCACCGGGGACAAATCCTCACGCCGACGCCGGTACCGGAGATTAAACACGGATCTCTGCGCCAGGGACAGCACGCTGTATGCGAGTTTACAGTGCTTCATCAAGTATATCATTCAGACATCGGATCGCTATGATCATTATTTATCACAAGACGGATAAAACAATCTGTATTTGAAATACTATTCGATGCTTAAGTAGAGGAATTCTTAATTATCTATGGTATTCTTCCGAAATCAAACTATTATGAAAAACCCCATTCGCAATTTTTTACTTCTTAAAAATGAATGCAGGGATTTTTATTAATATACTGGGTGAGCAAACAAACGAAGAAAAAATATATATTGAACCCTCTAGGTGTTTTAGCAAATTACATGTAACTCAAAAACAGAAGAGCTTATCACAGTGTTAGTATAATGCTCGTTATGCATTTAAGTTTTGCCAGGTTTCTTCTTCTGAAGCATACTAATATTTTCTGAAACTATTCGATTATTAATCTGTTAATACGAGCTCATTACTATTAAAACGTGACTTGTAATTTGAGCAGCTCATCTTGCATGTATTTAAAAGCCTTGTATCTTTGGCTGACACAACATTCAATGGCGAGTGGCAGAAGGAGCTGGTCAACACAAAATCCAACCAGAAGCTTGCCAGGCCTTGAGGTGTTGTATACTTAAATAAGCTGTGAAGTCACGCTGTAAAGATATCATATAAATATCATTTGTGCCCACGCAGTTTTGTACAACTGGAAAGAGCAGAGTAGTATTCAGGTATTAGGCGCCATTAAATTTTGTATCCGCCGCAACTTCCGGAACACATTTTTTGTGGTTTATGTAAAATAGATTTACTTAATTACATTAGGCACATAACATGTAATACTTGGATCTGTGAATTTTTAATAAGTAAAGTGATCTAAATATCTCTCATTACTGATTTTTTCCGGTGTTAACAGAAATTTCGATGAAGTTATTTTACTAAACAATTTATATTTTCTCTGTTGCAGGTCAAGGCTCAGCCGAACCAGCTCGAAGCTAGTTTTCGACCACACCGAGAGCATAAAATGGAATGTCACTTGGTTTCTAATCATTGGACAAGAAACCATTTATTAATTTCACGTCAACTGAAACCAAGTGAGACCTGTCAACCACAGCCGACCAACAGGTGAACAGAAATAAATAGAGAACAGGTGGCGCACTAGATAAAGTGAGCTCCCCCTTCCCCATTCCCTCACCATAAAAAAAGGAAAATCAAGATGACAGTGTTTATCCAAACGTATGTGTTTTCAAGGACGTTTTAACTGAGGTGACAGCCGATATAAAATAGTGTATGAAGATATCCAAGGTGACAAATGTTTAACCGGCAGTAGAAGACAGGTGCTAAAGCTCAGACCAAATAATGCTGTCTTTATTATTTACTGATATATCTATACAAGGAAAGACATTTATGTATCAGCATCTTCAAGAGTCACATACAGTTATATATGAATATTTGTGCGTTATTTTTTAAGAACAAGAGTAAGGGGTTAAGTTACTTAGTTTCCAAACTTCCTAAAACTGGTTATCAAGATTTAATCTGTTGCCACATTGTAAATTTTAAATAAAGGCTATAACTTTTCTTTGGTTCCACATTCCTAAAGGTTCGTGTGTTCGTATGAAGCAGAAACTTTAGAAGCTGGCATCTTTGAGACAGTCCTTTCTCCTTTCATTAATATCTACGTGTCGGAATAGGAAACTGCTCATTCACGAAATTATCAGGAATTTCTATTAACATTAATAGTAAAAATTTGTATTAGAGTGTCATGAACGACTGAAGAGCTTTTTTAATTAAATTTTGACCTCAGATGTCTCAAATTGTGTAATGTAATTTGTTTGATCTTACAGAGGATAAGAAGAATACGCTTCCAGTGCGCAGATCAGTACAAGGAAGTAATATATAATTTGTAGTGTGGTACGCGACAAACGCGAAGAAATCATGCAGAAGAAAAGAAAAATGTTTTTGGAAACAGCTATGCGTTGCCAGAATGATGCACATCGTCGACCGCATAGGGACACTAGTTTCAGAAGTATGCTATAAATATTCTCCCTTATTTTATAACTGTTTTACCGTAATATATGTAATAATTGTTGTAGCGTAAAACAAATGCATAGCCCTTCGCCCCAGCTTAACATAAGTGAATTCATTGTATTGGCCAGAATTTGCTCTGAACTGGCTTAAACATTCTGCCAACAATTTATTCTATCGTGATACATGTCTTGAAACTCCCAATCAAAATAAATTAATTTGTAGTAAAATTAGTGTCTGTGAATGTGTTGAGCGGGCAAGAGCGCGTCTGTGAACAGCATAACTCAGGAACGAAAAGTCGGTTACGACAACTAAACTTGGTATTGTTGCAGTACAGCTGATCCTAAATACAATTGAAATGGTTGTTCTTAAAGCAAATTAAATTCTTATCTTAGCGTAACTGCTGTTATTTCTCTGCTAACATTTAGAGCTGCTTTCTACTCGTAAACGACGCATATACATACGTCTTATTCTACGTGGGTAGTTGGAACCCATAGAAATAGTTAAGTTGCTTCCCAAAATAAATTCCACAGGGGTTGTGGTGTACTGTACCATTTTGGAATTCTTACATTCTGGAAGGAAAGTTAAGATTAGCATAATAAAAGTAAACAATTAATTTGAAAAACTGTATTACTTGCGAATAAACTGAACATACATATTGCAGGTAGTTACCACACAGTATATACCCATGTAAACATGTTACTAACCACCTTTCCTGGTTACTAACGTTACTGTGTTAAATAGGCTCGTATAAACTAACGTTGCCTAAACCTTAGTTTTGTCACTAACATTATTAGATTCGACGATGAAAGGATTTAAGTTACTTAAACCAGACAATGTTGAAAGGAATGGACTTTGAATTGAATCTGGTACCTCGCTTACATTTGGGGTTCGTGGCGCGAAGCCGCCTGCACGCCAACTCGAAGATCATCCTCTCTGCTAGTGTATGGCCCATGGGTGGTACCTCGCCGGAGGCAAACTTGTGGAGGTCAGGTGACAAATTTTACGCCGGTGGCTATGTCGCCATGCTTTTCCACATGCTGCATCATCTATCGGCAGCGATAGCCGGATATGCAATGTGTGACGTAATACTCGTGCAATTCTTTGAGCAGGAGAACCAAACATTGGTTCAATATTTAAGTAAGGTCTTTCAAGGGACGAGACAATTTTCAAGAAAATACCCCATCCCAAACTACCCTTCACAAGGAAATTTTCTAAAAGTTTGACTTTCTCTTAAACGTAGATCCTGTTAAGTGACACAGTTTAGGTAAAATAACAAGAGTTTGTGGTGCTAAGCATTGCGAGATATCCTTTGTCATTGGTTTGAATTTTCGGCTACTACTTGTAATTTTTCAAGTGACACGAGAGTGAGCTTTTGTAAGAATATTTCGTAGAAGAGTCAATAGAGAAAGTTAAGTGAATGGAGAGCATGAGACTTTTAGATTATGTTTACAAAGGCTCATTAATGTGTTAGGAAGAGTTTGGAAAGTTCAGAAACAGAAAACTGTCATTAGGATGGTGGAAGATGCCGGATCCCGGAATGATAATCCGGCTTTGGCACTTTCGAAACGTCAACATGCATAAAATATAATCCGAGTCTACTTTTTGCTCACTTGAGCAGTCTTGCTATTGTGTTTTTGGACTAAGCTTCTCCGCGCAGGGTACCACAACTCTTGAACAAAAAACGTTAAGCCGCCCTCTCTCGCGCCATAACGGAGCGCACCGTGCTACAGTCTATCCAATGTATGGATATTACACTCGGATATTAATTAACTGGCGGTAGCGGCGGCTTCATTAACGGCCGTGGCGACAAGACTTTGCTTTTAAACCGAGACAAGCAACTTCATAACAAAGGAAGAGAAGCTGTGCAAGGAGATCACTTTCTGAAGGATTACAGCCAAGGAAGAATGGTTGTCCGGGATGGAAACAAGCTGGCAAATGATATAGCAACACAAAAGTTCGATTACACTAACATGGTCTGCTTAAATCCTGCACGGCTTGGAGATTACCACAGAGGTTCTTAATGTTGGCCATGTAGTGTTGTTTCACAGCGGACTGGAAGAGCAGGACGGGGCATTTTATGTTTCAATTAGTGGACCTCTAGACAGGGTAAAGGTGGTTTCACTTTATATTTACGAAACGGGACGCAAAGGATTGTGGGAGGGATACTAAAATGGAATGCTAGGCTAATATAAGTCTTAATTAAAAACCAGTAGTTGGGAATGCTCTTTCTGAAACAACATAAATTGACTGGTTTTCATAGACATTCTAATACAAAGCAACAGTTGGTTGACTCTGAATTGATTATCTGATCTATACCTGTGACAAATCGAAGTTATCTTCTGCAATACTGCCAAAAAACAATTATGTATAGGGTTACTGTGAAGTGTATGAATAAAGGCATTATAAAGAAAATCAAAAGCTAGTCTTTCACAGTGGGAGAAATAAGTTGAGTTTATAAACATATCAAGCTATTTATCTTACCAGATACTGGTCTTCCCCAGTAATAACTATTCATAGTATAGCAAGTAGGTGAAGTGTTGTATTTTGGCCCAAAACTCCCAGGTTGAAATTTCACCGGAAATATGTTTTGCGGCCCCCTGAATAAAAAAAAAGCATGTTTACTTTCTCTACTACGCATACATGGTAAGTAGGGAAGATATTGTATTCGACCCAAAATGTCGATGTCAAGATTTCACCAGAAATATATATTTTGAGCCCCTTGAATAAAAAAAAGCATAAGCAATAAGGTACGTGCGCGCGCATGTGTGTGTGCCTTTGAACAGCGTAAGTCAAAAACGAAAAGTCGGTTAAAAACCAACCAAACTTCACATTTACATCTAATACCTTTGAAGGATGCGAAACGAAGTTGTCAAAAAATTTCCTCTGACCATAAGCACCCTTTAAATGAAACATTTTTTGAAAGTTTTGATATTCTCAAAAACAGCTCTAACGATTTTAATTAAAATGATACGTTTAATACATTTTTATGGAAAATGAAATGCATATTTTAAATTTTCTGGCTATAACCCAAGTAGTCCTGTATAGTCTTGACTTTTGCATAACTGGTAAACCGTAAGAGATAGAGCAAATTTTAAGATAGAAAAAAAATGCGTATCTCATTAAAACACACAATCTATATCAGAGGTGGGCGGGCGGGCGGGCGGGCGGGCGGGCGCGCGCGCATGCACACGCACACGCACACGCACACGCACACGCACGCACACACAAGCGTGCCCTCTCCCTCTCCGTTTCACTCTCTCCCTTTAAAATATTACTATAACCTATGTTTCAAAAATATTTTATACCAATAAACATTATATGTTATGAATTATAATGCGGTTAATTGTTCCTCCACACAATAGCCGGTGTAGGACAAGGTTGGAAAGGGTAGAATGAGACTGAAAAGTTAAATGCTATAGCCGGGGTTTGAACCTCGGATCTTTCGGTCTCCGTCTGGCCGCTCTAACCACTAAACTACCACGGACAACGTGCCGACGACAAATTCTCCAACTCACTCGTATTTTCCCCGCATATATGAATATAGTGTTTAAAAATCCTTTCTGTAACTTGCAGGAATACTGTAATATTAAATTTATGCTCAACCACGCGCTTATATACACATCGTGCTTACATGCCATTGTAATGGATCTCATATCTACCAATCAAAAGTACCCGTTCATAACAACACTACGAAAAGACGTGCATGTAGCAATCAATACTTTCCCATCTGCGCACACTCCTACGCAGCTGAAAGCGAAACTATTGATACTCCCGTAAATGAAATAAAGCTACTCTATGTAATAATTA
This sequence comes from Tenodera sinensis, assembly GCA_030765045.1. Lineage (NCBI taxonomy): Eukaryota > Metazoa > Arthropoda > Insecta > Mantodea > Mantidae > Tenodera > Tenodera sinensis. The sequence goes on along the minus strand of CM060966.1, from coordinate 101,010,510 downwards.
GTATTAATATTGCCGACAAATTAAATTTACTTTCTTGTTTTTGAAAGTCTACTTTATTAAAGGTTACAGCATATATACTTTCTGTAACTTTGTGTCAAGCCCATCATAACAGTAAAATCAATAATTTCGTAGTTGAAGGGGTTATATCGATTCTCGTATGTGCAATCAAATAACAACTAGATCATTAGAATATCACCAATAACAATAATATGCAGCATGGAATATTAAAAACATTTTATAGATTTTTCAGCTTCACTATGCTCGAACATAAATAGTGACATAAGACTTGAGTATAATGTAATTATGCTGTTGTTGCATAATACACTATTATGTAATATTCCTTGACATTAAAAATAAGCTTTCACGAGAAAGGTTTGTAGAAGGTCTATAAAAACAAAATATATTGGCTAGAGAAAGTCATGTGAAAATAACCCTTCAGACTCTTAATTACAATTGTTCAAACATAGCCCACAAATTCCACAGTGATAAACAAACATGTAACCATATGGTTATCTCAATTTATTCAAACACCATACGTACGCATCGTTATCCATTCTTACAGTTTATGAAATTATCTGCGCTCCTGTGAAACGATTGAGGCACAAAAAGTTTTCAGTGACAAGTTTCGTAATCGTGGAACAAAAATCCAAACTTAATAACAGTACCTACAATCATTCTCTTGTAAACTAATTCTTGTAATAATCGATTAAAATGGAAATTGAACTGGACATTATCGGAAATCAAATGCGAAGCGAATGGAAACGGGAAAAATCACATTCTGTTTGCAAATCATTTTACGATTCCTGTTTGCAATTCGTATTTCTCGCGTTTGTAATGAAGCATGAATGTTCCGATAGTGTGGAATGATAGTGAGTGATAGCCGATTTAAAGTTATTGAATTCATCTCTAAGAAATGCTGGAGTTAATGTTTTAGTTTGGGATTTCTATGTGTCTTAATTACTCAGTAGTTCCTTACCTTTGAGATATTTGTGAAGTGCTCGAAACAATCCTTTCTGTTAAAGGGCACAATATTTTATAGTTTTAGTTACGTTTATTTTAACAGGTTTATATTTTTAAACACTAATTCTATTTTCAGTTTAATTAAATTCAATTTCTTTAATTGCCGACACATTATTGCAGTGTCTAACAGTTCGGGATTCTCTGCAGCTGCCTGCCAGACTTGCAGAGGTCCTAGCGGACGACAAAACAGCGGTTGATAGAGTTTTTAATTTTTTAGCGGAGTGCAATATCAATTTGAGGATTTAAATTTTTTAATTATCTGTTTCTGCTTTTGGACGCATTTATCCCCTTGTTCCATATCTGGCTATTGCCACTGCCTTTTGCCTTTGTAAACTTTTCTTGTTGCTAGTATTTTTATTTTTTGAATGAAATTTATGTCTGGCTATTGCCAGGAATCTTTTAAGGGCGCTGATGACCTAGAAGTTGAGCGCCCTTAAACCAAACCAAACCAAAAGTGTCTAACAGTAAGGTACAATAAGGAACTGCTTCATTGTTTCAAAATATTTGCTGATGTGTTATGAACAAAACCCCAATAAAACTTTTAACACAATGTTTGTTGTTTTATATATAGAACTATTTGCCTGATAGCTGCTTATGTTCTTCCCCACAAATATCATTTTAACTCATGCATATTATTGTAATGCGCTTAGCCTTTTCAACAGTTTTACAGTTTTACTTTCGAAATGACGCATTAACCTAATTGCTTTCTGTTGCGTTATGAAGATTGTTTCACCCTGGCATCATTACCCCATACTATTACCTTACAGGTAACATGAGTGTGAATAATGTGAAGCAGCAGATATGCCTCAAGGTTATTTAGAGTTCGGCGCCGGGCAATCGGAATGGTAAAAAGATAGGCTGCGAGCTTGTCCAGCGTAAACACGATAAGTGCTATCGCCTTCTAGATATTTCTCCTTCTCGGACGTTCCAGAACTATGAGGAAACTTCTATATACTTCTGGCTATACAAGCGAGCGCATTCGCAACTCTCGGGAAATTTGGCAAAATCACTCAGTGTGTCTGGCGAAGGGAGTCTTGCAAAGTTATAGTCGAGTGAGTAAGTGAATGACAGAGTGTGTTTCTGGTGAGTTTCTCTGAGCGAGTTGAGGTAATGTGTCGTGTCTGCTGTTATTGCGCGGGAACGAAGACGATATGTTTCAACTCCCTAACGAGTGAACCATCCGGAAGAAGAGGCTGTCTCAGGCGTATTTCGTTACGCTGCTACGTCAACGGGAAGAAAGTGAAGTGAGCAAAGCGAAGTGGCACGGAATGTTGAACTACATTATTAAGTAGCTGTGAAAATGGTGAAGTTGCAGTTTAGAAGCTGGACTGAAGTCACAATCTTTAAACATTTAACATGGTTCCTGAATGTCCACTGTATATAAATACTATGAGTTTTCCCTTTTAAATCTAATTCTAATGAAGTTCCCAAAAATTCTACCGAGTTATGATTCACCCTCGACTGAAACACTTTGTTCAACGTATCGGTCATATACTTAAGCAGTACTACAATCAAAATTGAATTACAAATTCGTTAGTTTTTTGTGAGTTGGTTATTAATAGTCAAATCTTCGTTTGAATAATTTTGTTGTAGGTGCAAGGGGAATAAGCGAAACTGAAAATGAGTCTCCACTTGTTGGCTTCAAAGTTCCATAAATTTCATTCATTACTTCAGTTAGTAGAAGTAAATACATAGTGATAGTACTTTAATTGAAACAAGGATTGAAAAATTAAAATCAGCAAAATTAGTAATGGCTGAAAATGCTACTTAAGAATTATTTGAAATGTCTATGAAATTATTCAGATTTACTTCCAAATGAAGAGCAGTTTGCAGACTGCTCTCAGAAAATTCAAAATATATTTACCTACATTTCATAATTGAGGTAAGTATCTTAAATTGGTGGCGTTTTAGTCAAAATCGTTAGAGACATTTTCCAGAAAATAAAATCAAGGAATATATTTGTATATAAACCCTGAATTTTCTTAAAGATTTTCGTGTCTAAACTTTGGAAAACACTGAACTTAAGTATTTATCCGAGTGTGGGTTAAATTATTCGTAACAGACTCGAAGAATTTCTATTGCATTCATCGTGCATCAAGACGTGTACTTCCAGTGAAATCTTACTATTGAATTACTAAGTGCCTGGTAGAGAAAATGAAAACTTATACTTATTGTTTGCTGCAATAATATCCATCGAAACAGCTTTTAGTATAGATATCTTACAGCCCTTATGATGGCTTCATGGAGATGAGGTACACTGAGTTTAGGGAAGCTGAGTTATATCATGCATTAGCATCTTTTCATCCCCACCCCTACATCCACCGACAGCCCTTTCCCTTGGTAAGCCCTAACAAGGGAGGTACAAGAGCAGCAAACACACAAGTTGACCACAACCTCCAGCCTACCAGATTTTGCTTATCACGAAATTCGGATTTGCGAACTACAATCCCAAAGTTATCCGGGACAATAAATCCAAGCTGCCTCGGCAGGACTATCATAAAGTGCTTTATTCCGCGCGAGCATGTTGGCTCTAAGTTTAGGGGAGATGTTCGTAGTGAGAATAACTTTTTATTGAAACAGTGTCCATTACTGCTTAGATGAAACCCAATTTGTGTACAGTTAACGTGTAATAAATAAATATGTGTATGAAAACATCTTATTAAATTAATTTGTAATGTATACACAAATAATAATCAGATACACACAGTGGCTTATAACTTTCTCGCAACACGTAAAACCACTCTATATCGAGCCGATATCTTGATCAGAATGCTTTATCCCATGTTCTCAAAGATTTATATTTAGCCTTTTTTATTAGGAGGTTAAAATCATTACATTCATACTACAACTAAGCACAACACTTATCTAGCAGGTTCACTATCATAATCAGTCACCGTTTGGCAGTAATTTATTCTAATGAATATATTCTGCTATTTGCCTTTTTCATGCAAAAACACATCACTGCACCAAGTCTTCAGTCCCACTTAATCTTCTTATACAACACTGGACTCCAATAGTTGAAGCATAACAGGTTTGAATGGCTGTGAAGTCTCTTTCATTCTTCATTGCAATGGTTCTTATTTCTTCACTGACGGTGTCCATTTTTTAATCCCTGTGGATATTGCCATTCCTGTTTACCGTGGTTCATTAACTATACCACGAAGCACTTTGTATAATCTTAATGATTTCTTGCTGCAATCCCAGATCTGTAAACCCTACATCAAATAGGCTTTAATTACTGCTCATATAAAAGCAATTTATTGTGTACAGTGAATTGAGAATATCTTCCTAGCATCCACTATATATTTCTATACTTTATTTTAATTTTTTTTTTTTCATTTTATCATGAGCCTTCCATTTCAACCTTTGATACAAAGCTTTTAGATGTTAACGGCTTTCTTTCTTAGTTTTGTATCACGCTTATCAACAATAACAATTATTTCTGAACGTCTATGTTAAAAATAGTAATGTTTTCAATAAAATTTTAGATTTTTAAGAATAAGAAGCAAACTTCGTGTAGCTGTAGTCAAATGTAACTAGGTAAACATCCAAGCGTGGTATCACACTGCTTATTTTACTTGGGCTCTCCCCGTCCATTAATTTGACTGCATTCGCCTGGTTTTAAGCTCGCGAGTTTGCCTTAGAATGGATGGACAGTTCATTATGCTAATTATTCTATATTTTGATATTTTTTCCTCAGCCAGATCAAAGCCATTTATGCAGGAATTTAAGGTTTTACACAAAATAATGTACTCTCCTAAATGCATGTACAAATAAGTTTGTAAACACCATTTAAGAAGGGTTTAAAAATTCGTGTACTTTAAAAAAAAGTCTTGTGAAACATTCGAATGTGAAAACAGTAATATATTTTATTCTTTCTGTATATTACAAATGTTTTCCCTTCTTCCCTTCATATTCCTCTGCATCTATATTAGTATTATCCACCCTATTATTCTTGCTGACCTTAAAATATTAATAGCTTACAGCTTATATTTAGTTGTTGCATTAATTAATTCCTAAGTAAATATTAACATATTTCAAATTTTAGGTGAATCATCAATACAACCAACAATCATTGCGGCCGTCAAATCATTACACGACAACGCAGAATCTATGACCAAAATCGGAACATTAACTAGAAAATGTAAAATAACAAAGGGCTTACGAGAATGTTATCATATGTCTCCATTGCTTTTTAATATCTATTTAGATACAGCATTAAATAAATCGAAAAAAACGTGGTGGAATGGGAATATTAGACAAAGATGAAAAATTTAAACGAAGGATATGAAAAATGTGATCTATTCTTAAACTGGAATATGCAAGGCGGGACAGCCAAAACTTGGAAATAGACCTTAAACCTCAGAATCAACATAATTATCTGGGAGGAAAACTGGATATTTCTGGCACACATGAAGAAAGGATACATTCAAGAATAACTCAAGCAAAAGAAATTACTGAAGCTTTAAATTCTTTGTTATGGCAGAAAGGTAAAAAAATGAAAAACAGGATATGATATATAACTCTATGATGAGAAGTGTACCTACTTCTGTATGAATCTGAAGTCTTGGAAGGATGAAAAAGAAACTATTGTCAACAGAAATGGACTTCCGACGATGATTTTCAATGAAATCTAGATTGCAAAAAGTGAAAAATGAAATTAGAAGATCAGTCAATTAAGAACGAACTAGTTTAGAAGAAATTCAGGGAAAACGGCTAGTTTGGTATGGACATAGTTGCCACATGGGAGGAGAAAGACTGACAAATATGATCATGAAGTGGATCCCAAACGGAAGAAGGTGAGGACACCCACGTGACACCTAGAAGAAGAGCATCATCACTGCTAGGTCACAGAGAAATGTTCAAGAAAAGGATTGTTTAAATAGATATAAGTGGCAACTAGGAACCCGAAGGCGACCAGTTTCGTTTAAATTGTGAAAGTCAACTATCACATATACTCTGTCTGCAATAATAAATATAACATTTTGGGGATTTAACATAGTTCATGCGCATAAAATAGGTAATAGGCAAATAGATAAGTTTACCAGGACTGCTGGAAATTCAACTGACACCATTGCTTGTTAATAAATTAATATAAATTGAAGTTAATTTTATTGCAATTAGTTGTTATTACGAACATCGTCACAGGGAGGATTTTCATTGTCGCCACTGCTTATTTACTTAACCTAGTACCATGTATTTCATCTTCGATAGTCAGCCGCTCCACATGTTACTCACGGTAGGCTAATAAGCGAGGGAAAGTGTGCTGGTTGGCGTTGTCCAAGCGTAGAGCTATTGAAGAGAAGGGGAGTGGAGGGGGCGTGAGAACCGGTTCCCTGGGCTCCTGGTGGTGGGCACTGTCCTCCGTAATTTGGACACCGTCGGGTTGTTCCTGTTATCAGAACCCCCATATTATCGGAATGAAGGAAAATTAAAATGTTGTCCCGCTCACTGCAGTGATGACCCTGCTTCAAAAACAACAAAAATAACACACCCGCTATCGCGCTCTAGAAAGGAATAATAAAAACGACATACATAAAACTTAAACGCAACTTATAATCTAAGAAGGCACGATGAGAGAACCAGATTGGGTATACATACAGGCTTAGTCAGACATTAACCTGCCCATTATCCGATCTCTTATTTTTTGTTTTCATTTTCTTTCCTTTCTTTTCATAACATAGTAGGAGCTTCTGCTTCTAAAACGTCAACCTCTGCCACATTTATAGCCTTGTTCATCATCAGGGCGGTGGCTTCAACTACGCATTCCCCGTCTTCTAACATTTATGCTTACGCTTAATAGAAACGAGGGCAGCAATGAAAATGTCTTGAGTGCCACGTTTCTAAAAACAAATGAAATTTATTCATATTTGACAGCAACGTTATGATGTTTTGCGAGCTAATTGCTATATAGTTTGTTTGAATTGGCCTAATAGTTTCTTAATAAATCATTTAACATTTTTTTTTTTTTTTTTTTTTTTTTTTTTTTTTGTTCACCCAAAAATGAATTTGAATAGAGAACACCTCTAGGTTACGACTGTTCACGCGTTTAAATCACCATTAAGGCTTAAACAATGTAGAAATCGGCTTTGAAATGTGTTTGGCACAGAGGCCCAATCTAAGGCAACAATTTATTGGAAACGAAAGAAAAAATGGAGCACAAAGATTCATTAAATGTTTTAAAAGCAGCCAAATAATTTAAGTAATTTAAGTAAAACTGAACAAAGAGCTCGATTTTTTTCTTAGTGATGAATTTTCTGAAGGACGCTCAAGGATTACTATTACTGATAAAAATACTGCCGCTGTTCGAACAATTCCTGAAGAACATCAAAGCACACCTAAATTTATGTGGGTAACATTGGTCCTTGGTAAGAGTCAAATCCAAAACATTTTACATCAACACTTAGACGTGAGAAGACTTTGTTGCTGGTGTACTCCAATGAACTAACCAACCATGAAAATCAACGTATTAATTGGTGCTGGAAACTCTCCAAAATGACACTTCATATTTGGTTTCGAATATCATCACTTGTAGCGGGGTCACTGAGGGGTTATCCTCCCTATGGGAGGCGCCCTCTGACTCTAGCCATTCCGGGATAGAATCCCTTACTGGCATAAAATGGTGTTTTAAAAAGATGGTGGTTCAGCGGTGGGATTTTTGTCTAAGATTTTTTTTTTTCTTTTTTGGGTTATACTGATGATATTGGGGATGATGAGAATCTATGCAGTAGTCAAGGATTTGTCAGTATTAGTCTGGGGCGTTTGTAAGTTTCGCCGGGGTCTAAGTGTTTCGAATATCGTTTCTGGTGATGATTCTTGTATTTACTGTTACATACTGAAAAGAAAATTCAATCGATTCAGTTCGACTTTCGACCGAATTTAAGCCTATAAAGCTGAATTCGCTGTGTTGATGCACATACCTTTACTGCTAATTGGTACACAAAATGTCTATTTAGCGCAAAGTTTTGAAAAGCAGTCCAAAGGAAAAACTAGATCATGACAACGCGTCATTTCATACAGCAGAACTAACAGTTAAGTATCTGGAGCGTAATTTTAATTAGGTTCAACAAAGGTCTTAAAAGTCACGGATCTTCATATGTACCCTCCTTAACTTTGTACTGATTTTAGCCGAAGCTCTGAACAATATTTCTTCACATGATGTATTTAAAAGCGCTGTTTTGTGCATTAATTACCTATTTAACATAAAGTGTTTCTTAATAGTGCCCTTCATGAGGAAGAAACTTTGTGCAGCAAAATAGAAGCTGTGTTCACCCAGTTATGAATTACTTTCTGAATCAGTGAATATTTAGTTTTATATAAACTTCGTTTAAGCACATGTATGTCTGTTTAGTGAAGCCCTTCATGCTTGCAGAGTACATAGAATATTAACAGTTTTCTTTATGAACATTCATTTAGCTGTTATTTATTTTCAATGGTAACCTGCTGCTAAAACAGGAATATTGTAAATAAATAGGAGAATATGAATATGTTTACAAACATTCTTCGGGGGAGCAATTTATTTTTGTATTTTTACCGGGATCAGTTGAAATGAGAGAAAGCCATGATATTCTTTAAAAAGTAAGAATTTTATATGCAATGTTCAAAGGCTGATCAAACTGATCATTAATTCATAAACGATAACAAGCTCTTAATTGAGAACTATGGTGACTGCTGGATTTTCAGTACAGAAAACATTAACAAAATGTAATTATTGGTATTTCGTGCAATTGGCGATACTCTAAGCATTGATAAAGCAGGTAAGGTATTATCAAAGAAACTTGCATTATGTGTTATACTATTATTAGAAGACCATCTCAGCAACATTGACGTTAGAAGCATGGGCAAATACTTCGTCATCTGCATCTGTTTCCAAACTTCTATCAAATTTCACTTGAGAGTTGCTCGCGGTTGCACTTAGTGGCAGATTAGTGAGGATAATATTTTTTATACTGCATGCCATAATGCATGAGATGTGTCTCAGTACTATAGCTAATGAGAATAATCCTATTACTCGGTACGAGACCACAGAACATATGCACAACTTCCTGTTTATGGGCCAAACCTCGTCGCTTGAGTTTCAGATCAAACGAGTTGAATATAAACGGACATGCTACACTTACAGAATATCACTTAATGTAATGTACGTTACTGTTACACATCTGATATGCTGGTCTTTCTTTGTATACGCTCTTTTTTAGATATTTTCTTAGACTGGGCAATGATAAATTAGGCTGTCATCCACACATAAACCAAATACCTTGTAGAAATTTACGTCAGAAATTGATATGGGTAATCGTAATAAAAAATAGTTTTCTCTACTCACTCTTGTACAATTTATTCTTACAAATGCTTATTCCCAGATCCATTTCACGTTAATGAGAATGAGAGTGAGAGAGGAACGAAGAAGGAAGAATAATAAATATCCGTTTGAGGACAGTGTAATAATTTTAAGATTCAAACAAATAACAAGAAATATCTCAAACAATTTGACAATTTGTCTGCTTTAAGAAACTACATTTTTTGTGTCGTAATATTTCGTCTATATTTTATGATTTGCAAGTTATGCAAAAACCATTAAAAATAAAATCCACTTCGAAGGCTATTCCTAAAAATTCAGGATATATACACAGTAGATGACAAATGAAATGTGTATCTTTAAAATACAGTATTTTAATCAAAATCGTTACTGCTATTTTTGAGAAAATCAGCATCTTTTTTTTAAAAAAAAAATCCATCTAAAAGATAGTCAAACGGTGAGGGATGTTTTTTTCTCAAAGGCACGTTTCTATGCAGAAAGGTTTACAAAGTATTGATGAACATAAGCATGGAGTATAAGTTGGTTAACCTGATATTTTCCAGCTATATTTTGCAGTTATGTTTTCCGGGTGCATAAGGGTTGTAACGTTTCACCGTCATGGCTGACACAGTATGCACGAAAATTAGTTCAAAGATTTGTGATGGCATAAATAAAGGTAAAAACCTATAAAGGTAATACTTTCAAAGTAGAAGAGAAATGAGAAGAAAAACAAAAGGAGTTCTGGAACAGAATATATAGCTCATGGAAATAAACCTAGACCAGGAAAATAACAAGTGAAGAGGTGGGGTGTATAAGGATTGTAATGGTGAGGCAACTAATACTTTCACTACTAAAATCGTGTCTGCAAATAGTTTCATTCAAACTGACAGACTATGTATGACTAAAGATAGTATCAGATTCGTCTGCTGTTGTACAGAGTCGAAAAGACCATAATATTCTATAGTCATGGCATTCTGGAAACATCACCAAACTATGTTGAGGGAAAAACAATGTAACACTTCCATCAGTTATTGTAAATGTAGGCAATCTGTCGCATCTCTATGACAAGGAATTGTGTTTCTTGGAAAAGAAGCACGGCCTAATAGCCATGAGTGTGGATATTCCTATAAAATACAGCTAATTCTATGAACATTTGAAAACAGAATAGTGATTCTTGTGTGGATTTTTATGGAGGGCAAGAACTATTTTGTATTATTCTTTTTATGTCTCAAATGAGGTTAACTGCATTGATATTTGTTTATTTTAATATCAAGTATTTATTACATATTTCTAATGTTCTGAAAGATGATGTATAATTGTTAAAAGGTTGAAATAGCAACCATTTTGCAAGGAAAAGTTAGTATTTTGTTTAATTTCTGAAACTCTAGAAATCTTAAATATTTTCCCGTATTGTTCCAAAGTACTGTTTTCCACTGTATAAAAATTGAAAACATGTGTCAATAAAATAAACATGTATATTCGAATAAGTCTTACTATAGAATATTTGAGTGCAATACAGTACTTCCTCCACTTACTGTAAATGTATAGAGCAAGGAGAGTAAAACTGACACACTAGACTTCATTGTTAAAACAATTAACAGAATGTTGGGTCACTCTAAGCCCCATTGATTCACTTTAACATAATTTACACTCTTCGTTCAATCAACTACCTATTTGACTTATTCGTTTAAGGGATCGAGCGAGAGAGAGAGAGGGAAGGAGGAGGGAGGGGTAGAGAGAAAAGAAAGAGGGGAAAATTTGGATATGGTAACCACTGTTTATTAAACAGACATGTAATGTAATAAGTTAGAAAACTCTAAATGCTTGTTAAGCTATTAAAAATAGAATACTGTGTAAGCAAAATGCAAAATCAAATTCAGAGTTTAAAGCTGAAGTATACAATTATACTAGTTATAATACCACTTTAGCAATTTGTTCACCGCTTTATGTAGAAATATCAAAAATATACTTACTAGAACTTAAAACCGGGATCCTCCAGCATTATTGAGGGCATTTGGACAAATGAGTAAAATTAGAGATTAAAATGTTCAATCTATTCCTAACAATTCACCGTTACAGAGACGATTAATAGAATGGGTGAGATTATCCTGAAATGCATCGAATTATGTTAAATGAGCTCGGGGTTTTCTCAGGAGATTTTTAACCAGGGAAAGCCTGAAAAACTTAGGTGACTTTAGTGATCCACCCCCGATGAGATTCGATTTCCGGTCCTTCGAGCTGGAAAGCAGACAGTATCCAACGCTATGGAGGTCATTTCTTTCGTGCAAAACTGTGTAAATCACTGTATTGCATACACCACTTTGAAATCAGTTACTAAAGTGACACTCAGATTTCGAATCAATGCATATTATAATTTGTTAAAACTACTATGAAATGCTAGGTTGGTCTCGATCGTGAGTAACGCACCAAAGTTCATAAACTGAGAACACAGTGCTCTTAGCCTCCCCCAACTTCAACCCCAATGCCAACCGCAGGGAAATGGATTAGTTGCCATCCACTCCAGGAGATGTCACCAGCAGATGGCTGCGTAGTTCACTACTGGCAGCCTATGGTCATTTTTGGTTGGCTGCGTCACTGGGCACATTGGCCCCTCTACCGGTGGATAGGAAATTGAAGTAGGCTACAAGAATGTCTACTGTAGACTGTTTGTTATGCAAATGATAGGCTAGGATACACGCCCGCTGGAATATGCACCGGAACCGTCCAAAACATTGCGCCTCTGACCCTGTTCTTTGCATTAATAATTCATTATATCGCCGTGTATTTTAAGACATGTCTCATGCTTATTTTTTCTGCCTTGACTCTGCTCTTAATCACCGTTATTTAAACAAAATGCTTTTTTTCTTTTTTTAGTTTTGTTTATATCCTAAGGTACTCAAAGTCGTGGAGCGTGCAAGTTGCTCATTAATTGCCCGATCAGTGGTGTACAGTCATCTGCCGTAATCATCTGTAATATCGCCGTGTAATTACTGCAGTATTAACATCCTAGTTAAACAGTTGATTACAACTGTTACGAAAAACTGAAGTATTTTTCTTGGTCGGACAGCGTGGTTGTCAAATTAATGCATTAAAATTAATACTGAAAAAATATAGACATTAAATTACGGTAATGCTGAACACTACGACCCACCGTAAAAGGCAAGACGTTTGCGTCTACCAACCCAGATCACGCCAATATTCAATTTGCTAACTTCATGACACTTTATCTCAGAAAGTATATAAAAGATCAGACCAAAAATGTGCGGGACGTATGCCCAGCAATTTTAAATTTACTTTCGACTCAACGATTAGCTGTCGAAGAGCCTCTATGCTCTACTCACTCACTCTAAATTTACTAATCTGCTTTCACAAATAATGTGGTTTATTAAGAAATATAACTTTATGCAACTATACATGTTTTATTAAAATTTATCAGCAATTAGGTTTTTAAAACATAACCAGCCTGTTAGCCCCAAAGTATATCAGTAACAGAACCTAGTTTTGTTTTTATAATCTCATAATTTCTTCAGCTTTCTTCGGTAATTCCTGAGAAAACAGGATTATACCAGAAAGTCATTTATTTAAAAACCTGTTCAAAATAAAGATAGAGAAAAGCGGCTCAAAAATATTCACACAGAAAATTAGGCATACGAAATTGCGCAATTTGTAGGGCAAAACGTCCTCCAAACGATAAGCTAAAATGTAACTCTATTCCAAATGTTTTTTTATGTGAAATGATGCAGAACTCACAATACAAAATAACAATTCAATGTTGTTTTTAAAAAGGTTTTTTAAAATAAAAGACTGTGCCTTGTGATGCAATCCTATATCCAATTAAAGAAAAACTTTCAGTTCAAAATTAGATAAAAAATTAAAAACTTTTTGGATACTTCAAGTATATTTATACTTGAAATTGTAGAAATTATGTGTAAGGGCCCATTCACAATGAAGCCGTAACATAACGCAATGGGAAGCTTTAAGTAAGACCACTCTTAATACAGCGATAGGTGCAATGGATGAACATGCTGTGGGTTTTTACCGTAAATGTATTCAGTAAAACATATTCAATATGAAAATTACTCCGGTCTTTATAAATAAATAGGACATCATAAGGTATTGCATCAAGCAAAACTACAGAGTAGAGAGTGACGTCAGGATTTATAATGCAATGGCACGACCTAACAGATGGCTATGGTTGTACAAACAGCGCAAAAGAAATCTTCAGCGGATTTTCTATCGTTCTCTGGGATCTTCTGATGCGAGTTTTCCACCTTGCCTATTGCAGAGCGTGGTGGCGTGATAACAGCAATAAGGGGGGAAAAAAGGAGACGTTTATACCTTAGGTTTTTCTGAAAACGATACTATTTAGAATTCTCTCACACACCCACTCACCCACACAGGCATACAATGTGTTTGTGGATAGTGATTTATGATTTACCGATACATTTGTGAGAATAAGGAATTGTGTGATTAAATATATCTCTCTTTTGCTATAACTGACTAATCAAGCTTAGAAACTATATATATATATATATATATATATATATATATATATATATAGTTTACATTAATATGACAATATATTATACTACTAAAATTGCATTTCGCTTTTGTATATATTCCTCTTGTATTCCTATGATGACACTAGAAGTAGTAAAGGAAAATTAATCAATTGTAGTTTGAGTTAGAGAGAAAGATGCTACTTTATTTACTTACTTACTTTTGCTTCTATCCAGCTACAGAAATTGATATTAGTGTGAAGATGCAGTTCTGTTTACTCCTTTCTTATGAAGTTCTGGCATGCTATGTATTTAATGAATACCATTCAGTCTTTACTTTGCATCCTCTGAAAATCTTCTTACACCTTCACATTATACATTTCGGTAACCTGGGCGCTCATCAAATTTTCATCTTAGGTTTTAATCCCTTCAAAGGCGTGTCCTGCACTAGCCGATTCAAAGAGAACCGTCATACAGATAAAAAGCGCATTATAACCGAGATCCTAGAGGTGGTGAACTGTTGGGTGATCTTTAGGTTAAATAGATGTTAACACTATTTTCTTAATGAGGGAACAGGCCTAAGGTCTGATTACCTGACATAATAGGAAAAGACGAACACCATACTGGATAATCCAGTTATTAATGAACACGCATTACGTGATACACAACTCTATTGTACACAGCTGTGTTGTCATCTCTACGTGTGCTTTTCATAGCTTAATATTTTTGACAACGCCGCTCTTCCAGTGTTATATGCGAAGGAAGATTGAGGAAGAAGGAAGGAGTATTACAGCTCGGCACTAGCATTTGCACGATTCCTCCTATATTACCTCCGAAAGAGATGGTCTAAGGAAGTAGAAGTCAGCCAGAGCTAGTGGCGGGAGGCACAACGCAAGCGGGGTCTCCAAAGTTTGATTCCCATCTACATAAAAAATATTTCCCAAAATTTTATTTCCGCAAATTAACTATTTCCACGATTTTGATTAAAATACCACACGCTTAAGCTACTTCCATGACAAATTGAATGGTCTCTGTGCCTCTTAATTATAAATGAGTTGCATGAGTGGTAAGAGATAGATAAGATCTTACTAAATAAAAATGTACACTGGCTAAAGCACACAATTTATGTCTAAGACATTCTTTTTAAGTGGAGCTAACTATCTGTGAGATAACCTGTGGTACTTACACAATTTTCAAATACTTATACGCTTCTCAAATAGCAAATTATTTCTTTGTATCTTTGGGTCATGCAAAGAAAACGGAACTTCAAAGCCATCATACACTAACCAGTTCTCAAAAGATTTGACTATCCCTTGAAGTCTATTGTTGTTGAACAATTGTTTGTAAGGAAAGGTTATATGTTTCTAGGTTGGCCAAAGTCTGCGTAGTTTAGCAAGTTACAGCCTCACACATGGACACGTGTGCTTTCTGCATGTATCCTGAGTTACATTCAGGTCAGCTGAGATTTATGCCACATTTCCTCGGACTCTTATGAGTTTTAAATCACCATTACTTCGCTCTTTAAGCCAAAGGAAATCAGTGACAGACAATTAAGCAGCATTAGTCTATCAGAGAAATATATGCAAAACCACCTGTACCTCACTTAAAGGCTAAAATTAATGCTGTGAGCAGAGCAAGTACGACGTACTTTATTTGCTGGGTACTCGACCATCAGTATCTACTTGTGCTGCAGGAACGAGCATATAAATTTATAAATCCGTGTTACTGCAGCTTTACTAATTCCTCTACGCTTCAATTGTCAAAGCTTCTCTATTTTTATCCTCTCCAATATAATTACGCTAGCAGAGTAACGATAAGAGGAAATAACTCACGGCGGCAACCGATGCAAAATAAAATGCATAAAACTTTCTACGTGGTGTCTGCAATATATCTACTTAAAAAGTGGTTGCGATAGAAAAGCTAAAGAACAAAAACGAGTCTAGAGTGCTGCAGTGTGGTCACTTTACATACGAGTCCTATATTTTATGGAACGTCATTACCACAACATTCGTTGGGTTGTGCAGAGGTGTAGTTTGTGCAATACAAATACATAAAAGATCAGAATTACTTGCGTGATTGTTATACGATTTAGGGGTTTTAAAAGCACGTTAAGACCACACAGATTTATAAATGTTAACCGTCAAAAAGAAGTTCATTTACATATTACCAAACTCACGGTAGTGTTGAGAGGGAAAGTCTGAGAAATTCTCCAAAGAGAAATAATATTTAAAATGTATTATGTTAAATGTATAACGAAGATGTGTTTTTAGAGAGTTAAACTCTCCTTCCATACAAGTATTAGGCAAGTTGGTCTGATACGATCTCAAGGAGGAGCTTTCCATCCAACGCTTTTTTGGAAGTCCCAGCTATCTTTTGCCTTGAGGGTGTTAGTGAAGCATAGTTCTTGAAATTCTGTGAGGTAGCATTCGTGTAAGTTCTTCAGGTAATTTTGTATATTATATACAATAGGTTCAATATCCAGTTCTTCCACGACTTCCTCATTTATTTTATGGTCCGGTTTTGAATTTAGGTCTTGTCTTAAATATTATATAAGTAAAATCTCACAAAATAATACACATGAGAAAATTTGTATAAGCGAAATACGCGATGGACAAATATTTAAATAATTATCATAATAAATGTCTTTGGGGTTATCACAACTCCCAATATTTACTTAACATAACCCTGCCCAGTTCTTTTAGCACAAATTTCCATTTTATGTCTCAAATAATAGTAAAAATCAGATGACTTTTTCTACTCTTGTACTAACCATTCTTACAGACTCTTATACCTCTATCTTCTTCGTGTTAGTTGAGATATTTGTACAAATTATCTTATTACTTATTTCCTTGTAGGTGATAGGGGCATATTAGAATACAGTAGGCTGTGAGCGATAGTCAAATCTGTTAAAGCTTTGAGATCCTGTTGAACGCTTAACATATAAAGAAATCAACGATGTTCCATTTCACGGAAGTTTCAAGTTTTCCGAACTTTCCACAAATAACAAGGAATATCTCCAAAATGGTTCATTCTACAAAAAGTTTATTTTGATATAAACTGTGTTTTAGTGAGATCTACATTTTTTGTATATTAAGAATACTTACAGTTTACGAGTTATTCAAAAGTCATCCAGAGTAAATAGGAATACATAGGCCAGAAAATTCAAAATGTACATTTCATTTGCCATACAAATATCTTAAACATGACATTTTAATCAAACCCGTTAGAGCCATTTTCAAGGAAATCAAAATTTTCGAAAAATTTTCCACGTAAAGGGTAGCTTAGGATGGGTCTATTTTCTTCAAAATCTTTGTGTCGCATCCTTAAAAGACATTAAACTTAAATATCAACTTTGGTTTTTAACCGACTTTTCGTTGAGTTATGCTGTCCACAGACTGACAGACACACACATAGACCGACACACACACACACACACACACACACACACACACACACACACACACACACACACACACACACACACACACACAGAGAGAGAGAGAGAGACAGACAGACCGTTTTTTAAAAATGCTTCTTTTGGATTCAGGGGTCTCAAAACATATATTTTTGGAGAAATCTCGACATCGTATTTTTGGGTGAAATACAATATTTCCTTCTACTTATCGGTAGAGAAAGTAAAAATGAGAATGGATCGCAATAGTGCAGATTGTTCCATCTATCCAATAATTCCGATAATGAAGGCAGATAAAATGGATGCCACCCTAATGCTATCTCACTGGCAGATGAAGTAGTAGATCTATGGTTGCGTAGTAGTAAAACCTCTATGGACATAATCCGAACCTGCCTATTATTCATCACTTCTAGAAGCAGATGCACATTTGTCTAACGCTAAGGCCTATGTGGACACGTGTTGAAGATATGACTTTATACTATGTACTCATGGTACAGGATGACACCTGGAAAGCTGACTAACCACAAGGCACATCCTAACAAATCAGTCGCGAAATGTTGTTAAAGTGAAGTAAATTAAAATATAAAAATTAAAACAGTATCAGCATATATTGCAAGCGCCATGTTAACAACATTACTGAGAGCTGTCAAAAATACTTGGATTTACCACGCGCCAAAATGGAAAAGACTTTTTCCTCAGTTTATTTCTTGATCTATAAGCATGCTTGCGTGTTAATATAACTCTTCTTGGAAAATGCTTTAATGCAAATACCTCAATTTTATAAAATGTGCGCGTTACTACTTCCCCTTCCTCGAGGTCCCCAGTTGCATTATACATTAGAAGTCAAGAATACCCCATCCATTGAACGACAAGGTAAAGGGGTCTGTCATTCGCAGAGTTTGTAATTGGTCACTCCCGTGTCTGTGGGTGGTGAACGTGTTATAGCCTGCATGCAGGATCTGGAAAGACTTTCCCCTTCTTTTCATCTTCCTTTTCAACGCACAGAGAGAAATGTCTGAGCGATAATTTCTCCTTAGAAATTGCTATGAATGCAGACAGTTGCTCAAAATGATTATCTTATATTTAAAACTCTACTTATCCGTCACTGTGCTAAACTTGGTACTTCAAATGGAAATTCTTGAGACGCTTAAATTATAGCGGTTTACTTAAACATATGAGAGGTTCTGGTTATTTAGAAAGATTGCATACTAGATTGTAAAAGGTAAAGGATACAAACAGAGGGGACACCTCGCTCAGGTGTCTACTCAGATATATTGTGGCTACCATCTCGCAGGAGGCAGGGATGAAATGAGGGAACCGAAAGTGCCACACAGTGTCGCATTTTGTATATTCGTCTATAATCGATAAACATCAAGTGCACATGAGAAAATATTAAACAAAAACTCAGACGTATTTTGAACTAGAAATTAAAGTAACTTTTTACTGGCATACCCATTTCCAAAATATGTAATTAATGGTTTTAACTGATGGTCTGATTAAAATAAATTAAACACAAAACTAGGAACAATAATAGATTGTATACCATTAACAAAGATAGAAGACGCAATAACTCATGCGAATATATATCAACCGATTTTTAAACTTAATAAGGTCTTACATTTAAAGCGGTAATATATTCCATGACCTATTAAGTGCATCGGGAATCCATTGATAGATGATAGTCAAAGAATTTTAATCTTTAATCAAACTTTTCTATCCGGCTTACTTCTTAGAGATGGGCAACCATAACCCTTTCGAACCATGGATAGTAACAAAAAAAGAAATATGCATACAGGGCAGTAGAAATGAAATTCATGTGATATGTAAGAGAATGTACTAAAGATGATAAAATACAGGAAGCAGTAGAATTTGATAGGAAGTAGAACTAGATGTAGATTACAAACGGAGGGGATTAACACTGAGCCAACGATGGAGGCTATTTTATGTCAGACCCTGGATGGAAGAGATGAAATGAAAGTGCTCTATGGGCCTATTGGAACCTGATTCACCAGCGCGAGCCAACGTGAGAGTCCCTAGTGTGTGCTGGAGATTAATCTCAACACCAGGGTTTGCCAAGCAGCCACCAGCTGACAGCAGTCCATCCCTGCAGGTCAGAGGACTGAAACGCCACCCATTCGTCGCCAACAACAGTGAAAGCTCGCAAAGTCCCCACACAGCAGTGCTAAACTCGCCCATTGCTAACACATCCAACCCCGAAGGACCGAATTGAAAGGAAAGAGAAATGAAACGAAAGGAAGGGAAATTTGGGGATATAATTGTTCTTCCCATCATGTGTTTGGTGACTCGGGAAAACACCCGAAAGTACGCTTGGGTCACGAAGGTCGGCCACGGGGATCGAACCCACCACCTCTCGAATGCGAGCCTCAGGCGTTACCACGGAGCCATCTCGCTCGGTAGATCTTATATGCCAGTTTTGTGTTATTAAATATGATGAAATCGAATGAAATGGAAGGGTCATGTAAATAATGTACTATCGGGAAGTAGGACCTGGGTAGACCTCGTAACAGATGGATAGACAATATAGACCGGAACAAGTGATGACGCCTAATCCTGAAAAATGAGGAAGACTAAAATACTTCGTTTTCTCAACTATATGAAGTTGGATACCTTCCCTTTAATATGATCTACCGGGCTGTGCTCTTAGTATTGATATCTAAAGAAAGGAACCATCCTCCGTTACGATTTATGGCCCCCGCCCAAATGATCTCCTATGAATTACACAGGAATGCCACAGCTGTTCTCAATGTCCTACATTCAATTTAACTGGGGTTATTCTGTGGTTCTTCACTGTCTTGGAACCAGGCAGTAACTCGAAAGTGACATCTCAAAGTTGGAAACATCAGTAACAAGATATTAGATAGATGATACAGAAAGCCAACAACCATTCTAATAAAAACTACAGAGTTCAATACTACTCCAAAGTTTGTGTGAAGTTAGAACTCCGCCAATGCAGCAATTAGACTAGCAGGAACAAAATAACAACTCTTCTTGCCCCACTTCACGGCTTCAAACTTTTGCTAGTATCTTCGGGTCTTGCTTTTCCGTTATGACTGATAAATCGGAGTTCAATGGAAATTCCGTCCTTTACTCTGGATGACATAATTGCATTAATTGTATAGCTTCTTAATTCTTAACAGTTTGTCAAAAATATATGTTTATTATTCTGCACTGAATATAGTTGCAGGTGTTCCCCATTTTACCTTCTCTACAGGTAAGTAGGGGAAGTATTGTATTCCACCCAAAAAGTTGATGTCGAGATTTCACCGGAAATACGTTTTGAGATCCCTAAATCCAAAAAAAGCATTTTTAGAAAAAGGTCCGTGTGTGTGTGTGTGTGTGTGTGTGTGTGTGTGTGTGTGTGTGTGTGTGTGTGTGTGTGTGTGTGTGTGTGTGTGTAGCATAACTCAAAAAAGAAAAGTCGGTTAAAAACCAAAGTTGGTATTTAGGTTTAATGTCTTTCAAGGATGCAACACAAAGATTTTGAAGAAAATAGCCCCACCTTAAACTACGCTTTACATGGAAAATTTTTCGAAAATGTCTAACGATTTTGATTAACATGTCATATGTTTGAGATATTTTGATGACAAATAAAATGTATATTTTGAATTTTCTGGCTATATCCCCTGTAGTAGCATTTACTCTGGACACTTTTGCATAACTGGTAAACCGTGAGAGATAGATCAAATCATACTATACAAAAAATGTAGATCTTGCTAAAATACACAATTTATGTCTGAATAAATTTTCTTGTAGGGTGAACCATTTCGGAGATAATCCTTGTTATGTGTGTGAGTTTCGGCAAACTTAAAACTTTCGTGAAATGGAACATCGTTGTTAATTTTTTTATATGCTAAGTGTGCAAAGAGAACGGAATCTCAAAGCTTTAAAAGATTTGACTATCGCACAAAGCCTACTCTATCCTAAATTTCCTCTTACACCTATAAGGAAATAAACAATAAGATAATTTATCTCAACTAACACAAAGAAAATATAGTAATAAGAGTTGTAAGAATGGTTAGTACAAGAGTAGAGAAAGTCATGCAAGTACAACACATCAGATTTTTTATTTTATTGTTCATATTTCTGATTTCTGGACATGTTCTTAAGTAATACTATTCTTAGCACCATATTTGGCCATTTGGTAGATTTAAAAGTGACGATCAACTCTAATTTTAAGTCGGTTAACAGTCACTAAGCTCTGAATCGCAGATTGGTGCATTTGGTGCTATATATATAAATAATCCCTGCGTTTATGTGGCGGGGGGTACACAAATTAAGCCCGTGTAGTTGCGGTGGTTTAGCTTGTCTTTAGGAGCATAAAAGGGGAAGGCTACTCCCACCACGCAAGTTAGGGCAGAATACTTGCCTCTTCAGTCCAACACTAATTGAACAGGAGCTGAACCTTCTCACACTTCCCCCATAACAATAGATAGAGAAGTGAGTATCTGTGTCTCTTCTCAATATCTCTCTTCCCCTTTCTTTCGGCTTGAGAACAACATAAACCAAATAACCTGTAATGCAGTGGAATTATTTAATGGTGTATAGTTTCTTCCCTTCTCTTCCCTTAGCTTTCTCACTATTTCTATTTTATTTTTGATTTGGAAATGTCACTTTTTGTATCTTTTTGAATATCTTACCCATTACTGACATCAATGTGCAATTCTTTATCATTAATATCAAGATCACTATGTTGAATGTGGAATCAAATAATTTTGTTTGAAGTATAAAGTCATGCCGTCCATTTTTCCCCAGATGTTTTTTCCATCCAAGCAACTTTTTTTCATATTTTTCCTTATGTATTTCATAAGTTTTGCGTCGTATCTTGTTTGAGTTTAGGGTGCCTATATATTTATTGATTTTTAATGTTAAATTAATAGTCCTCTTCTTCTCGTTCTTGGTCCTCTTGTTCTTGCCTCGGCTGTTTTTGAGACTGCTTAGTAGGTCGTGGGAAAAATGAGTGGTTATCTTAGAGTGGATTGAAATAAGTATTAATAAAAATGAAATGAAGGTGAAAGACAATTGCACTTTTATTACAATGTTCAGCAGCTAAAACTTGAATACTGTACATTATAAATATAGACCGACTTTCAATAAATATGCCAAATGATTCGGTATCCTGAGCTTCACTTCACCGTCACCAAGAACGTATATAGTCGAATAAACAAAAGATGGTATTGCCTAAATGAATCTTGGATGGAATTTAGCCTGACGCTTGTCTTGTAGCACGGAAACTTTCACTCTATCACTTAAAGATACTTACTTATTCGTCGTGTTCTCCTTACCACTCTGCTAAAACTATTTCAAATCTCCCTACTCTTGCCTGCCAAAATATTGAATTTCTATTGGTTGCCTAGAATGTGGTATATTTCAAATTGAATTGCTTCGGGATTTCTCATTGGGTAAGGGCGCGAAACTGCTGCTCCCACGCTCTTGTCATATAACGGTGAATCTAACAATGTATGATGTTTTATGACCGTTGCACAAAAATAGGTCTACAAAGAATATACTATATAGTTTTATTACTTCCGGGGTCAGTATATCGCTGCGTGTTCTTGCATTCTGGTGAAATGAATTCTTGTACTATATGAAACTTATTGTAATATATGGAAATATTTATTTAAGTTGTAAATATCTTATTACGCGCGGGATACCGTCTCAGTTTTATAACCATGTGCAGCTTTGTGGTTCTTTTATCCACCACAACTGTTATTTAATTGCTGTATTGATATTTAGTTCATTGTTTTTGCTGATTTTAATAACATTAACCACAGGATATTCATAAAAAGGTCTCTTAGTGAATACATTTGTGAAATAAGATCACTTTTCTAAACTTCTGTTTGGATATAATCTCAGAGTCATTGTCACTTGTAGTAGTTTCTCTTTGAGTTTCTTTACAACGCTTGTGAAAAAGCTCTCTCCCATTCCTTCAATAAAAAATGAAACAAAAGCCTCTTGTTTTGTTTCTCTTTCGGCACATATCTCGTAGAATACAACCTTTCCACTCTTAACTTTCTTTACGAGGCTTTTTTGAAGGGAAAACTTTGACTCTGTGGAAAAAGGGTCGGAAAAACAATACTTTTTCTTTGATTATTATATTCATTTCACTTTATTTGCTGTGTGTCACAGTTAGCTGCTCATTTTTAATAGAAACCTCCTCAATATTGTTAATGTGTTTTATTTCCAAGGAGCTTCAACTTGTCATACGTTTTGAAACTCCAGCGAGGAAGTGTTACGGGCAGATCCTACTATGTTTTGGAAACTATTTTTTTACCTAATTTGCGTCATATTTCATATGAAATTAGAGTGGTAAAATTTAGATGCGTAAGGAATTATGCATTAGAATGGCTTCCAGTTTTAATTATGTTAATGATTTAACAAAATAAACTCGGTTATAATTAAAAAGTCTTTTCCACCATAGTATTTAAATAATTCCTCTGAAACTTTTTAGATACACCTTATAGATATGAGGTAAACCATAAAGGTATAACCATTTTAAAATATTCACTGTTCTACACTTTTTGTAGACTATAATAGAAATTTATGCCCATAGCAAACCTTATGCACAATATAGGTATTAATATCTAGAAAGTTTCAAGGAGATCGAAATACAATGTCATCAAACCGGAGCAAGGAAGAAATAAGAAATTAGTAACAACAACAATAATAATAACAATAACAATAATAACAGAAACAACAATAACAGTAGTAACAATAATAACAACAATAATAATGACAACAACAATAACAATAATAACAATAACAATAATAACAATAACAATAACAATAATAACAACAATAATAACAACAACAATAACAACAACAACAATAACAACAACAACAACAACAACAATAACAATAATAACAATAACAATAACAATAATAATAATAATAATAATAATAATAATAATAATAATAATAATAATAATAATAATAATAATAATAATAATAATAATAATAATAATAATAATAATAATAATAATAATAATAATAATAATAATAATTCGTACATTGAAAAGGAACACAATGGCTGCTTAGTTTTTACTGTGTGAATAGGAGACATGGACACTTAAAAGAAAGATTTGAGCCAAATACAAGCGGCATAACTACATGAAATATCTCCGAGCAGTAAAAGAATGTACAATACAAGATAATATTAGAAATGAAATAGAATTATACATATTGACGTTAAAAGGAAGAATTTGCAAAGAATGAATAACACTCGCATTCCATTATAAACATAAACCTTCTGGTCACAGAAGAATACGAAGACCAGTAAAAAGATTGAAAGAAATATGAGGCCGGAATAGGAGGATTTTTGTAAGCCATGAAGAGTTGATGATAAGGTTTCAAGGAGATTAGAATTAAATTGCCACGGTGGAGGATTTTGAATGATAAAAAGTTTTGTTTTGAGAAAAAGCAAATTTTGTATAAACACTAGTATTTACTAAGTTTCACCTGCATGCAGCAGTACGCATACAGAATACGGCAGCATCTACTGCATGGAAACGTAAAAATCCGAAAGAAAAAAAAAATTAGTTGTACTGCTATTACTTCAGTGGGTGGGCGTAACCTGCAACGCCTGTGTAGCACCTTTAAAAATGGCCGCGCATGAAGAATAATTATACAACTATGTGAGGGAAGTACTTTTAAATGACTTCTATCATCTGTATCCTGATTTACAACTTTCAAACCCTTCTATACCAACATTTTCCCCAAGTATCTTAAACTGAAATAATAGAAACAAGATAATGTGTTAGATAAGAGAAACTACATCAGCAAAAGTACAAAATAAGATTTAGTTTTTGTTTTCATAACACAAAAATAACTATAGTTTCATATTATTACCAATAATTAATTTACTAACCTTTGTTAAATTTTGAATTTCAATTTTCAGTTTAACCTCCAAAAGGTAAAAGTGTAGCCATTTTTTCATGGAATTTTGTTTTGGTTTCTCACCTTGTTCTATTTGAAAAGTCCACTGGATCACAGATCTCTCTTTCACTATGAATAGTTTATTTGCATCGTTTGCTCGTTATTAGCTCATATTACTAACTAAAGTATTAAACGCTATGCTTGTGACATAAGTTAAGGTCTTCTCCTTAACTTGTGGATTTTCAAATTATTTGCTGGCCCTTATCTTATTTCCGATATCTGCTAGAATGTTTTTTTCGGAACTCATTCTGTCTATGTAGCATGCATTAGCGATCTCCGTCGAACACATTAATTATTCAGGTATGCAGAATGCTCAGCAGACTTTGCTATGTACTTTGAACAAGTGAATAGGTGGGTGAGTGCGTGATTGAGTGAGTGAGTGAGTGAGTGAGTGAGTGAGTGAGTGAGTGAGTGAGTGAGTGAGTGAGTGAGTGAGTGAGTGAGTGAGTGAGTGAGTGAGTGAGTGAGTAAGTGATTGAGTGACGTTCCAGGGCCCGTCCACAAGGTCATTTAGGCCCGAGGAATGTAAGAACTTTTACCATATCCCGAGACACTTCTATAAACCCTCCAAAAAAACGGTTTTTACTATGGTCTAGCCTTGATATATGAAGACATCTGATAGATGGATAGGAAGAGATGCTTGGTCCTCTGTCAATCTTATCTCACACTATGGAGGCATAAAAACAATCTAGTTTTAAAAGCTTCTTTGGTCACTTTGGGGATAGGGTGTTCTGCATCCATGGCGATACGATGCTATATATCTACCAAACTGCGTGTGCACAGTATTGAGCTATAACTTTAAACTAAAGGTAATATATACCGAGATGGTATTCTGATAGGTTTTCATGTGTAGACGATGACGTGTACACTTGAGTTGTGACCTCAATAGAAGAGAATTATTTGGTACCAAATATTATACCGGAAAGTCTATCATAACCTCATCCAAACTCTATGCACAGCTTATAACATGTGTTAAATAGGCCCTTCTCTCTAGTTACTTTCCTATTTACTTCATGACTGCCCCACTAAAGATCCTACTTATATGTTGCCAAAGCTTAAATCGTTCCAATCTTAAACCCAATTTATACTCTGTGAGCTGCTAAACTTTAAGAAAGTTTTTCCCTTATAATCTCTATCATTTCTCATAAAGTTATTAGTAGGTCGCAGGAGCGCGGGCCCTAATACGGCAATTGCAGTTGAGTATGCGGACGGCATACAATGTGACGTACGTCACACCCCCTCCTCTCGTAGTGCAGTTCCGTGCATCAGAACTCCACCATTCCGACTATATTCAACCGTGATACTGAAGAGTTGCGTGAGTCAAGCAATTATAGTGCAATACCTAAAACAACTAGCCCACGAAGTACAATAATAAATTATTTAGTTGAACAATTCGGACGCGACATATTTGTTTGAGCTGTGTGTAGTTTCAGATTATTAGAACTAAGAAGTACTATTTTTAAAAACACCGAAATAGTAAAGCACACAAGAAAAATGTTGAAAATCAATTCAAATAAGAAGCTATCCAGTCCAAATAGTATATCATAATTCAATAACTATTTATGTGACATAATGAACTCGCATAGAAACGTCTGGTCTACAAATCTTAGAGGTTATTAAATCAATCGAGAAAGTCTCACAAAAAATCAACAAGGTATCCTAAGGACCTTGCCTTGATAAGGTAAAAGACAAATTGTGTGGTGTAATACAATAAATAGATAAAGAGATAAGGAAGGACGAAAGGGCGGGAGGGAGGGAGGGAGGGAGGGAGGAAGGAAGGAAGGAAGGAAGGAAGGAAGGAAGGAAGGAAGGAAGGAAGGAAGGAAGGAAGGAAGGAAGGAAGGAAGGAAGGAAGGAAGGAAGGAAGGAAGGAAACAACGAAAGAAAGAAACAAACAAAAGACACAAACAATGAAACAAAGAAGCAGGGAAACAAAGAAAGAAATAATGACTATGCAATGTTGAGCAATTGGCGAAAACATGGGACAATAACTTAAATGTTAATGCAAATCTTTTCACTACGTTCCATTAACCTCGTGCGATGTCGAAAGAAACTTTTAGGAATTCATGTTGTTACCGATAAATGCACAAGTTTTACGTATATTTATACCTTTCGTATGATTTATTTCACCTTTTTTTCGGAGCTACTAAAGTTTGTCTTTCAAAAACAAAGGCCGATGGAGTGCTGGCTCACTGAGTCACTTATAAAACCACTTTCAGAAAAGAAAGGAAAAAGTAAACAGCTTTAAATGCTTCGTCCACATTGCATCCATTAGGTGCGAGTACGTACGAAATGTGGAATTATTGTATGCAAGGCAATTCATATGCTCAGAGCTGCACGCCTAATTCACACCCCATGAGCTGCTTCCTTGCGAGGTCACTTACGCTCGCCACGGAACAGTCCAGGTACGCATAACTTCCAGTAAAGATCCCGCACTCCCGCGGTTTAGTTATTAGTGATGAGTTGAAGACACAATACCACTATTTCTCAAAACTTTATACCGATAATGATATTCAAGTAATGATAGCCGATACTTCATAAAAAACTGTAAAGGCATTAGCTTTTCACTGAATTTGTTCTTGAAACTTTCTGTATAAAACGCATGAAGCTAATTTTGTTTTCATACGTAGTTTTCAGATGTCGTGGCATCACGTTCTGACAGCAAAGGGAAACCCTAAATTGTTTTTACAGTATATATAGATAGATAGATAGGTAGGTAGGTAGGTAGGTAGGTAGGTAGGTAGGTAGGTAGGTAGGTAGGTAGGTAGGTAGGTAGGTAGGTAGGTAGGTAGGTAGGTAGGTAGGTAGGTAGGTAGGTAGGTAGGTAGGTAGGTAGGTAGGTAGGTAGGTAGGTAGGTAGGTAGGTAGGTAGGTAGGTAGGTAGGTAGGTAGGTAGGTAGGTAGGTAGGTAGGTAGGTAGGTAGGTAGGTAGGTAGGTAGGTAGGTAGGTAGGTAGGTAGGTAGGTAGGTAGGTAGGTAGGTAGGTAGGTAGGTAGGTAGGTAGGTAGGTAGGTAGGTAGGTAGGTAGGTAGGTAGGTAGGTAGGTAGGTAGGTAGGTAGGTAGGTAGGTAGGTAGGTAGGTAGGTAGGTAGGTAGGTAGGTAGGTAGGTAGGTAGGTAGGTAGGTAGGTAGGTAGGTAGGTAGGTAGGTAGGTAGGTAGGTAGGTAGGTAGGTAGGTAGGTAGGTAGGTAGGTAGGTAGGTAGGTAGGTAGGTAGGTAGGTAGGTAGGTAGGTAGGTAGGTAGGTAGGTAGGTAGGTAGGTAGGTAGGTAGGTAGGTAGGTAGGTAGGTAGGTAGGTAGGTAGGTAGGTAGGTAGGTAGGTAGGTAGGTAGGTAGGTAGGTAGGTAGGTAGGTAGGTAGGTAGGTAGGTAGGTAGGTAGGTAGGTAGGTAGGTAGGTAGGTAGGTAGGTAGGTAGGTAGGTAGGTAGGTAGGTAGGTAGGTAGGTAGGTAGGTAGGTAGGTAGGTAGGTAGGTAGGTAGGTAGGTAGGTAGGTAGGTAGGTAGGTAGGTAGGTAGGTAGGTAGGTAGGTAGGTAGGTAGGTAGGTAGGTAGGTAGGTAGGTAGGTAGGTAGGTAGGTAGGTAGGTAGGTAGGTAGGTAGGTAGGTAGGTAGGTAGGTAGGTAGGTAGGTAGGTAGGTAGGTAGGTAGGTAGGTAGGTAGGTAGGTAGGTAGGTAGGTAGGTAGGTAGGTAGGTAGGTAGGTAGGTAGGTAGGTAGGTAGGTAGGTAGGTAGGTAGGTAGGTAGGTAGGTAGGTAGGTAGGTAGGTAGGTAGGTAGGTAGGTAGGTAGGTAGGTAGGTAGGTAGGTAGGTAGGTAGATAGATAGATAGATAGATAGATAGATAGATAGATAGATAGATAGATAGATAGATAGATAGATAGATAGATAGATAGATAGATAGATAGATAGATAGATAGATAGATAGATAGATAGATAGATAGATAGATAGATAGATAGATAGATAGATAGATAGATAGATAGATAGATAGATAGATAGATAGATAGATAGATAGATAGATAGATAGATAGATAGATAGATAGATAGATAGATAGATAGATAGATAGATAGATAGATAGATAGATAGATAGATAGATAGATAGATAGATAGATAGATAGATAGATAGATAGATAGATAGATAGATAGATAGATAGATAGATAGATAGATAGATAGATAGATAGATAGATAGATAGATAGATAGATAGATAGATAGATAGATAGATAGATAGATAGATAGATAGATAGATAGATAGATAGATAGATAGATAGATAGATAGATAGATAGATAGATAGATAGATAGATAGATAGATAGATAGATAGATAGATAGATAGATAGATAGATAGATAGATAGATAGATAGATAGACAGACAGACAGACAGACAGACAGACAGACAGACAGACAGACAGACAGACAGACAGACAGACAGACAGACAGACAGACAGACAGACAGACAGACAGACAGACAGACAGACAGACAGACAGACAGACAGACAGACAGACAGACAGACAGACAGACAGACAGACAGACAGACAGACAGACAGACAGACAGACAGACAGACAGACAGACAGACAGACAGACAGACAGACAGACAGACAGACAGACAGACAGACAGACAGACAGACAGACAGACAGACAGACAGACAGACAGACAGACAGACAGACAGACAGACAGACAGACAGACAGACAGACAGACAGACAGACAGACAGACAGACAGACAGACAGACAGACAGACAGACAGACAGACAGACAGACAGACAGACAGACAGATAGATAGATAGATAGATAGGTATAACACATTTAAGAAAGCATATATATATATATATATATATATATATATATATATATATATATATATATATGAATCTAACATGCTTTCTTAAATGTGTTATACCTATTTTATGATTTACCACCTCGCGAAAATGTATTTCCTCCATATTTAGTACACAGCTCTGTTGTTAGTATTATCCACTTTGAAATAATTCCTCACATCAGTCATAGTTCATTCGATATCACTGTTGTAAATTAGTAAAAGGAAATATTTATTGGCATATGTGGTACGGTACATCTGTAAGGTACTGGGGTTACCAGATTTTGACCTTTAAAACACAAACTGACAGGTGCAAGGAAGTAATAAATATGAGGGTAATTGGGAAAGAAAGGTCCAAATTGCTCATCGTCGAATTTCGCGCGGACATAGAAACGCGCACGCGCACGGACTCCCGGCATGCCTTGCGCGTAAAACGACGCCGCTTGCATGGTAGAGTGCGGTGTGCTGTTCGCAGTGTCAGTTCAAAATGTTTAACACAATGGATGTGCCCACCGACTGTGAAATACGGCAAGGGACTTTCGTTCACAGATCAGTGAAGTGTGGCCCCAATGGGATGAGTGACAGCAAAGTGCGTAAGTGGGCGAGAGTTTAAAGGCTGAAAGGACACTGCCCATAATAATCGCGATCCAGCTGGCTATAATGATCACAGAAGATTTGGTCAGTACTGTGGATGAAAAGATCCGTGAAGATCGGCGATTGTTAATATCCACTGGTTATCCAACGATTATTGATCCTCACAGGCTGCAGACTTCTATGACTCGGTATATAAAAGCTTGTAGAAAGTTATGGCAAACGTTTAAACAAATATTACATATGTATAAAAATAGACAATGCCACAGGGTATTCAATAAAATAACCGCTTTTGCAAATATATATGATGGTTTGATGTGTATAAGGTATTAGACCCTCCTTTACAAATTGCCCTCGTGTTTTCATGAACTGCATTATCTCACGTCTTAAATTTGTTTCTGTTGTCTTTACAGGCTTTTGTCACCACACTATAAAAAAATAGTTTACTGTAATGGCCAAGAGTGAATCACAAACCAGGCTAACGTAGAAACATGATGCAGTGCGTCGGCTAAATCAGCTTCCTAAGCAACTGAGTGAACGCTACATGTTACACGAGTTCCTCTATCTATCCACCATTGTTTTGTATGTATTTATTTAGACACAAGCATCTATGGAATCTTGCACTCATTTACTCATAGAAAATGCTGCAAAGGTATATTAATGTCATTTTCCGTGGTCTAGGGGTAACACGCTAGCTAGCCTCTGGTTCCCAAGGTCGCGGGTTGAAATCCGGCTGAGGGTGACGGATTTTTTTTTTTTTTTCCTTAGGCGCCCTTAGCAGACCTTCCTTCTGAAGGGAAGTAAAGAGGTCATAGATTTAGGGCAGCTCAAGCATAATGAAGTGTCCTCTAGCAAAATTAAGTGATATTTCACGCCCAATATACGTAGAATGGGACGCTGAAAACCATTGGAGTTAAAAGAGCCGTAATAGTTACATAAAAACTCAGTTATTAAACGTATGTCATGACCTATAGCCCAGTAGCCCTTGGGGGACACGTGCGAGGCAATAACGTGGTCTCGACTCCTTTCATTCATTACCTGGCATAAGTTAAACGCAGAAACTTTTAATAATGCAAAACATAAAGATCAGAAGTATGAACACATATCGAAGACCTATCTCAAAGTATTAGATACACTTCGATATTCCAAGCATCGAAATATCGAATTCCTGAGAAATTTATTAATCTCCATCATTTATTCATTTTAGTATCAGAAAATGCTGTCCATGCTTGCCGTTTCCTTACAAATATGCGATTTTGTGAAAGACAGGAAACAGTTTAGCCTTCGTAACCCCTTTGTTTTGAAGCAAACACCTGGTTTCGCAAAGGCCTTGCTCCTACCTGACGGAAAGTAACCTTGTATACTCATCCTGTTACTTCCCCCATTTTTCCTGTTGGAAATTCGATATCCGATGTGAGAGTATCGATGACTCGCCCAGACTATTAGTGACCACTAAACGCTTTTCCCACGCTGCAACAAGTCTCACACTCCAGCCAGGCTTCCGGAAAGGAAAACAAAAAAAGAGAAGATCGGGCGAGATGCTCCAGTGTCACCCTTTAAACGTTCCAAGGGATCGTATAACCCCTTCGCAAGTCCTTCCTCTAGATTTTCTGCTCATTCTCGTTGACAACATTAACCGAAGTGTTGCGGTACGAGTTAAGTGCGACTCTCAAAGTTACATAGCTCATAACAGCTGGTTTATATAGCAGTGAAAGACGAGTCCCAAAACAGGGGGTTCAACGTTTTTAACTGCA
Source organism: Tenodera sinensis (assembly GCA_030765045.1). Classification (NCBI taxonomy): domain Eukaryota; kingdom Metazoa; phylum Arthropoda; class Insecta; order Mantodea; family Mantidae; genus Tenodera; species Tenodera sinensis. The sequence goes on along the minus strand of CM060966.1, from coordinate 100,978,172 downwards.
CGTTATGCTGCTAAAGAAGAAATACATGCAAACGAACGCTACAAAGGGAAAAGGAGCCCGTATCACAGACTTGAAATCAGACAATCTTCATTTGGAGAGGACTGAAACTTTATCTACCAGTAATGATTAGATTTAGTAACACAAAATCTTATTTTAATATTTATTTTGTGCTACTAATTATCATTAGAAATGGCTTTATTGTATATAAGATCATAATGGGCATGCGATGCTGAGATAGCCAACATACCCAGCGGACTGTTTCAGACGGTAATGTCTTTTGCCCGCTTTTGGGAGGTCACGGGTTCGATCCCTGTAGCCGACTTTCCTGACCCGTGGGTTTTTCGGAGATTTCTCCGGGTTTGCCAGGCGAATACTACGAAAGATTTCTCTTTTCCTCCAAATTTCTTATCCCTCCATTTCGTTACATAAATCATTTCATTTCACCCTTCATCCCGTTAGGTTTGTTTAAGGGTTGGAAGCGTCAGTGAGCGTCGCTGCAGTAGCACGGCAGAGAAACAAATGCGCTCTGGAAATCTCGTCCACCGAATTGGAAGTCAAGCTACTGGTTTCCCCTCACCACCCCCGCTACCGGCCACCATGAGCTGGTACAAGCCCAAAGAGGGGAGAGAAACTAAGTGAGCCTCCACCGAGATGCTTCTAACTGGGAAAATGTGGAGACCCACCACCTTTTCTGTCGCGGCAATGATGCGGCCTCTCTTAGAATTCATTCGCCTCATCCACCCTCCCGGAGGGTGCACGCTAGGGTCGAGCTCCTCAGTTCCCCTCCGCAAGTTGTCATTGAGTCACTGAGCCATAACATTGAACATGAATTATTCTCTTTGCAGGAGAAATAATCAGCGAGAATTTTGGAGATCGATAATGCCTTTTTGCCCTTAAGATAGGCTCAAATTGAAACGCGCCAAGCCGAAGCGCGGTGCACCGAATAATCTCTTTTCTTTGTTAGTAAATGGAACGGCTCTCACCTAAACACGGCGCGGCGCAGAAAATTTCAGGCTTCCGCAAGCTTCCACTCGCAGAGAATATTTCTTCTTCTTCCGTGGGCGGAGTTTCACTATCGGTATCAATCGTGTCACTGTCGGAAGTCTTAGTGCTGATCAAGGTCAACTCTAATTCTGTGACATCGGAGTTTGGTGGCAGTAAATCATTGATTGTGCTTTTAGACCTTTATTTGCTGCAAATGATGAGAAGCTTATTACTTTGGTGCAACAACATGCCTTTTTGCTCGATAAATGCCACAAACTGTTTAGTAACACCATTGTAAGGGATAACGCTTAGAAGCAAATAGTTGCAGAAAAGTGGAAATGTTTGAAATAAATGAATGTAGATGGTAATTATTATTTATTTTTGCCAACAAATATACTGTTGATGTTTTTGAACACACAAACCGTCTGTGGGTAATGTTTGAGAGATAGAATCGGAACTGAAAAACCCCACAGCCGGAATTTGAACCACAGACCCTCCGCTTATCAGCGATTTAAATCACCTCCATGCCTTCACCTTTGTTCTCTGAAGTGAACCCAAGTCCTAATGTGGCTCGAAGATCACGGCTGAAACTGTAGCTCCTATCGCTACATTTTCATGCTCATTGATATTCTACCGTCGAAGCTAAGCGACACCACCCACCTCCCGAATGACTATAGCTAATGAAGGGTCCAGTCATCTCTTGGTGGAACAACACTCCCCCGAAGGTCGTAGTAGAACATATGGGGAGCTTTGGAAACATAACATTCAAATTCACTTCAATTTGCCAACAGTTACACTATTGTTCGAAAATAATGTAAGAATGAAGAAAAAATATGTAAAAGTAATAACAGTATTTTGGTAATTAAAAAACTATAGCAGTTGCCACTGACAGTATGACGTAGAATATGGATAATTTTAAATTCTGAATTCTAAATAGGGTACCTACAAACTATAAATCCAAATACGTAGACAGATAAAAAATAACGAAAAAATACACTTCTCACACATCATCATAAGCTGAACTGTTCTGAGGAAGTGAACTCTTGAACATTAGCTATCAACAAAGAAAGTAAAACACAGGCACTAGAAATTACGTTAGGTTGTTACAGAAGGCAAGCCGAAACACTTTAAATGGAAGGAAAAAGTAGAAGGAATCTCACATACGGGACTAATGAAGCACCCACGCGCACCCACACACGCACACACACCATATGTAGTCATTTTATGTATATACAAATATATACAGTCGAAGAGGGAAGCTGAGTAGGCGCATCCAGGAAGAGATAACATTTTGTTTTTCACCTTGAAGTAGAGAAGGCCCTAGCCACTGGACTTGTAAGTCACAGGTGTAAGTCCTACATAAGGGGAGGGTAAACATATAAAGAAGAGCAAGTGTAGAGGGAGAGGATCTATGTGAATGAGCTATACTGTCATGTTTCCTGAGACCTTTCACTATTTAGCGAATTTATAATAAAGTGTGTGCTTTACAAAAATGAGAGCCATGAAAGGGTTTTAAATGTCACAATAATTACCTTTCCAAATGAAGTGCTTTAATATTTTCATGTTGGCCAGTGCTTATAGGCAGTATAATTTACTGTCTCTTTCTTATTTATTTTTAAGCATGCATTTTTTCTACTGTTATAATACTACTGCATATTTGATAATATATTACAGAAATTATATAATTCCTTTCCCAAAAATTGTAACATGAGTGGAAACATTTGACTCGCAAAATACGACGCATTCCATTTTTCAGCTGCAAAGCCAACGTGTGCCATTTGGGCAGGTTGCTTTCAAAGCGGGAATGTTACATTTGAAATGGTGCTGAAATAGAGGAAGTAAATACTAGTTTTCATGAAAGTACATTGCTGTAAAATGTAGATACAGCTGTGAATAGAATGGGCATCATCAACATTAATTTTAATTTTTGTGGAAATGGTTTATTAACGTTGGGATTAGCAGCACACTGCGTGAAATGTTTTCGAATTTTTACGAGCGAATATGCAGGTTAATCTATGTAAGCCTCGACATAATGTACTATTTTAGGTAGCAAACATTTCCCACAACGTAAATAAAACAAGAGGTAAAAGCAAATGTGTTGAGCTGTTTTATTGTAGTGCGGTATCGTGGCTTCAGTGTCGGTGGTACATTGTCGCACATTCTGTTCTGCACCCACAAACCCTTGTCCATTAATCTGTTTGTGGCATGCGTGTGCATGTGCGGGTCAGTGGGTGAACTCAAACAGGAGCATTTGACATAACTAAGTTCTATCATGTCTCTGTAAATCACAGAACTACATAATTTGATAACGGTAATAGGCAGAAGCTACTAACCATTGTATTTTGGTAAGGCTAGGTAAAGTCAACTATCTAAACAGATAATGCTTCTAAGGGCATTTTTGGAGAAGGACAGAGGTCGTGTTGGCGACCAACAAAGCCGCTGATTGTTTCGGTTAACATAGTTATACATGCTTCTTGAAACAATTATATGTATTTTACTCCCTTCAGATTGATGTGAGCTTCGAAGCAGGATTACATTGTGTGTTGTCGGTCAAACATTACCTTTTCAGAAGCTTTTTCCTTAGGTGAAACCCCAATTGGTTTGCCAGTAGACCCTCTTTTTAATGCTACTTTGGCCAATGCAAGCATTCCTCTAATTATTATTAGCACAGTGGGCATCTCTAGTGATCATTTGCTAAAGAACAAAATTCAGATACATTATAATACACTGCCTTACCTACCAAACACCTCAGAGGCTTCTCCTTCTTCGAATCTTCATCATCTTTGACTTCTCCACATTTATCTCCATTTCACATCTTTCTTATCTTCTTCTAGTCTCCACCAGCTGATTGAAGTTCTTCCTTAGTGTTTGCCATGACTAATACATGATTTGCAAACTTGGTGTTAGTGATGGTTTGTCCTGCAACTTCAAAACATGTCATTCCTTCTAAAGCCTCAGTGGTTAAGCATTCTCAATATACGTATATTGAATGTCGTGGGAGATAAACCGCATGTCTGTCTTACTCTTATTCCTATAAGTTGTACTCTTCGTTTCTGTTCCATTACAGTTATCTTCATCTTCTCTCCCATATAGAAACTCTTGATTAACATTCTCTCCAATATACATAACATTATAAGCAATAATACATATTATTTATAGTAATATACAATGTTACCGAGGGAGATGATGTCATTGCAATGTGCGCGACGGCATTCGGGAGGTGCTGGGTTCGATCCCGGTGACCGCGCTCTCTGACTTGGTTTTTTTTTTTTCGGGTTTCCGAAAGTCATTTAGGGAATGCTGGGGTGCTTAATTTCATACCTCGGTTACCTTTCCATCATATCCGTTCATTCCATTTCCTTATCGTCTTTCAAATGTGCTTTCAGGGCAGTGGTGCTGGCGGTGCTGGGCAGATGGCGTGGATGCTTGCGCATGGTAACTGCTGTTCTCGGCGCTAACTCACGTTTAGGCGGTCTTGTCCTTTGTCGGTGGGGGATGTTTGTGTGACACCGAATCCGCGGTGGTGGCTGCTCGGCATTCTGTATTTCTCTCACTTCCTTCCTGCCTCCAGAGGGCTGTTAGTCACAATAGATCTTCGTAGGTCTCGGTGCGAGGTTTCCCCCTTCGAGTATATCCTTAATCCTCAATACAAATGTTGCTCAACACGTTATTCCCCGACAACTTTCATATAACTCTAAAACTCAAAATGCGTCCGTAGGTAAACGATATATCGTCATCCCTGTTACATTGTTTTGTGATTATTACAATATAAAGTACGAATGGACATAGACGACTATTGACAGAGTTGCCCTCCGCTATCTTTATCGGCTTGTAGGCGACTATTGAGTCTGTGATCTCGGGCAGACAAAATTAATGGTTGGTGATAGTTGACTACTACTCTTCCCTTTCCTGTTGTGCAAATAACAATGTGGGCGCAAACGATGCATAACCGGCTTTACAGCGTGCTTCCACTGCATGTTTAACTATACAACATTGCAAGGTGTGGATAGTCGCTGATTGGATTTTGTGTTGAGCAGCTCCTCTGCCACCACCACCACTTTCGTTATCATGATCATCATTAACTTTCAAGATAGGCCTGCTTCGGCTCACAAGGGATCTTTCAAACGTCTCCGTGGTCTTCCAATTTCTCTCCTACCAACTGGTTTGTACTTCTGGTACTTGAGAGATATGATCCTGCCATTTCATTCTATACTGTCAGATTTGTTTTAAAATTAAATATTTGTTGTTGTTCTCCTACTGTTTTACTTTGCGTACTTTAAGATTTCCGTTTCAGCTGTTTCAATTATTCTTTTGTCATTTCTGTTCGAAGTTCAGGTCTCCACTCTACAAGATATAACGGGCACTGCCATAGTTTTATAAAAATTTAATATATCTCTTCTTGTTTTGTTATTCAACAATCGTTTTATAGTGCCACATAATTAAAATGCATATAGCCGTAATTGCTAGAAGTATTTAAAAGGAAGAAAGAAAACGCCTGCAAAATCCGGAACTAAACAGTTCTTACCAACTTAGGCCATGCCTTTTCTACCGGGTCCACTTTCTCCATATCAAAATGTAGAGGAGGAGCTTCCTTTAGAGTACATTATAGATGTTCTATGAAATGCAAAGAGGCTGTTTCAGCCATAGGAGCTATCTTTCACTTACCTCTGCAGTATTTTGTCATAGATGGGAATCACAATGAGCCTCACTCCACGAAGTTAACTATGCTGGTAACTGCCAACATTAACGAGGAACTAACTTCTTTTGAGCCATTCTTACATGATTACAAGGAAAGAGTTTTCCATACAAGTATAGAGTGCCTCTTCAAGATGACGTCTTACCGGGGAAATTGCTTTTTATCAGACATTGAAAATCGATTTGTTATTTGCTATCTCTTCCACAGCCCGGTGTTTCCTCTTTGTTGCGAAGTTATGACTTTTACCATGGAGAGCTTTGGGAAGCCAATAAGGCCTGGCAAACTTGGAAAGTTGCCCTTCAGTTTTCGGCACAAAAGGCAAAGTAGGTCAAGCTGCATAAAGGGATGTATGCACAACGTCCCAAGGGCGCAAGTCATACGCCTTGAGATAGAAGTTTTGTATTAGATGGCGGGCTATGCCTGTTGCATCGCCTGTAAGGGAAAATTAAGTTCCCTTGGGCTCTGTTTTGTGCGTGGAATAAAAGGGTTGTATTTATTGCTTCTAATCTGTGATCTGAACCGAACAAATGCCTCGTTTGCTTCGGGTATTTCAGAGCCTTAATGTGCTTCTCTACTCAACAAACAATGAGTTACATGTCCTTTTGAACGTGGAAAGCAGTACCGAGGTTTCAGCCATATGCAAAACATAACCCAAATCGCAAGCAAAAGGTATACTTAAAATGTAATTTTAATAGGTATCAGCAGGATCGAATTTAAGACCCAAGTTCTTTCAAACATTATCTATAAAATTACTAAAATTTTTCAAAACCTACATAATATAACAAAATGACAATTTGACGAATCCCGCTTCTGACACCTGTGTGATAAAGACGAGAAAGTTCAGTCCAGTTATGTTTGTCTCACTCTATTCTCCTTCTAAAACTTCTCCTGTCAACGTTAACAGTCTACAGTCCTTGCACGAGCTACAACTTATAATGGTTTTCTTCTCGTAACCTTGACTCACTCCTTTCTGTCTTTCTTCTCTACCTCTGTCTCTCAAACAGATGAATCTGACGATACTATCACTCGACACTCATTAACTGCTTCGCTATCTTCTTTCACGACGTGACCATATACACGAGCTGACACATACACATGCACGCACACAAAAACAAACTGAAAGCTGACTAATCCCTCAATCTCGTTGCCTCGCCTCCTTATATTGATGATGTAGCACGAACCTCTCTCACATTTTCTGGAACTTCTATAAATACGCCAGCCGCCGGACACTTCGCGAATAATCTCGAAATCCTCTTTGGTAGTTCGCGCCTAGTTTTTGTGAGGTAGTTTGACCCGACCGTCCTTTGTTGTGTGTCGCGGTTGGCTTCACAATTATTTGAAATTACATTAAAACTGAAGCTTAATTGATTGCAAATAGTGTGCGGATAGGTATAAATGAATGTTGATATAAATTGACTGTAAGATAAACAAATGCTTGGGAGATAAACAATTGCAATAAACTATATCCATACGTTAAAATGAATGTATAATGTAACTCGCGCAAGTTCTCCTTTGCTGCAAGGAGAAATCATAACCAGGCAATTTCCGAGTTGAGGTAAAGCAATTAGTTACTAGTCAGAGCAGCTAACGCACTAGACTTTCTAGTGAAGTCAATCGAAAGGAAATCCATTAGTTTGTTCAGAAGTTGTTCAGTCTGCATATATGCACGTATGCCAATTCTGAAAATTAGAAAGGGAGAATAATTCTTAGTATTTATGAAATCACAATAAAAACTGTCTCAGGTGGAAATTAGAAGTTAATATTTGGCAACGTATGATGTAGGAACTTGGGTGGATTAGTCGTGAAATAGGTGAGAATTGCGCTGATAAAATACTATACATTTCTTTCGCATTTTTCATTTCTTAAAGTCTCCTATGATATAGCTTAATTCGCAGCCCGCGGTAGTATGTTCATCAGGGATGGAGATACTGGAGAAGGCATCAGAAGATGCCTCAGCTAAGAGAGACGTTATCAAATGTAAACCTACGTAGTGCACTCTAACGGCTGTCTCAGGGTATTAAAATAGAGGTGCCTAAACTAGGAAGTAATCAGCTGGACCTCGGATATGGGGTCACACCAATACTGATACCAAGTAATAGAACTACCTCCCAACATTTACTCGATCAAATTTAGGTATATATGTAGTGGTGGTTGTCAGTTTTCAATAGGAATGACTCCTAGGTACTGGATTTTCCTTTAGACAGGGATGGCATGGTTGTCATATCTATCGATCGTGGCGTTTCTCGTATGTATCCTCTTATGTTGCCTTCGAAATATTATGTTCATCTTTTTCCAGTTTTTTTTTTTTTTTTTTTTTTTTTAAATTCTCCATTTGTCTGCCCATGTTGCTGGTGAAATAGATCACATTTCCTATTAAATAGTTAGTCTGGAAGTAATTGATGGTTGCAATAATGGTTACTGTGAGCTATCATTACAATTGAGATTTCAAGTCCCAAACTAAGAATGAGGCAGGTCAGCTTTACCTTTTTTTGCGCTAATGGGTGCGTACAGATTGCTATTCAGCTTTTCCTTATGGCGTATGCTGTGAAGTCTTCATTCCCAATGAATTTTGTACAATCCGAGAACTAAACTCCCCCTTTCTACTGCACAACATTTCACACAATCGTTCCAAATAATAATTGGGTGATATGAGGCAAGGAAAACAATTTCTTGTGTCGAAGCATTCGTTCATTTGCTTTGTACAATCACCTGTCCAGCGGATGATTCCCATGACCCTTTTGGATAAAAATGATGAAATACTTTAAGTTTTTGCCATATTACTTCTACTAAAATGTAAGGAGAATAAAGAAGAGAATATAAGGAACAGAATGAGCTATGCCTCTGAGAATAGGTTGGTGCTATTTCAAACGAGAAACACTAAGACATTTAAACACGTAACGAAGCACTTCAATTTTGCGATTATTTTTGTGAAGCTAAGTTTTTATTAAGGGAAGAAAATAAATCTTTAACATTGATATAGACAACCTGAGGAGCTGGAAAACCCAATGATATTATTTTCAAATATTGGTTAGGAGTTTCATCAGTTGGGGTTGTCCTGGAGAATCTACGTTTACTCATATTGGAATCGCATATTACCGATTATAATTGGTCCTTAAGGCACGTCGCTTTGACCGAATACTACTAACGTATTCCATTTGACAAAGGATGCCAGCCACACATCCATCACTGCGGTCCATCGATCTCCTTGGTTGTCCTGCTGATCCTCTCTATAAATCCGATTAGCTGTGGAATATCTCCAACCTAATGCCTTGGTTAGACCAACACGTAGATTGCTTCGCTTGCATTACATATGGTGCGAGAGAATTCCTGAAGACCATTTTCTGTCCGTGCCGATGGATTCCTGTGCATGCCGGCCATTTGCACCTGCCATTGTGCGCCAACCAATTCCACGCTGGAGCGGTAATAGGCGGGCTTGCCTAGTTACGATGTCATTAATCGCAATTTGGGTTCCTCCTTGCGTCATGACACGTATCCTAATCGAGCGGAACCTAAATACTCTCCCATGCTAGCGCTTTACTGTGTACCATATACGCTAATGAAGTTGCGCTAGCAATTTCTTAATGAACTGTGTCAGAATACTTAGCGAAGCGTTTTCTTTTAATAACAGATAATGGCGCCCATTCTTTGTATGTGGGAAATCCGATATTCTTTTAAACAATGATCTTTGGTTGAAATTTTGCCATATATTTTTAGGCAATGTAACTGTCACAAGTAATATCATAAGCCGTCTGACATAATCGATAAATTCTTGAGCGGAGCGAGGGAATTTATCTGGGAAGGTCAGACTGTCGAATAACATTTATCTGGACTATTTAATAAACAAAATGAGAATTTAAACACCATATCGCAAATATTAGACCACAACTTGTTAAATTATATAAAAAATAGCCTGGGAAGGTCAGACGGTCGAATGAAATTTATCTGGACTATTTTATAAATTAGCGTAGTTCGGCCTACTTAGTACTGCCAACTTAGGAAAGCGAAACCTAGGAATTAGATTATATCGATGCTCTCTTCCTGTTGTAACAGAAAATTAGTTTATAATGTCAAATAAATCCCATTTTATTTTTAACATTAACATAACCCTTCTTCTGGAAAAAATATTTAAACAATTGTCAGAAATCCTTGTCAAATTGAAATGGAGTGCTAGTTTGATGGTTGATTGTAATGTGTAATAAAGTGTTTTTCAGTGTTTTACAGGATACAATTGGCGACACTCACTAAACAGAAGAATGACCAGGTGACAATTCGTATATAATAATATAGCACCTCTATATATGAAATACTCTATGAAAACCAAAGCTGATTGGTTTGACATTTTACTTTCTCTAGCACATACCTAGTAGTAAAGATTCAATCAAAATTTCAATTGAAATATATGTTTTTGAGCCCCCTGAATAAAAACAATGTCCGCAAGCGTGCGTGTTATGTGTATGTCCGTCAACAACATATGTCAAACTTGATATTTAAGTTCAGCATGTTTCAAAGATGCGATACGAAACCTTCTAAGAAAATCAACCAAACCCCAACTACCCTTTACATGAAAAACTTTTCAAAGTTTTTATTTTTGTCTTTTATTTTTCAAAAATCGCTCTAATAGTTTTGACTCAAATACCATTTTATATTACGGACGCTTACAGAGAAAATCTGTCTTGAATTTTCTGAGAACAGCCTGCAAGGTCCTCCTCACATGGAAGGTATTTTGTATAAACCTGTAGGCATAAACGGTATACTTGAAGCGATTAAAAAAAAAAAACCTCTGCAAAAAATGCAGAAGTCTTAAAAATAATTCAAATAATATGAAATAAATAATTTACAAAGTATCCAATATTAATTGTTTCAAATGTTGCACAACAGTCCACAGCTCTCTCTGACAATTCTGTGTTGTGTTGAGTTCGTTTAAAGGCGCGTCGACAACTAGGCCATTAGGGCTGACAATTCTACTCACTAAACATGACCCTGACGAGGAACTCACGATAAACTGCTTCTGTCTCCGTGCTGAATCACTTATAGCCGAGAACTAGGTACCGACAAGTTTTCTGGAAATTGACGTTTTGCAAAGCCTCTCTCGAGACGGCTTTTGCTCTTGGCGGACGTTGCCACACGTTGTGTTTATAAGTTAATCCATTCAATGAACATGTCATAGAGACGAGAGGTCTACTGCCATCGTGGTTTTGCTCTTACATACTGAATGTTATGTCATCAAAATGAAGACAGGGTAGCACGTGTTCTGAAGATACAGTGAAACCCACAGACTGCAATTCAAAAAATGAATAAGTAGGAACCTCTCACACTAGCTCTGACATGTCAGTTCTTCCTATGGTTCTCACTTTGGGCTAAACATAAAGTTGTTCCTTCATTTCTTCGTACATTATTCGATCATTATCCCGTTATCATTAATCAGAAATGGGAGTGCCATGCATTTCGTTAGCGTTTTACTCAAAGATTTAGGATATATCCAAGCAAGCATAAGCTGCGCTCTGTGACACAAATAATATTTTGCAGTAACGAGTGCATTCACTTCGGATTTTATGCATTGTCATTTGTGTAGGTATTTGTCACTGGATGAAAACGAATGAAGAAGTTCATAAAATTGTGAAATGGGGAAGTTAATTAATACAGCTTTTAACAACATACCGTAAACTAATCCAAACAATCATTTGAATATCTGATTAGTTCATGGATACACTGAAGTGAATCATGGATTGGATGTTTGATTCTTTATTAGTTACATGCAAACAGAAATCATTAACAGAAATGAGCTACATTAAATAAACATGATGAAAGCAATGGCAATATTAACAGCATTCTGTGTCAAAGGTAGGCAAATGGATAACAAAGCAAATATTTTACAATTCATAGAGGAGTCGCAGTTCTATTACAGGCTACTAAATGTGGAAATATTGAACAGTGGGATGCAAAATAGATTAAAGATAACTATTTAATTTTCTTAGTCTTGCATAATTTATTTTTTGCTAATGGACTAGTAGAGACATCACAGAAAATAACGCAGATGTCATAGATGTCAACTATCCTTTCGTGTTTCGTGATAACCTGGAGAAGCGTTGAGTGGATTCATAGCTTCGTTTTTTGTTTCTTTGCCACCTCCAATATCAAATCTGGGCGAAAGCTGCAATTCATGGCCATAGAAACCAAGAAAAGAAAAGGAACTATTTTAAAAGATAACAGGTAGAAAATCCCAGTATGAATATTTAAGAAAACAAAGAAAAGAACACCAAAAATTAAAACAACCGAAGAAACGTTTTAGAAGGAAAGAAAATGAAAACAAAAATTGAAAACCAAAAATGGAGTACATTATATCACTTTTACTTCTTGTGATCGAAACCAATTGGGTGTTTGTGACGTATTTGCATTAGCATTTGTCATGAAATACAACATCCTATCTTACGAATTTACTGACGCATTCATTGTAAAAAGAATTTAAATTTAGCTTAATGGATATTATTAAAACAAAATTAAAAAATCTGATGTGTTGCACTCATGACTTTCTCTACTCTTGTACCAGCTATTCTTACAAACCCTTACTCCTCTATCTTCATGTTAGTCGAAACTTGCAGAAATTATCATATTGCTAATTTTCTTGTAGGAACAAGAGGAATGTGGGATTGCAGTTGGCTTTGAGCAATAATCTAATCTTTTAAAGCCTTGAAATTCTGTTCCCTTTGCGCGGCTAAGATTTTAAAAAATAAATAACGGTCTTCCATTTGTGGAAAGTATAAGTAATGTAAAACTAACGCAAATAACAAGGAACATCTCCGAAATGGTTCACTTCGCAGAAAATGCATTTGGACGTAAATTGTGCTTTTTTCATAGTAAGATTTGGTCTATCTCATACGGTTTAAAGTTGTGCAAGTCATCCAGAGTAAACAGCGCTACATAGGCCATATCCACAAAATTCAACATTTATATTTCTTTTACCATCAAAATATGTTAAAAATATCGCATTGTAATCAAAATCGTTGAAGCCATTTTTGAGAAAATCAAACTTTTCCCAATATTTTATGTAAAAGATAGTTTAGGATGGAGGAATTGTCTTCAGTATCTTCGTGTCACGTTCTCGAAAGATACTGAACTTAAATACCAACTTTGCTTTTAAATGACTTGGTTTTCCAGTTATGCTATTCGCAGGCAGGCACGCACGCACGGACCTCTATTCTGAAACTGCTTTTCTTTTTTAATTCAGGAGGCCTCAAAACAAATTCTCTGTGAAATTTCGATTTTTTTGGGTCATATACAATACTGCCCCTTACTATCCGTAGTAGAGGAAGTAGTACTTCACGAATACTGATGCATAATGCCCATTTCATTACATTTGTGCGCATGGTCGGGCTGTTAAGATTCTGGTTAATTCAGATTTAAAAGTACGTTATAATAGGCATCTTAGCTCTGGGGTAGTATAAATACGACTTTTGCGCACATTAAGTGTAATGTTGAAATAAGGCTACTAAACCTTGCAAAATTGCTTGCAACCATTCTGTGGAAATTAGAGCAAAAAGTTGATCTATGTAATTATAATAGGATTGCGAACAAAGAAATAAACAAAACATAAATTCGGTAAATAAATATTAAATAAATAAAAACTAAATGAATAGAAACTAAATAAATAAAAACTAAACCAAACAAACAAATATATAAATGAATAAATATATATATATATATATATCCTATATATAACAGGTGATCCAAAAGACTCCGAACCGGCTGCGCTGTGTTTTGTCTGTATGGGTCTTCGGCACCCGTCGCCGACTGTCACTGTCATAGAACAGCGCGGAGAAACCATACATTTTTAAAACTACTTTTAAAAGTGATTAAAGAAGATGCTGAAACTGCTCACCGTCGTCCACACATGTCCACGCATTTTTGGCACTCCTTTAAGAAACTATCCATCACTCGCCGTAGTTCACGTTGAGAAATGCTGGCAATTTCCTGGCAAATACTTTGTTTTAATTCCAGGGTATATGCGTTTGTTTTGAACACTTTATGCTTTAAGTTACCCCAGAGATAGAAATCGCAGGGGGGTTAGATCAGGGGAACGAGGGGGCCACAAATCTCTACTAATAATTCTGTCAGGTGTGCCTGTGGTAAAGGAAGGGGAGGACCCAAATGAGATAATCGGTGCAATGGCACGCTTGGAAGCTGACGGGGTCACGTTTGATTCCAGTTGCATGGACTTTCTTCTTAGTCTTAAAAAAAAGACTAAAGTTTTATTGAACAAAATTTAATATTTTTACAACATATGCAACTGAAAATACTTGAATTATATTTATTTTAGCATAACAAGAAATTAGAAAGGAAGGACCATAAAATTATATTTTAGGTTGTATTTCATGTGCTTCTAAATGTTAATGCCCACCTTCACTAACTAGGAAATATAAAGAAGCAAGAATGCTACACATCTAACTTCTGTTATGCAAAAACAGGCTCTGTATTTGTGTTTGGAGTTAAAGTTTTGATTTTGATTTACAACCTCTATACCAAGTTATGGATAGTCTCTTTAACGTGCTGGTAGCGCTTCTACTTACTAATTAGGAGAACTGGGTTCGATTTCCAGTGCTGGTGTGGGGTTCTCTCCCAGGGAGACATAGTTCTGGAAGCACTAAGGGTCCCTGAGGGACCAATTGAGGAGCTACGTGATTGAAAATTAGCGGAGTTGCGAAGACCGCATAACCGCCTGAAAGGTAACCGGGTTCTGACCACGTCCCGTCTCAAATACTGCACTTAACTCATGACGCCTGTGGTAGATAGAGGTGGATGACGCAACGGCCGGGTGATAGGTTTGGCTCGGGAGGAGCTGTTGCAGCATAGTTAGTTTTTACCAAATTATGTCATCTTCCCGTTTCTAGTGCACTGCTTGCCCTAGGCTGTATAATATTTATTTTTCATGAATGATTATAAGAAAATGATTATTAATGTACCGTTCACAACTAATTGTATACCTGAGCTAAATGCATTTCTATATTTCTAGCTTGGTAGCATCCTTTGTGTAACTAATTACCAATACTGTTACAAGAAACTAGAGGTGCAGCAATTTTGGTTACCTATATTTATGTTTTTAAATTATTTTCCTTGATCCAACCATGGATACCTACCACTACGTTTCCTTTATTGGTCTTAAAACATTTTTGTGGAACGACCATACCTCTGGAAAGTTATTAAAATAACATTAACCATCTATTTTGAAATGCATTTTGGAAGTATTAATAAAACCGTCACCGCCACCACCACCACCACTATACTACTACTACTACTACTAC